>JAMZEH010000064.1:14982500-15487500 GCA_024699665.1 Ostrea denselamellosa | reverse complement strand
TCACAGGTCTTTCGGGTGTGACCTTGAAAACGGAGGCACAGTGTGCGTTGGCTCAGTTCGATAAAGAACCAGCATTGCTACAGCCCTGAGTGCTCAAGTGAAAGTTTTGAACCTGTTGACGTCTCTAGACTACATTTAAATTAGTGAAAATTGAAAACAATCTTTCCTCCTTCTGGCTCCCATCCTTTCTTCACTTCCTCTAAGTTCTCTCTCATTTCTCCTCTCTTTCCGACCATGTGCATCCCTATGATTAATTTTAATATACAATTTAAAAAAAAAAAATTAAAAAATTAGTATCGTACTAGACATTGATTCAGTTTTGTAGAATGTATGTATATGTATGTTTTATTTACTTATTTACTTACCTATCTTATGCTTCAACTGTTACCTTTTATGCATATCATCTCTTTTACTATTTTATTGTACAACGCCAGTGCATACATGTATGTAAAATTAGGCGTTTTAATCAAATAAACTAGTTTCAGTTTCAGTTTTATTAATGTACAAGTAATAAGGCAATCCACGTCACTAAGTTCTTTTTAAAAAATCGCCCCCTCCATCCTTTTTTTCTCTTTTGGTGAACGCTATTGGAATGTAATTCATACGAGACTAAGATTTGTTGTTTGTTTGTTTTACGTCCCGTCGAGAATTTTTCTCACTTCTAAAGAGCAATCACTACCTATTTTTCGTCTTAGGTTTGACGCGGCCATGGCACGAGCGGGGCTCGAACTCACAACCTATCGGTTACGAAGCGAACGCTCTAACCACTGAGCTACCGCGACCGGTCGCGTTCGCTTCGTAACCGATAGGTTGTGAGTTCGAGCCCCGCTCGTGCCATGGCCGCGTCAAACCTAAGACGAAAAATAGGTAGTGATTGCTCCTTCGCCAAACGTTTGGCATTTAGAAGTGAGAATCACGGGTCTTTCGGATATGACCTTAAAAACGGAGGTCCCGTGTCACGGTAGGCGTTGGCACGTTAAAGAACCCTCACTGCTACGGCCCTGAGCGCTAAGCACATGTCTAAATTTGTAGTACTTCACCTACAGCTGGTGACGTCTCAATATGAGTGAAAAATTCTCGACGGGACGTAAAACAAACAAACAAACAAACGAAGCGAACGCTCTAACCACTGAGCTACCGCGACCGGTGGGAGACTAAGACACAAATGTGTATTGAATATACATTTATTTAGATGCAATATCATTGACAGTCCTTTGTGCACTTGCGGTAAAAAAGAAGATGCTTGCCATTTCTTTTTCTCATGTGCGAAATACACTGCTCCAAGAAATGATTTATTTATGCCATTTTTGAAATGGATAATTTACATATAGTTGGCAGACGTGTTATTATGGGGAGATAATTCAATCAGTACCAAAGGAAACGAGTATTTATTTTCTAATGCTATTTATTCATAAAGAGATCTAGTCGTTTTTGAGTTAATATGATATCTTATTGCGTGTATTTTGTACGTACTAAATTATATTATGTTTTGTACATGTATATTTACTGACATGATTTGTTATATACTTGCTTTATGCAATTAATCTAATCATATGTTGACCTTTGATACCATTGTGTTTCATTTTTTTAATATTATTTTGTACATCTTATTATCATAGAAGAAGGCGTTCTAAGTTTTAAGAACTTGCGCCTAATCCTTTTGTTATAACATTTATGCAATACAATATGTTCAAATCAATGTACAAGTTTCAACAGAGACATATATGTCTCTGGTTTCAATTTGTTGTGGCATAATTGGAATCTGTTTATTAAAGTGGATCCGCGCCCTACTCGTCGAGAAATTGATCGCTGTTGGCCACTAGCCAGCTGACTCAGTTAATCCACGCCCTCCGTGGTTGTGTGAATGATCACTTATATTGATCGTCTTTATTCATACAGATATAGTCTAGTCAATCTATCAAAATTTAAGTCAAACCTCAAGAAATTTGTACAAAGCTAACTACCACTGAAAACAAAGGTGTTTTTATATACAAATGCCATATTAAAAATATCCATTTCTATAATTTGCGGAAAATAGTTTTTTTTGGGGGGGGGGGGGGGGGGAGGGGGGGGGGGTAAAATGTAAAATGCTGGGTTTTCATAGAAAAATCGTGGAAATCTGGAAAAATGTAATGACTAAATTAAATCAGTGGGCATCAATTTATGTTGAACTAAAATGAAAGGACTGAATATGTACAACTAATTGAAAAACTTTAAAAGTTTAAAAACAAATATTGAAGGAATTTTGGGGTAAAAAAAGTTATTGAAAAATTGCCGGGAATCTGGAAAAATTTAATAAATCGCGAAGATCTGGAAAAAAGTTAATAACTTAATATTAAATTTTGATAAGGATTGAATATGTACAACTGGATTAAAAACGTTGACAAATATTGAAGGAATGTTGGGGCAAAAAATAGGGGTGAATTTGTTTTAAATCATGGGAATCTGGAAATATCTAATAACCATATCAAATCAATTGGTATCAACTTATTTTGTAAGTGGATAACAGGATCAGATTTGTACAATTGATGCAAATAGTTTAGAACATAAACATTAGTGGTGAAGGGCTGCAAAATTTAGGCCTATGCTCGGCGCGTATGGCCTCTGAGCAGGGAGGGATCTTTATCGTGCCACACCTGCTGTGACACAAGGCAATCAATCAATTAATACAACATAAACATGGAAAATGCTAATAGATATGAAATTAACATCCTTTTTATTGTAAAGGACAACGAATATTACAGATTTTCAAATCTAGGTCTCGTTTTCACTCTCATCATCAGATTCTTGAGTATTTCTTGAATTGGAGGAGTTGATTCCTCAACATTCTCCACATCCACCAGAACATGCTATTCCACTCTTTCGACAGCTACATTTCTTATTGTCACAATCAGTTTTACAATTGCAATGGGTGATTTTCAACAGAAAGTCGGGTGCAGTTTGTTTAGACATTTGAATAGGTAAAAGTTTGCCAGTTTTCAGAGTCCAACCCCATTTCGTAGGATCGAGATCTGCAACTGTTTTGCCTTCCCAGTACTGATAATGTAAGTAAACTCGCATTGAGTGAAACATGGCAGCATTAGAAGTTGGTGGAAGTGACTGCACTTGGACCACAACATGCCTCTTAACTGACGTTGGTTTGGTCGTAAACTTTCTCCACTTGAGAATGTCTAAACCCACTAGAGGTGCCTCGCCATACAAGCTGACTAATGCTTCCTCTCCCGCCTTGATTATATCTTCTTTGCTAACAATTTCTTGCAGAAATACAACTTCTTGCGATTTTAGATAAACATCATTTATCATCCTTTTCAAGGCAGCAGGTTTTCCAATGCCATGCAAACGACTAGTTGTGTCATTCCCTGTTAAAGCATGAGTAAAAAGGAGTTGACGACAACCATCAATTCCAAGAACTGACGGTGCTTCAGATATATCCCAAACTCTGTGGTATTTCATTGACATTTGTTTGTCAGAGGTGAAAAAAATGTTATGTCTGTCTTCTTTTGCATTATGGCACAGCAGAACCAGCAAATCAGTGTCTTCTCCATATACAACCACTGTGTAATCGTCTGCCTTATCAACAGTTGTCTGACATATCAACAAATCTGCATCACCCTTACTTTGTATGGCTTCAACATTGTTTTCCTTTAGTTTTCATACCAGGAGGTCAACAAAGCGTTGTTTATTCAATTCACTCAAAAGAAATGTTTCCTTATTTATCCTCAGTAGCATGTTCTCAGTAAATGTTATAGTGTTTGTTTGAATTCCTTTGCTGCGTCTTATGTGAGACATATCTTTAGTTGACGTACCATTGTAACCATCCATAACAATGGTGGATTTTCAAAACGCCTTTTGACATGATCAACATATTTTGAGCAAATCCGAGAAAATGTCTGGGTTTTGGACCATGGTATTCGATGCAGTAAAGATCCTCCATCGATAACATTCACCACATTTGTTGTGGGAAGTTCTTCAGCATGACAGTCACCTGTACTTCATATAGCTTCACCAAGCATAGCTTTTACTGCCTGCTTTAAAAGACCATTTGATTCAAACATTGATGACGGAAAGCTAGAAAGTTCGAATTGAAACAACTCAGCTGTTGTGTTGATTGTTTCTAATCCAACAGCTGTCAACCTCTGAAACATGAGCTGAGGATCAATCTTTGAGAACTGTGTGACATTAGTGTTCGATGTTCGTATTATATCAAGAGTCACCATTTGATCTTTCTTTTTGAATGAAATTTCTGAAGCCAATTGTCCAACTATAGACTGTATAATTGTATCGCCTATATTCTTTGCAGCATCTGTATTTGCGCCATTGTCTGCAATCATTCCAGTTTCAATATTACGCAGTCTTGTCATGTAAGACAAAAGGGTCCCTATCTTTCAAGAAATCGCGCAATACACTGATATCTATGTTGTCTATTTCCATTCTTGATCTGAACATATCAACATGCTGGTCACTTGTTTGGTATCCTGTGTTAGTAAATGTTTGCATCACTTGATTTTATTCTGCTAATGTTGGCATAGACAAAAGCCATTGCACCCTCTGAGTTTCCCCCATTTCTCTTCCACGTGTTAACCCGCCCTTAGATTTCACGCTTCTCATCAATACCTGCCAGTAGACAAACCTGACCAATACTGATCAGTTCTGTGTAAAACATGGTTTCCCTTCATGAAATGATTATATACCTTGGGGTGGATTCTGTCTAGGTCCTGCATTTGAGATAATAAAAATACACAGATTTAGCATACAGGTTGTTACCTGGAGCTGCAAAATACGGCAACATTTCCTGCAATGTCGATAGATGAAGCTGCCAATCCCCTGCCCTTTCTGCAAGCAAGAAGGGTTTCAAAATGGTAATCATCTCAATAAATAACAGCCGTAATTTTGATGTTCGAGATTGTTTGATTTCATTCGTTTTATCTTGAATGATCTTCTCCAATGCAGTGAAAACAGGATCATCAAGAGCCTGTTGCATAATTGCTTTTGAGCATAGACGACGGTATAACTCATCTGCTTTGTCTGAAATGGAATTTGCTTCCTTAAAATCACTTTCAGCTTCATCACACTGATTCAAACTAAATATATGTTCGTTTAGCATGCATTGTAGTGCAGTATCTAAAAGCATCAACCACTGTGGGACGTGGGTGCCGGTCTTTCGGATGAGACCGTATAAACCGAGGTCCCGTGTCGCAGTAGGTGTGGCACGATAAAGATCCCTCCCTGCTCAAAGGCCCTGAGTGCCGAGCATAGGCCTAAATTTGCAGCCCTGTCACCGGTAATGGTGACAGCCGCCGGATAGCTGAAAAATTGCTCAGGCGGCTATAAACAAACAAACAAACAAACAAACAAACAAAAAAATAAAAGCATCAATGCTCGAACTGCACGAGAAACTGCCTTCACGCTTAACGTATGACTAACAACGTTTTGGGCATATATCAGTTCTAGTATTTCTCTAAGCCCAGAACCTGCCATAATTCTTCCGATACTGCCAAGAAAACTCATCTCTGCGTGGAAACTCCCAGACGCACAACTATATTGCTACATTCCTCAATGCTTGTCATCATAACTGTTTTCCACTACAATGGTTGATCAAACGTTATGATCGTAGTTCGATTATGTCGTGAAGCTTCTTTAGAAACAAACGTCAATATTGAAAAGATGCAATTCAAATCACTTGGGTTCAGATCAATCATGGGCAAAAACGTTATATCCGAAACCCCTTGATTATCGCCTTCTAGAACCATTTGCATCATCCCAGACCAACCAGGCATAGGTGATCTTAAAGGCCATACAAAATTTCTCAAGATGTCGATCTTACAAGAAAGGTTCATGGTTTTAAGAGGTCTCAACTCTTGGAATTTAAGTTGCGTGAACTTTTTGTGTTTTTCCGCATTGAAGTAAAATAGGTTGATATGGCCAGATGCGATTTTGTCATCAGTAGTAACATCCAAGCGTTGTATGCGTTGAAGGTTTTTCTTTAACCCAGGAGACAAACAAGATATAATTCCCACACCAGGAAAGGTGTTATTTCCATCAATGATATTGATGTTATGGTCTACATTATCTGTTACAAACTGTAGACAATGTGATTCGTCTAGAGGACAGGGCTCTTGCTTTGATGAAATGACAGCAGATGATTCGAATTTCTTGACTTCAGAGTACGACGAACAAAACCCCATGGTGTTTAGTGTATCTATTAGAAACCTGGATCCAAACATATGATGCAGTTGTACTGCAAGTCCAATTTGAATAGGTTCTATCACTAAGTCTTGGTCTTGTGGCTTGTATGATAGCTTTTCCTATTGAATTAACTTTGGTAGATGGGACATTCTCAGAAGTTATAATTTACAGAAATGATGATAAACTGTCTGGTAAATGACTCTCTTTCGACAGAATATCCTGAACACATGGATAGAATGCTTTATCTACAGGCATGTTTCGTATATCATTCTTGATAAGTGTTGCCGCTATTTTTATCAGAAATCCTTTATTCTCTTCGTCGGACTTTAGAACTTCTGATTCCTTATATAAATTATACAACATGGTTGCGGCAATCTGACGAAATGTAGCTATATTTTCTTTGCCGTTTAACTCAGTTATTGTGATGGACATACCATAATGCTACAATTTGATTTTCAGGGGCCTCCGTGGCTGAGTGGTTAGAGCATCGGGCTCAAAATCACAAAGCCTCTCACCTCTGTCGGCGCGTGTTCGAATCTCGGCCGCCGCGTTATGTGAGCAAGTTTGCCAGTTTACTTGCGGAAGGTCGGTGGTCTCTTCCCAGGTACATTGTATCTGGGTTCTCTCCTCCACCAACAAAAACTGGACGCCACCAGATAACTGAAAAATTGTTGAGTGTGGCGGAAAGCAATAATCAATCAATCAATCAATGAATCATGTGTTGAGGGGAATATGCCTCGTCTCCGGAGAGACCTTTCAGATAGTCTTCTAGATCTTTGATTGGTGTCTGTTCGTTGTCATTTTCTTCCAAGTATTTGTCACTTGTAAGAAAAGTTTATGGCTGGTATTTGGCTAACCTCGTGTAAAATGCACTTTCTTTGCATGTTGAAAACACCTCTGACACTTTTCTTCCTGATCGAAAATTACCACTGCAGGTGCTATGATAAATGGCATCAACCACATGAAGATGCCTAGCAAATCCTATCCCACTTTTAACTTCAACTGCTCATTCATCGTTTCTATCCTTGCATATCTGTTCCAAAAGTTAATTGAAATTGTGTCATTTGAACCGAGTGTACACCATGTTTTTTCCGTTTTGCATTACCATGAACTGGTTTTCCGCAAACTATTCTTTGAAATTAAACCGCTTTTCTGGCCTAAGTAATTTGGATGGAATAAGGATTACCGGTGATGTTAATTTTCTTTTCAAACTTTTTATAACTATGGGATTGACATAAATACTTCGATATTCCTCATGAACGACTTGTCCAGCCCTAGTAGATATAGAATCACCTCCTTCAGAGCTTGCATTGTTAATACCAATGCTTCCCTTTTCCTGTAAAACAATTTTTTCCCTGTATATAGATCTTTGTTGCAGAGAACACATGTATCCATTTTTGTATCGATTCAATTCAGATAAAAGTTACCCCACCCTTTTTTTATTCCGTGCTTTGATTTTTTGAATTGTTGAATATTATTTTTAAAAAATGTTTTATCTTTTGATATACAAGAAATCTTCAATGTTTAGCTAAAATAATTCTTATTAGTAACGAGATTTTAAAAATTACCTTGAAATTTGTTGTTTTTCGTTATATGCGTATAGAATGCATAAGAATGCCAGGTCATGTCCACCCTAATAAGACAATTTGATTTTGGACATCTTTAAAATTTTTAATTTAAGATTATGGACATAATGTACTTCTGGAATCGGGCAATGAGCGATTGTTTTGATACGTAAATTTAACTAGTCCTCCTACTTGGCCCGAGTTTATATCACTAAATACTTACGCTCCTAGTATCAAAAGAACCCCATTTTGATGTACTTATTCAACATAAATGATTATTGCGGTTTATATATATCTTTCTCTTAGACAGGTCGCGGTAGCTCAGTGGTTAGAGCGTTCGCTTCGTAACCTGAAGGTCGTGAGTTCGAGCCCCGCTCGTGCCATGGCCGCGTCAAACCTAAGACGAAAAATAGGTAGTGATTGCTCCTTCGCCAAACGTTCGGCATTTAGAAGTGAAAATCACGGGTCTTTCAGATATGACCTTAGCAACGGAGGTCCCGTGTCACGGAAGCCGTTGGCTCGTTTGTTTGTTTGTTTTACGTCCCGTCGAGAATTTTTCACTCATATTGAGACATCACCAGCTGTAGGTGAGGTACCACAAATTTAGACCTATGCTTAGCGCTCAGTGCCGTAGCAGTGAGGGTTCTTTAATGTGCCAACACCTACCGTTTCTTTTTTTTTTTTTTGGTTTATTTTGTTTTGTTTTTGTTTTTTGGTTTTTTGTTTGTTTTTCTTTCGTTGTGTTTTTTTTAATTGCTCGTTTGTTTGTTTTTTGGTTCTGAAACATTTGGATACGGGGTTTACATCAAAGTCAGGTGAAAAACTATGAAAAATCATATTTCCCCTCTATGTCAATACTTGTATTTCATACTGACATAGTAAATAATTCATGGCCCTAAATTAATACATAGTAATCCATACATACTGGTGCTGGAGTACAAAACATGCTCTGAGTAGGTTTCCCTCGCTTTAATTTTCTCTCATTTGGGTTATATTCGCACCATAATTTTCGTGGAAACGAGGGGGTTATTTATATTAGGTCTTTCCTATCCCGTAACAAATAACCCCCTCGTTTCCACAAATATACCAGTGGTGGGATCAGGTGCCAAGGAGGAGTAAGCATCCCCTGTCGACCGGTCATACCCGCCCTGAGCCCCACAACCCTGTCAAGTACACGTATATAGGAATCCGTAGTAAGAATCATTGCGCCAAGAACGGCCTAACAATATTGGTATGAAACACGTCAGACAGCATTTGACGTAAAGGAAAGTTGTACTGGCAAACTAGATCGTGATTATAACGACCATAAATTTTTGAAATGCAGACTTTAGACGAGATTATACAAACCCCTGTAACAACACATTGTATGTCAGTAGCCTTCCTTGATTTAAAAACTGATCATACGCAGAACAAGCTCTTGCGTACCGCATCAGTTTGGAGATATAAACACCACATGCAGGTGATGATGGAATATTGCCGCTAAGGGAAGTAAACGATGAAAAAATTGAAACCATCCCGTTTGTCATAAAGTTGAGTTGTTAGTTTGCCGCCAGCATCTATTTCAAAAAAAATATCTAAGTACGAAGCAGATTTGGAAGGTTATGTTGTGTCTTTTATGTCAAGTTCACTGGGATATATCGAATCGACATATGAATGAAAATGATAATTGTTGATAGATAAAAAGTCGTCAATATATCTAAATGTCTAATTGTAGGTCACAGCAAGAATTTTATTCTTCTCATGTGGAAGCTTTTGAATGAATTCAGCTTCATAAGAATATAAAAACAGGTCAGTTAATAAAGGGGCACAATTCGTGCCTATGGGGATTCCAACAGACTGTTGGAAGACCCGATTACCAAAGACTACGAAGATATTGTCAACGAGGAACTCTAACATCTTTTTAATATAAACTTCAGAGTACTTGTGCGTGGAATGAGAGTGGTGTTTAACAAAAGAATTTTTGGGATGACCAATCACTAGATATGAATATTTCCTTTTACCATTTTGTTGACGAAGCAACTGTCTATGATGTAAAAAAAAAAAGTCTAGTCTTTAATTTATCGTGAGGTAGGTTGTGTAAAGTGTTGTAAAATCATGTTGTAATGTTGTTAACTTGAGAAAAGCTTTGTGATTTCAAATTCATTAAAGTAACTCATGCCACGGAATGAGAAACGCATGAAATCACGTGTTAAAGACAATTGCTACAAACTTAATCAAATACGTCCATAATAGTGCAGGAAATTTAAACGAAGTTAAATAGGGAGAGGTAATATATTTCAACTTTTGAACATCATAGAAAAGTTACAAGTCCCTTATTATTATTATTTAGGGATTTTAAACTTGTACTTATTGCAACCAAACTCAGCCAAAAATATACATCTATATGATAATATCAATCATGCTTTTATTTGTATCAAGTGTTCTTAAGCACCTTACATTGTTCAAAATTAGCAAAAGATTCTACAAATTTTAAGCAATTTAGATGGAAATGTTCAGACATGACATCTTCGCCAAGAAAACGCATCGAATGCGAACAATTCTTCCACCTAGCGCCTCTGTAATTTAAGTGCTTGATCAGTTCAGGCATTCACAATTGGTCTAACCGTTTGCAGTGCCCTAGAGGTCAGAGCGTTCGCTACACAAGCAGGAGGTTCCGGGTTCGATTTTCGATAAACGTAAAATATTCTAACATAGACAGGTTTTTCTTCACCCACCGCCTCCGTGGCCGAGTGGTTAGAGCATCGGGCTCAAAATCACAAAGCCTCCCACCTCTGTCGGCGCGTGTTCAAATCTCGGCCGCGGCGTTATGTGAGCAAGTTTGCCAGTTTACTTGCGGAAGGTCGGTGGTTTCTTCCCAGTCTGGGTTCTCTCCTCCACCAACAAAAACTGGACGCCACCAGATAACTGAAAAATTGTTGAGTGTGGCGGAAAGCAATAAATAATCAATCAATCTTCACCCACCGCCCGACATTAGAAGTGAAAGTCACGAGTTTTTGGGATATGACCTTAAAAATCGAGGTCCCGAGTCACAATAAGGAACCCTCACTGCCTTAAGTGCCATGTGAATAGGTAAAAATTTGCGGTACTTCACCTAAAAAGCTAGTGAGATCTCTATTGTATGAGTGTAAAAATTTCAAATAGAACTTAATTAACAACGACAAAGAATTGCACTAAATTAAATACTAACATACCTATGAAAAGTCAACTTATCGATAATTTTACCACGGTTATTGCAAAGATAAAAGGAATGCAGCGGTCATTATTCTGGGATATACCTTCATACGTAATAACTGAAAATTGATACACATCTCACTTGTATTTTGCTAATAATAATTAAGACGATAACTGATAATTCAATGTTATAATCTTGATAAGGCGAAGATTAGGGCAATGATCAATCTTATAAGTCCTATACGGAACACACATTGGAGAGTTGGGAAAATACGAACACGAACCTCAGGATATACCAAAGGTGGAATCAGGTGCCTAGGATTAAGCGTCCCCTGTCGACCGGTCACACCCGCCGTGAACCCTATATCTTGGTCATTAACTTTTTTAAGTGGGCAGGGATAGCAACAACAATTTCTTTTAAAAAAAGGGGAATTTATTTGTTTAGTTAGTGGAGCCATAACTTGTTGTGGTAGAGCTAAGGCTGTATAGCCTATTTTCATTACATGTACATATCAAGTACACTTAATGACTCAGCTGTGTTCTTATTGAAGCGTAAGAAACTTGATGCAGCACAGAATTACATTTGCAAAGTACCTCCAAATTCTAATGGCAGGGACTGAATTTTGACAGGAGAAAAGCTGGTTCGTAAATGGTGGTGTATGTGACACATCATGTAATTGCAACACGTCAAGAAGTTTCGAATGCGAAAGCAGCCAGTATTGTTCATACTAACGATCAGACAGGGTCGTGAATAATGAAGTTCCTGTAATGTTAGATAGTTATGAATTTGAGCGGATTTGACAGTTCATCTTGCACTACATGAACTTCAAAGGCCAGCTATTGTAGGGGGAAAGTATATAATCGGTTGTCTCTTCAGGTCTGTTATACCTATCATTTACGGAAACAAAATACAATACCGGTATCGATTCGCCGTGTTTGTTAATATCCACTGCATACATGTACGTATCTGACAGGAAGGGAGAAAATGCAACATTCGAATCCAGGTCCCCTGAATCTCTGGCCAGTTGCTCTACCAACTGAGCTATCTGCCCACCAGTGATCGAATCCATCTGACCGCCACACGTGCAATGGTATATTGGACAGATTCGTTCGTTCATTATGGAGGATGTCTGTTAACATAACAAGACCTTGGCACTCTAGCGTTGTCCCCTTTTATAGGTGAAACAATACAGACGTGAGCAAGCGCCAACGTATTCACAACTCAGCATACATGCGCATTCAACCCAAGATTCTCAGTGGTTTGAAACTTGTCAGTGGTGTAAATTTGTATGCTATATACTATTATGCTAACACATTGGTTGGGCCTCTAACGTATGAGAACAGCCGTTTTGATGCAGTCGCAGTTGGTCTATGGAACAATCTACAGAAGGCCTGGACCTTTGCAGTAGTGGAAGTTTCAAGAATTAGAAAAAAATTAAAATCCAATCTTTTTTGTCAGAGAGCTCATGACATTTTAATAAAGGCAGTGATAGTGTTTCAGACGTAGCCATGGTTTAAAAATCTAATCATCATTTCTGTTTCAAAGTAAATATGGACAAGTTTTACTGCAAATTTTGCCTTTATTTTTAAACTTGGGCTGTTGCATTTTTTTTTTAATTTTCGTTATTGTAACATTATGTACGATCATTACATCAATATTTTAGAGGCATCAATATGGAAAACACCTATGTTAGTTTGTTGAAACCACACGCTTTAAGATTGCAGAAAATATTACACAGGAACTCAATGACTGGTTCAGAAAAATTCTGTAAATATAAAGAAATAAAGGATAAAAAAACGTACTATTTTCAGACGCCGTCATTTTTTTTTTGGTACTTTACCTCCTTCCCCGGTGAAGATACCACCGTCCCTTAGAGTAATTTTACAAATGCTGTGAAATTGAATAAGTAACACCACTCTTTGCATTCTAGGGCTGAAATCGACTGTATAGTTCAGAAAAAGACACTTTAAATATACCAAGAGTTACAGGACCCCATTGTTCCTTTACGACAACTTAGTAAACTTTAGTGGTGGTAGATCTTATAATCTTACAGTTTTTTTTCTTCTCAAACTGTCAAAATGCTGTAATAGACAACTGTGATACATAATATTACAGTGACTATAGATTAGTAGTGGTAGAGAGTTGTATGTTTACGGTAATTTGGCCAGTGTCTTCCTTAAAATATAACGGTGCACTTTTCTCGTACACAAATGTATTTTCATATCACGTTGTGTTGTTTCAAATAGAGCTCAAGGATTTTAATTAGAAATGGACAGATTCTTTCCCGATTTTGTGAATAAAGCTTGAATGTGTGAATTCTGGGAAAATGTATAGATTGGCTTTTAGAATGCCTCATTTTTATACGCACGCATAAATTGCGGGCGTATTATGCTACACCGCTGTCCGTCTGTTCCCTTAACTTTGTCTTCGCAAATCCTCCTAAACCCTTTGAGAAATTTTAATGAAACTTGGTACAGAGAAAGATCGTGATGTGTAGATGTGCATAAAACATGGGAACACTGTCCCTTTTTAAAAAGAAGTTATGGCATTTGGAGTTTGGTTTTTTTTTTATGCAAAATATTTACAACTCATCCTAAACCCTTGAGGGGATTTTAATGAAACTTGGTCCAAAGAAAGATCACATGTGTAGATGTGCATATTACAATGGAAACACTGTCCAATTTTTAAGGAGTTATGACCCTTTGATGTAGCCCAGAGAGACAACTGACATAGATATGTATTTTCAGATAATATGAACTTTATATTAAGATTAGTATCCTCTTGTGACGTCATATTTTTCTCTCGAAATCTTCAATTTATTAATCTTTTACATGATAGAAATATGTCTTTTGAAGGAATTTTATTTACAGGGTACAATGAAAAATTCAGTAAATTATTTCATGCTGAAAAAAAAAACCCTGCTTATTGTCAAGAGCAACAACTAATTAGCTGATATTTTATCTATTGTATGTCTTTTATACAATAATATCTCTGATATCCACAATTTATAAATAAGTGTATTTAAACATTAGCATTTATACAATGTTGGCATTATAAAAATTTGTTTGACATCTCTAAAAAGGCTGCAACATATACATTTTCTTTATTAGTTATTTATTAACTTAAACTACAATAAGTGGAAGTTAATACAGTTTTTTCTACTTTGAATAAGGCAACGTCACATGAGGATGGAGCTGCCTTAAATCAATTACAAATCAAGTCAGGCGCGGATCCAGAATTTTTTTCCAGGAGAGGAGTGTGTGTGTGTGTGGGGGGGGGGGGGGGGGGGGGGGGGGGGGGGCGAACCTTTTCAGAAAATCAAACCCGTAATATAATGTTAAACCCTTTATTTTCCAACTCTCGAAGGAAACGCCCTATATAACCATTGCACCACGCGGCCGACCTTTTTGTCGTTATTTGGCTAAAGAGACCTGACTGAAATAATCTTCGTTTTCCTTGACTGATAAATGATTGTACAATTTCCTTTTGGTCAATTGCTAATGAATGGTGAAGATGCATTAGTGCAATCCCAGTCAATCTGTCCTCTTACATAGTACTGCGCATGTAACTCTTGATGCGTCTTAATCCAGAAAAGGATCTTTCTGCCTCAAATGTTGTGATAGGTCAAACACATCCAATGTGAAGAAGAATTTTCACGTTCGGGAAAACGTCCCCATCTACAAAGTTGAAAAGATTGAGCAGATTGCAGAGCTTGTCTGAAGTTTCTTTGCTCATGTTAACACAATAACGTCTCCAATCTCTGAGTTCTTTCTCCAAGTCCTTTACAGCAAAACAAGGCAGGTCGCTCCCCCAAAATATTAGTTCTGAGGCAAATTTGGATAATTCCTCGTGTGAAATAGTTGTCACATTGACAGGCAACAAAGAGCATATCGAATATGCCGCCAGACCTTCTTTCTGAAACCTCATATTTAATTCACTGAGGAAAAAGTCCAGAAATGGAATGGCCACGACAGATCTATAATAATCACTTGGATTACTTGTGGAGACAGTTTCTCTGCGCTGCTGCTTGGAGCAAACCCTTGGGGTTTTAATCACTATATCAAGGTCGTCTACAATTTGTTTTGCATCTTCAAAGCAAGACTCAAATTCGGTATCTACCGCTCCACGAATTTCTTTGATTTTCATCCAAGGTTTTGATTAAGAATGTGCTGCAGACGTTTGATGAAGAACTTGTACATAGTGTAGAACACATCAAATCAGATATGACGCTCAACCCACCTTGTCTTACAGAGTCCATCTAGTTTCTTTCTGGAAAAATCTACAGACACATCATTTTCTATAATAGTCTCAAGAAATCCTTGTCGTTTAAGGGCACTGTCAAAGAAAACAAACACTGAATTAAGGACATCTATCATGTTCCTCACAAGGGGTAATTTGCAGGCTGAAGCGATGCTCAGATTCAATACATGACTCCTACAATCTGTGTACAAAGCTAATTGGTTAAGAGACTTGATTCGTCCCTGACACCCCCGTTTTTCCGATGCCATTGCTGTTGCACCATCTTATGCTTACCCTCGCATGTTCTCAATTGCAATTGCAAGCAAGCGGAGGATTTCAATACGTTTATCAGCAATTGCTTCCCCCGTAGTTCTGTCTATATTTGCAAAGTCAAGAAATTCCTCCTTAATGATGGCAGGGTGTTCTCTAGTATCTAGAAATCTGAGACACAAGACTAAAACTTCTTTATTAGCGTACTTGTCAGTTACCTCATCGGCTATGATGGAATAAAACCCCTTCCCTTGTAAACCCTTCAAAATTTTACCTGTGATGTGATTTCCAATGAGTTGGATAACCTCATTCTGAATGGTTTTGATGGAATATGAGGCATTCGTTTTTGCTTTCTGTAGATGAGACCTGATCTGCTCATCATGCTTTGCCAACAGCTGTAATATTGCCATGAAATTACTTTTATTTGAAGAATCACTTGTGGTATCATCTTTGTGTCCTCGGAGGGGAATATTTTGTTCCCCACAAAGAATGATCGCATCTACTATTTTCTCAAGCAACTTCGTGTTATGCTGGTACTGTGCCTGGTTTTGCTGATTGAGTTTATACGGAAGATACGAAGATGACACTTCGGATGTCATCTTGGTTGTGTGAGAAATGGATTTGGCATTCTTGTGGTGTTCTAAATTTTGATGATTTAAAAGGGCAGGTGTAGAAAAATAATAGACATATAGAAATAATTGTTCAATTGTCAACAATATATTCAAACTATGTCAACTATATATATATATATATATATATATATATATATATATATATATTCAACCAAAATATATCCCATTTATTTGTTTTATTCAATGACATTATGAGATGAAGGGAGCTTGATATTCATATTTAAACAGCATTAAAATACAACTCTACAATTCATTTAGAAATAGTATACCAACACACCAAAAGAAATCATAACCCAACTCCACACACACACCTCCACACACACACACACAAAACAAAAACACCCCCCCCCCCCCCCAAAAAAAAAACCAAACCCCAAAGCAAACAAAAACAACCTGTCACCGAGTAATCAATACTAAGAAAAGGTTTTAATATTTTGATCAAGATAGCTCGAAGTTTTTTTTTTTTACGCTAATAAATTTATTTCTTCATGAATTAATTAATTGACTTGTATTTTGGCTGAGGAATTTTTTTTTTTTTTTATTTTTTTTTACCAAATGAATTTATTTCAGAATAGCAATAAAAACAAACAAGTATTGTTCCCAAAGACATGTTCAGATGGAACTATAGCATTTCCATTTAAAAAATCTTTATTTCAATAAAAAATAAAATGAAAACATTTTTAAATATTGAAATTACTTTTCATAGTTTAAATCTCTATATAGCGCGCCATACATTTTACCACCGCCTGTAAACTTCCCTTCAAAATTATCAATCGCTTAATCGCGGAGCAAATTTCAATGTGCTGTTGTCAACAAGTTTATGTTTTGTTTTGTTTTTTTTAAATTATACACAGTAAAGAATGAATGTGCCATTTCTTGAAATGCACCCACATTTTTTTTTTATTTTCAAAGATACTTCCCTTAAAAGTTGAGCATGTAGGCCGATACTGCCAGGCGCATATTACAGCGAGGCCTGTGCAATATTTGAATTTGTTTTCCCGTCAATTCTTAATAAACATATACAAAGCATTGCATTTGTAATACATATTAATAGCATAGTAATAAATCCATATTTTAAATTTATGAATTCATTTACAAGTAAAGGAAAACCACAATCAATGTGATGATGGTGCGCTCCGTTAGCATTGTACAGCAGCCGGTGTAACGACGAAAAGTGACCCCCGTAGAATAATGACCGGGGGTCAAATTTCTACGTAGAAAAATGACCCCCCGGTCATTATTCTACGGCAAGTAGGGTCATTTTTCGACTGTAGAAAACCCTTCCAGACCGTTTATTCTACGACACCACACACGTTGAAATATGACCCCCATAGAAATATGACCCCCTACTTTTTCACTATATTATACAATAATATCTTATGAAATGAGATGTAATACTCAATATTCGTTCATCCCAGGGTTGGATAGGGTCGGTGAAAATAACTGTGTCTCCTGTTTTCTTTTCTTTTTTTAAATATCCTTAAATGTCGTGGAAGCAAATTTAACACCACTTCTTATATGGGCCCCATAAAATATGATTTAATAATTCCTATTTCTTTGTGATTGGCTGAGATTCACCAATGTAGAAAAATGTTACTTCTATATTTATCTGCACATGACTTTCAATGTGTACGGGGTTGGGAAGGAGGAGGTGCGAGCTAATAATTTTTTTTAGCTGTCATTTTCCCCTGATAACGCCCCCCCCCCCCCCCCCAATCTATCCCATGAAAGAGCCTGGCATTGGTGTCCTCAATGGGGCAAGGGGACATTTAATCTCATTCGTCTGCAAGTCTGTCTGTTTAAATTTGTCACAAAAACTTTAACCTTTGTCGTAACCTTTGAATGGGATAGGGCTTTCGTATTTCACATGTATATTACCTGCTACAAGATCTTACCAAATATACTATGATTTTTAAAAAAGAAAGAGATATGGCTATCATTTTATATATGTATAATCCTTTCTAAAACTACGTTTTCTGACCCTGTGACCTAGACCTTGAAGGTTGACCTACTTTTCAAAAATGGTATATTTCTGTATATTTCTAGATTGGGAAAAGATAGGGGTTTCGTATTTGCATTCCTGAAACAAGACGTTCTCGAGCATGCTATGGTTTTTTTTACCCCTTGACCTTCATGTTTGACCTAATCTGCCAAAAAATCGCTGGAAATTACTTTTGAATTACATAATTATATGATAGGGTGTTTATATTTGACACAACATGCCATAAATAATGGTCTCCCATCCACTGACACCGGAAGCGGAGATCACAATTCTTTGATTTCATTTCAAAGCAACTAAAGTACATTAAAGAATTCCAAATTGATATATATTTTTATATATTTATTTATTACAACTACAACTATAAAAAGAGCACAGAAACTTGCCACTAACTTTAATGCATTTTCAACGTTTACTAAGGGGTATCATATTTCGATTTTTTTGCAACAAACTTGTCTTCCAAATCCTCCCATTCACACAATAGATTGAACACATTTGGATCTATTTCCTCGCTTAATTTTTCTAAACCTTTTACTTGATGGGGAAAATCTTTGAACTTCAATACGTATACGTCTTCTGGTCTTTCTAATTCTCCGACAATATTGGAGTCGGTTTCATTGTTTACCAGTGCAGCTTCAAGCATTCTTTTTGAAATATACTGGTGGTATTTCTTTGGCACGAAGTTTTTGATGTAGATGTAAGGTGTTCTGCTGTAAATATCCTCTGTTACATCCAATACAGGTTCGTAATGGTTTCCAATATTCATAATAAAAATGCATTTCGAATTGGATTCGTTTTTTCCCTCGTGTAGGGGAGGGTACGGCAGCCAGACGTAATTGTCGTTGTTTTTGTCATTCATCCCGTGCTTGCAGTAAACAAAGATCGTTGTATTGCAAATTGTAGCGAATGTACGGATTTCTGTATCAGTACCCCAGGAACCTTCATGTTCCATCCGCGAACGTTTCAAATATTTTGGATCCGCTTCCATGGTTTGCAATAGATGTTTATTCTCCTTCATAAAGCCAACAACTTTATTTCGTACATCATTGTGATATGATTGAACTCCAAATAAAACATAACTAAATGTTCTAAACAAGCAATTTCCATCTCCTCTCATAGACACCGTCACTATTGGAATGGAATTCGCATTTACGTGCCGTCTACGTTCTGTTTTGAGAACATTTTTAACCTGGTGGCCAAACATTGCAGCGTTAATGTCTTGCCACTCATTATCCACTGGATAAAAAAGAATGCGAGACCTCGATTCAGTTTTAATGGTAATTTCAACTTCTGGAATCTTGCGTTTTTTCGGTGGAAGCGGTATACCACGGCTTTTAGTTAATGGAGTGTCTTCCTCTTTGGGTGAATTCCTTTTTTTGTCAGCTTTTTTCTGCGTTTCATCTGGTTTTCCATGTGTTTCATCTGGTTTTCCGTGTGTTTCGCCTGGTTTTCCATGTGTTTCATCTGGTTTTCCGTGTGTTTCATCTGGTTTTCCATGTGATTCTTCAGGCTTTCTACTCATTTCATCATCTTTCGATTCCTTGTAAATTTTCAACCTATTTCTATTTACTGCGCATTTCAGTCCCTGTAAAGTGTATGTTCCCTTCTTGTTAATACCTTCAACTATGTAAGGACCGCTCCATAATTTGTCTAGTTTTCCCCCTTTCCCGGTTAACTTTCGGGTATTGTGGAGCAAAACTCTATCTCCAACTTTGAAAAGTTTTATTTTTCATGTTCTTATCATGATGCTTCTTTTGTTTCTTTTGTGAATCCTTTATGTTTTCCGCTGCCTCTTCTCTTTCACAAGAAAGCTTTATGAAAGCGTCGGAGCGCTGTTTCAAGAAATCTTCAAACTTGTCATTTTCTGGGATCGGCGAAGTGGCTAAATCAAGTTCAATGGGTAACTTGGCTTCGCGACCATACACCAGAAAGAATGGTGTTTTCTTCGTTGTCTCATGTTGCGCAGTTCTATAGGCAAAAAGCATAAATGGAAGTTTCGTATCCCAGTCATTTTGTAGTTCATTAACACAAGAAGATAGCATAGAACATAGGGTTCGATTGTAGCGCTCCGTATGCCCTCCTGTTTGTGGGTGATAGGGGGACGCAATCCGATGTTCAATTCCATAATCTGAACAAACAGCATCGTTTAGCTCATTGCAGAACTCTCTGCCTTGGTCGGTTATAATGACTTCTGGTACTCCGTGATCCGCAATGAACTTGTATAAACTGTTAACGATTGTTGAAGCCTTCTTATCTGCTATAGCTTCTACCTCCACCCATTTCGTCAAATATTCCGTGAAGACAAGTAGGTACTTATTACCTAAAATGAAAGAGATAAACGTAACTACGTTTTGTATCTTCATGTATGTTCCTAAATAGCCATATAGCTTCTTTATCTTTGAAATATTTTGTGAAAATTGGTCTGTAATACTGCTTAAAATCACATGTTTTGTAAGTAAAATATATTGAAGGTGATAACAAGCATTCACCTCCGATGATTTTAATTTTAACGGACAACTTCAATTCGTAAAAAATTAACGCGTAAAAATTAAATCACTCCTTTTTGATCAAAATTCGTAAAAAATTACAGCAGTAAAAATTACCCGTTATACGGTAATATATTTATAAATATATTTATAAATGAAATATCCAATTATCTGTTTTATATATACATGTACATAGGTTAAAAATATCTATGTCTTAAAACACACACAAATAATTATTCACCCCAAGTATATAAATGTTATATGGAAAACTATTATAATAATAACAATGAATTTTGGATCACATATTATATAGTACCCCAGCAGAAAAAAACGGAGTAATACATTTCTTTTAGATATTTGTCAACGATTTATGGGTTTTTTGTGTGTGAGAGACAGTTGTGCAGGGTTAACGTTGCTAATAAATCAGACCTACATGTCAGTTAGATTCTAACAAAATGAAATCAAAGGCACAAGCTGCTCTCACTTTGTTGAAATTTTGAGGTCATTAGTTATTTTGCTGAATCTCATTTCATTGTTTCTCGTTTCGTGTTTTACACATACCCATTTTTTCATATATAGAATGAAATCATATTGCATGTTTAAAAAATCCAGTCAAGTGGTCTAATACATCAGGAAAATACATAATAATCTGTTTCTTTCTAATTCGATAACCCTGTGTAATTACTGTTACTTTCCCTACATTAGCTAACCGTTAAAAAAAACACGTTAGAATACTAGTAGGTTTTAAGGACCCTCTCTACACCAGTGCAAAATATTTTTTGGACATTGAGAAAAATACATTTTATAAAAGTGTTAATATTAACTATTAAGCTTATTTATATAATTTTCACTATATGGCGCGTGGCATTTACCCCAGGAAAAAAAACAATCAAACACTACACAGTAGTAGTATTAGTGAATACAAATGACTATTAATTACTTCCATAGAAAACAAGCTTATTCCGAGAATTTGTGTCCCCCGCTTAGGGAAAAAGTAAACCATGCGCAGTTCGGGGGTGGGGTCGGATCCCCTTGACTGAATTTGTAGAATTATTAAATGTATACATGTATACTGAAGCAAATAAAATATGCCAATATGGATAATTTATAAAGATTTGATTGCTTATTCTTTATTATGTGCATAGAAGATTCTTTTGATATGGAATATTTATTAAAATTATTATGATGATTTTATGAGTTTGTACAAGTCAGACCTCATATATTTTTCATTTCACATGCTGAATACTATCATTTAGTAAAAAAAAAAAAAAAAAAAAAAAAAAAAAGCATTTCGAAAAAAAAAAAATTGGATCGTCTGAGATGCAAACCCGGGCCCTCTCACGTACGAAGCGAGAGACATACCACTAGAGCACGGAACTGCTTTATACCGACGCAAATTATATGCAAAGATGAAGTTACATACATGTATATTTTCACGTTCGATATTGTCAAAATTTTACACAATGCATGGTGTCTAATTTAACCTTTATTAAACATTTCTAATAAATGTAATAAGAATATAAAGTCCACCAAGAACCTGTTTTGAACGTAATAACTCTCCTCATACCCCCGTGCTAAAAAAGCGACACATAATACAATAAATACTAATAAATCAAACGGGACGGGACACTTTGAGAGGGGTAAGAGAGGACCTAGGGAGTTTATGTATACAATTACATTGCAAAAGCTCAAAATCTTTTTGAAATATCGCCCGGAAAGGATAGTGTTTCATTCAGAGAGAATGTATCAATTTACGACCTTGAACCTTGACCTTTTGACCTCAAAATCAATAGGGGTCTTCCTTAGGCCACAGGGAGTTGTTATGTAATATTTCATTGCGAAAGCTCAAAGGGTTCTCGAGATATCGTGTGGAAACGAAAGCGTTACAGACAGAATGACGGACAGACCCAAATTAATATCCCCCACTTTTCAAGTGGGGGACAAAAAATAGATGAAAATAACATGTTCATTCACTTTATCTAGGCCTTTTAAAATGTTAGGAATATTTCAAGTGATTAAAAATTGAGTAGTAAACTGTGAATTTCTATTAAAAATTATCTAAAGGCAGATCACTTTAACTGCATAAAGATGCCATAGAAGATGTATTAATTTTTACATTTTTAGAATTCTAGCTCATAAATTTGATTCATCGTTAAGTTTATGAGTTTCGATTATTTACATTAATTCCAGTATTACGGTTTCACGTGTGTCGATGGAACATTTATTTATTTCAGAGTTTGAACCTGTTTAACAAATATTTAACTAGTATATATTTCATTCGAATGTTCACTTTTCGAGTAGTTTAGAAGTGGCACCCACATACTTACCCTCTCATTAAAGCACATGAGCTGCAGATTGCGAAAAATAAAATACAGGAATAGGAGGTCAGTCGCATATTGATTTAATTTTAATAATTATTAATTCAATAAACTCAAGCAATTGTTAAATAATTAAAAAAATGTTTTATTTCATTTAATAAAAAGACATTAATTTTTTAATTACATTCGAGCGTAAACTTATTTAATGAAAACACCTCAATACATTTTTTGCAATTTTATCTATGCATGCTGTGAACTATTCTTTATAAAAATGTATAGAATTCTTTATGAACTACCTCTGCTAGTTTCCTGCAATGGTCCAACTATATCCATTCCTATTTGCACAAATGGCTTTGACTTTACTGGTATGGGTCTCAATGGCTGCTTTGCTTTCTTCAAGGTAGATTTCCTTTGGCACCGATCACACCTCTCTACGTAATTCTTAACGTCATCATACGACGATGCCCAGTGATATCTTTCTCGAATTTTCTTCCATCTACGAAATATATTCATTTGGAAAAATTTAAGTAATAAATGCGGGGGAGAAGCAAATGTTTAATCTGAAATTTCTGATTATAACTCAACTTTTGTGTGTGTGTGTGTGTGTATATATATATATATATATATATATATATATATATATATATATATAAAAGCACTAAAAACCAACAACACTAGAAATCCTGAAGGATTTCTGTGCAAGAATTGTTTTTGGTTTTGTCTCTTACATGTATCAGTGAACAATTCAAAATGTGAGATTTCAAAGTAAGTGAAGACGTTGGAGCAATGTCACAAAATTTCGGATGCATGGGCGTCGGAAGCAAATTGAATGTGTGTGTGTGTGGGGGGGGGGGGGGGGGGGGGCTAAACCAACAAAAAGGTAAATCCAAATTATCAATGCCTATATAATGTCTATTTTTGCCAAAAAACAATGGATCAGTTCAGACATGCAACAGTTCATTCTATGACCGGGCAGCAACAGTTTTGACTAAGCCCCCCCCCCCCCCCCCCCCTCCGGTTTTGACGGATGACAATAAAAGACAGTTATCTTCCGAGGGACAATCCCCAAGTCAAGCATCAAGACTGCACCCCTCCTAGCTTCTGATAATCTTATAAGACACAATTACCTATCAAAATACACGATTTCCTTGTTTATCATTTTCCTATTATTTCGATATTTGATATCATTAGATTGACCCTATACGGAATATAAAAGTATTTCCAAACTTTTGTCTGAGGAAAATTTTCTCAAGCTTGGGAAATTGGCGGGGGGGGGATTACACCATCTATTTATCAGGTGCCTTTAAAACAAGTACAAGTGCATGCACATGTCTTATTAGTTGTATCAAATATTGTTTCAAAGCCAAATACAACCAATTACATCGTAGACCATCAGAAAATTGGTGCATGCCCGGCCTCCTCTCTCTCTCTCTCTCTCTCTCTCTCTCTCTCTCTCTCAAAACATCCGTATTATGTTTATACGAAATTTCAGACATTTTAATTCTTTAAACTCGGAATCAGACCGATGCAAAATATACAACGTGATTTTATATTTTCTCACTAAAATAATTGAATTGATATACATTATCTTTAGAAAAAATGACCGGGGTATCTTTGAAATCAATGTTAAACTTGTCACAATTGATTTTAAGAAATGCATGAAATATATTCACATAAATAAATAAACTTACGTTTTATTAATGCCTAGGTGCCCACCACTCGCTGTTGTATGGGTATTGCTGAAAATTTTTGGAACCTCCTCTTCTTTTGCAACTCTTAATAACCGTTTTTTATGATGGTAATGTAGAATCCCATTGAATAGAACAAATTTACTACATTTTCGTCGAAAGTTGCGCTTTAAATTTTTTGGCAAAAATTTAGGATATTGTTTCTTTTCCATGAAAAGCGATATTTCCGTATATTCTTTCGAGTCCATGGTGTGAAGCAAAATGACGAACAGAATTGTTGCCTTTGAAACTTCAAAGAACCGCAAAATGACGAACAGAATTGTTGTTTTTGAAACTTCAAAGAACCCCGCCTATTTGATGGCATCATTTTATCCTAAACAAAGTGATTGATGTTTTAAGCCTATAATATTTTTCCCATGGGAGCAAAGTTTTGAAATCAGACTGTGTTGTCACAATCACTAACAAAGGCAGCTGGTAAACGATCAAAAATAGCCAAAATAAATAAAACGCTAGAATTTGAAAGGAATTTGTGAATTGAAAATATTCTTACCCAAACCAGCCTTTTGCATCAAAAAATGACATAGGGTCATTATTCTACGCGGTCATTTTTCTACAATCCACACGGAGAAAAATGACCCCAAAGCCATATTTTCTACGAAAAAAGGGGTCATTTCTCTATGTAGAATATTGACCAGGGGGTAAAATTTCTACGTAGAAAAATGACCCCCGGTCATAGAATCAGAATGACAGAATGTCATGATTATAAAACAATACAATTTTGAAAACAGACATTATCTCAGCATTATGCAATATTGAAATGTGTACATGCAAATATATATTTTAACATGAAGCATGACATACAGTTGATAATTAATATCTAAGGATAGCCCATAAAAGCTACAAAAAAGCTTATTTCCAATGGGGTCCTTAATTATCATTAGTTTAGTTTTAACACCAAAATTATTTCAACAAGGAATTTAGGCAGGGTATATTGATGAAAATTGCTTAATGCTTGAATAAATGACATAATTTAACTGTTTACATTTTATATACTAAAAATCATTATAATTTCATAAAAATAATAATAAATTGTACAAGCATTTACAGAGTGTCTCTTGCATTGGCAGCTAAAAATTATTGAACAGCTTTTTTAAACCTTTGTTTTGTGTCGACCTCCTTAACCTCTAATGGCAATGCATTTCCAATCTTTAATGGCATTATAGAAAAAACTTGAAGACTCTTTACCTTGGGTATATGAAAATTTTTGTTTGTTGCACTTCTAGTGATATTATTATTAAATATAAAATGATCACAAAGGTAAGATGGTGCATTTCCATGATATATATTGAAAACATGATCCAATCTTAATTGATAGCTCTGTCCTCTACTCTTAACATGTTAAGAGAGTCTAAAACATTACAAGAAATACTTTCGCGGGGACCAAGGTTTAAAATAAACCTTACAAATTTGTTTTGAGTTACTTGTAATTTATTTCTTAACTGTTTGTTTATACCACAACACCAAGAAGAACAGGCACGAAAATTTCTGAAATTTCTCAGTGCACACAAGCCCATTGACAGGTATTTGACTAAGATCATGTCCCAAAAATAAATATTGGAGAGAGAGATTTGCAATACTTTAAATTACATTCTTCACCTTAATTTTATCCATTATGTAGCATTTGGTTAGCGTTTCATGTTTTCATTTTGCTACATGTTTTTTGTTTCTCCCGCATAAATTACCATTACGTCGTGTAAAAATACGGTGGATTGACATGACGGTTTTTTATTTTTTTGCTTGGAACGGCTCATATAACGTCGGGCTCGAGATGTTTAACGCGCATGCTCACATTAAACTTCCTTTTACCAGAACAATATGTCGAAGAGAGGTATGAAGATATACTACTATAAATTTCTATCCACCGGCATCAACAAAAATAAAGTTTATATCTTAGTATTACACTAACATCCTACAAAATAGGATTTAGATTTTCATCTCTTGAACATAGATACTTTCTAAATGAAGATTAATACTAGAAAATAGCAATATAAGTCGACGGAAGTTTGTAAACACAAGACTTTCATGTGGCTCGGTTAAATCTAAATAGCACAAATGTCTCATTTTCACGTGTCGAAACTATTGGCATCTAAACCTAAGCCTTGTGTCTAAATCAATATATCGCAGGTAGTGCATAATATGTCTAATGATGTGTTCAATTCCGAAGAATAGGGAGAATTTGAAGGGGGGAGGGATAATTTTCTAATCAAATTGTTGCTCGTGTCTGATCATTATTTATAACAAACCAGATTGGTATTTTAGTTCAAGTGCACATGTTCTTCAAAATCTTGCACAGCATTCTATAAGAATATATGTTGATTTTAATGTGTACCATTACTGTTGATTTTAATGTGTACTATTGACAGGTCGTGGTGGTTCGGCGGGAGGGAAGTTCCGTATCTCCCTAGCCTTACCTGTAGGTGCCGTCATCAACTGTGCCGACAACACAGGTGTGTATTGTGAAGCAGCTATTTCACAGAAGTGGAAAGTATTGCACCAAAGTAATACACCAATGTAATCGGGATTTTGCATAGGATATAAATGGATATAATCACCGCCACATTAAAATTGTGGTAGTCAGACAGGTTTATAAACTAACCCATCAAACTGACAGGTTAAAATGCCTGCCAGAGAATAAAGATCTGCGACTGCTTCTTCAAAAAGGAAGAATGTAATGTTCAAATGGGTTCAGTTACCATTTAGGCTAAAAAGCTGAAGTGGAAGTACACCAAAGGCTAAAATAAAATATATGTGTGCTTCCGGTTTCCCAACCTTACCTAAACTTTTGCTGCTAACCCTTAATATTTTATTTATTATATATATATATATATATATATATATATATATATATATATATAATAAAATCCACAAAAATTTGTTCAGTTTCACTGATTTACGATTTGACAACTGTGGATCTTCAGAAGTATTTGTAATGTATACAGACCTGTGTTCAAAGCATATCAGAAACAAAGATTTCCAACAAATTGTGTTAATAATGTAAAATGTTTTACATACCTACCCTACCTAATTTTTGGGGGAATGAAATAGGAAATCTCGTGTATTTTATTTTTGCTTAATAAGAAATTCAGAGGGTCCAGGTTTGATTCCTGTTCTGGTCCATTGCTTATATTCGATATAAATGAATGTGGAATAAAATTGTTTTAGATAAACCAGTTTCATATTGATACTTTGCACTCACAGTAAATCTTTCCTACTTACAATTGTAGGTGCCAAGAATCTGTTTGTCATTGCTGTCAGCGGTATCAAAGGACGCTTAAACAGAATGCCAGCTGCTGGAGCAGGGGACATGTTTGTTGCAACAGTTAAGAAAGGAAAGCCAGAGCTTCGGAAAAAGGGTAAGTCTTCTCGCCACCATTATGGATAAAATTTTAGGACTCATTAATTTGTATATATATTGTCGGGTTGTAGTAATATACAAGTACATACTGGTATACAACTGCCCTGCAATATCTGATATATGGGGCACCTGGTGTGGAATCGGTTTGATAATAAGCAATTAAATCAGGATCAAGGTTCATTACAATAATGCAGGATTATATCTACTAGGAAGAGCAATGTGTGTGGGACAACAAATGGCATGTATGATATTTATACTAGCATTTCATTCATTGAAATTTTCCACTGAAAAGATTGAAGTAAACAACAAAATGTTATGATTTTTAAAAGATTTTGGCATGATGTTAATTCCATTGATCTATCTTTAAATTACCACAAATTGTAAGCACTGGTCAGTGGTGGTTGCAACTATTGCAGAACAAATTTTTTAGTTTATTTATTTCAAACCATTACCGCTTACTTAACTTAGTCAACCTAAACAGTTTTGCTTGTCTGAAAGGTGCAGTACTGGTAGAAGAGATAAAATTATTAGTAGACACTATGTGGTTAAGTTTGAAGTATCTAAAGAATCTGAAAAGAAGAATTCTATGGCAAATTTTACTGTAATGAGAGTACAGTAACTAATGTTCTTGTTTGAAAAACTGCCAGGCTGTTAATGAAATGAAAAAAGAAAAGAATGTTGAATTTTAACATCATTCAATTGTGTTATGGAATATTAGAGAGAGATTGAAGTGATCCATGGAGTAATGTTATGCCAGATTGCAATAAAAAATGCAACATATTGGTCTGTACAGCAGTTCTGTCAAAAATCTTTAGGTCTCGAGTTTCCAACATCTAAAACTTTGAATTATCATTTGGATGTTTTATGGCATCAGTATTATTGCACAAGTGATTTTTTTTAATGCAAATTGAAAGGTTTTTAAATTTAAAGCCTAAAATATGGTAATTATGATTAAAGCAGATAATCTTTGAATGTTCAGATTCAAAGGCAAGGATGACGATGACTTAACTTTTTGCCAGATAACCAAGTTCTGTGCATTGAAAATGGCTGCAGTAATTTATTGATATTTCCAGTCATGCCTGCTGTAGTAATTCGACAGAGGAAACCCGTACGGCGGAAGAATGGAGTATTTATATACTTTGAAGATAATGCAGGGGTCATCGTCAATAACAAGGGAGAAATGAAAGGTTTGTTGTATATTGTTTAATGTTCCTTGTGAGAATTTTTCACTCGTATACAGACATCACCAGTTTTAGGTGAAGTGCCACAATGACTTGGGTGTAGTGCTCAGGACATAGCAGGGAGGTTTTTTTTTTAAAAACACATACTGTTGCATGGGAACTCCAATTTTTAAAGGTAATTTCCAGATGACTCTTGACTTTGACTGATAATGCTTGGTAAATGAACAGTCAGTACCCCAGTGATGATTTTCTTCATTATTTCACAAAGCATTCAGTAGTTTTCAAAATTCATTTTTATCCAATTGTTATATGTAATTATTTAGATCACAGTTGTTTTGGTAGCAGCATTTACTTTGGTGACCAATGAAGTGTAAGTTAGAGATTTAATGTAGTCAATGTGGCAGGAAAGCTTGCAGAGATTTTATTATTCACTGATGATTATTTTAACGGACCATTATTGAGGGTTGTTTTTTTTTTTGTCGGTGGCTGGGGTACCCAGACCCTTAAGACAATCCCTTCCTTCTCCAGCTGATTTGAGATATTTTCATACAAATATACAATCATCACTGATACCTGTTTTTATGATTTTGACTTTTATTTATGTAACCCCACCCCCCCACCCCCCCAAATAAAAAAAAAAAAACCACCCCAAAAAGAGAATAAAATGTAGTTTTATTTTAAAATTTGGTTTTCAACATCTTCAAAACAAAATGTGAATTTTCTGCTACTGCCAAAGCATATCCAAGAAAAAAATTAATGGGGTGGGTATATTTGGTAGGTATGTGCATTTAATTTGTCATTTTTTAGGGAGTTGTAGTCTTCATCATAAGTCTGTATAACCTTTTTAAGTGTAAGCAGAAAGGGGGATCATATTTATCATGTTTAATGGAAGATCCTTCATTGCACTGTCCAGTAATTCAAGTTGGCGAAAGAGTGTATAAAAAAAACCAAAAAACTACCAGACATTATGTCCTGTAAATCAGAGATAATTTAGAAAATCTACCAGACAAGTTTGAAATTTACCAGACAAGAAAAAAAATCCACTGAAATTTTGTTTTCAACTTTATTTTCAAGCAGTGAATGTGATGGTTCAGAACATTAATTTATTCTTAACAAGTTAACTGCTCTCTATTTTTTGGCCACAGAGGATTATACTTCTTCATAAATTTTGTTGTAGACTGATCTTAATCATTTCCCACTCATAGGTGCTTATGGACATGATCATATTAACCCCCTGCCCACCAAGCCCCAAGTCTGTAATGAATATTTACAGAGTAAATATGATTACCCTGTTTGCTATATATTTGTGCACCGTTTGCCATTTTAGCACTTTTGACATATCTTCAAAATAAACTTCTTACTGCAGACAATAAGGTCATAAACTTAAAAATGAAAGTAGATATTCCGATATAGTGTTATTTAAGATGAGAATTATGATGTGATGTATTTGTGTACTCATATAACCTTATGATAAATTTTTTTCAAACAGTGCAACATAAAACCAGCTAATATTTACATGTTTAACAATCAGACCTGATCACCACAGACGTTATCATATGGTTATATATTATTTTATAAATATTTTTTTGTAAACCAAGGTGGAGGAGATTTGTGGTCATGTTCACACTTGTCTTTTATCATTTATGCTTTTGCCTTTCTTTATTTCGTTTGAGCAATTGTTCAACAATTTGATAGGCCTCATAATTGGAAGTAGTAAGACGTGCATAATGTTGAAAGAACATTCACAGAGTGGGATTATGATATCTGGGAATGCAAGTTGTGGATGAAAAATCAAGTTATCTTTATCAGACTTAGTTTTGTTTACAAGAAAGACAATAGATAACACAGATATGATCATTTATTTTATTTTTGTGTGATAATATCTAACAGACAGTTTATCAAATGGGTTCGAAGTTTTACCAGAAAATATATCAGAGATATTTGGTAGTCCGGCGTCTTTCGCCAACTCTGGTAATTGAGAAATTTGAAAGAAAGTGTTAACAAGATGAAGGATTTGTGTTCAAAATGCTGCTTTTGTGACTTGCAATGAAAAACATTTTTCTCTTGATGTTGATATTACATGAGACCCAATCTTTATTAGAAAGTGTACTTTCAATAAAAGTGAAGCTTGTGTAGTACCCTGGTACTGGACTTGAGAAAAGTGCATGTGTTTTACAAGGTCCAAATCGTGTATGGATAATAACTGATAAAATCATTTCTCATTATCTATTAGTGAATAGATCAAAAAGGAAGTTTTTAAGCTGTAAAGGATAGGGAAGACATTGGAACAATGTTTTTAGATGAAAAAATCCATATATCTCCACTTCATTGATGATTTACCAAAAAAAGTAGTCTCTATTTTTAGTGTAGTTCAGATACAATGTGGTCAAGAGTTATTTCCCTTTAGATAGGAAGTTTTCAAATTTCTCAAGTAATTGTATAATGCAGAGGAAGATGTGAGGAGGTTACATGAATTGCATCTTCCTTCTCATTGGAAAAATGATCTGAACCAAAAAAAAAGGTTAATTTGCCCCATAATGGGGGCAGCAATCTCTCTGTGACAGAAGACATTTGGCAAGATCTAAGATTCTTAAGGAGGAATACTACACCAGAGATATTTAATGTGGATGAAAAATGGAGGATATGTACAACAGCATTTTGAAATTGAAACTTTCAAATTTACTTTATTTCATTTAAAAAAAAAAATGCATTTTGGGTAGAAGGTAATCTGATAAAATGTAAAACCCACGCAGGACTTTAACTCATGACCTACAGATCCGCAGTCAACACACTAACCCACTGAGCTACTCGAGGCAATTAAATGTAAACAATATTAGACAAATATTGTTTCCATTCGTGTTTTAAAAGGAAGTCAACCATCATAACAATGTAATATACCTCCTTAAGTGAAAAATCAAACAAACTGTATTGTCTCCCCGGGGGATCATAGCTTGTTTTCTATTAAAGGGGACTGATTCACAATTTCCCCCCAAATTTTGTTTTTATGATCAGAATGTAGTATTTTATGTGTTTAAAATGTTTCACATAAAAGTTAAGGTTATACCCTATGACAGAAGCTCATTTATAGAGAGTTCATTATTTGTTGTGTAAACAAAGTTGAGATATGTTATTGTTTACGAAGTTTTGAAATGCATGGTTATTGATCTAAGTCTTTGATATACATTGAATTTCAAATATCCTTTAGGTGAAATGTGCCATTTAAAAGATAAATTAGTGGCTGTGCAAAATTAGGATGCTTTATATTACAAAATTAACATTTCACTGGTTTGTTTATAATCGTGAAAAGATTTAAGTCTTTGTTCACATAACACAGAGTTAAGGCTAAACTATTTGCTCTTATCCTTGTTTTAAGAAGGTCCAAATTTTAGTTGTAAACGTTAAGTGCATTATATTTTTATTGTTCAACATCAAAAATGAAGAATATTTTTCTCAAAAAATGTGAACCCAGTCCCTTTAAACAGAAAATTTTTTCTTTGTGTACTTCATTTGTAAGTGCATATTTTATGTATACGATACACATATATTACAGTTCAGCTGATACACGTACCATTTGATTTTTGTTTTATAGGATCAGCTATTACAGGACCTGTAGCAAAGGAATGTGCAGATCTTTGGCCCCGTATTGCATCAAACGCCAGCTCCATTGCATAAAATGTACAAAATAAAGAAGAAAAAAAAAAAGCCTCCAGAGTTGTTCTGTTTGTGACAAACTCCCAAACTAGTATCATGAACTAGCCATGTGTTGAATCAGATTGCTGGTACCAGCATGAGATGAAATGCAATTTAAAAAAAAACAAAACAGCCTTGTGTAAGTCTCAGTCTCTCAAAGGAAGTTGGATTTGTTTTTCTTTTGTTCTTGTTATTCTTCTGCTTTGCATTCTTCTTTTCTGAAAATGTTGGCATCTGTTCTCTGTAAGCTGCTCATGATTGTATTAAATACTCAAGGATATTGTAGGCCAGTATATCTAGTGGTGCAGAAAAGGTTTTGTTTTCATTTTGAAGGAGTTTAGGGTACCATTTGAGGGAGGGGATCAAATGGGGATAAAGTTCAACACAGGACTCCATGGGGAAACGGATGAACAATATTCAACAGAAATATGATGGGAGTCTTGGGGTCTTTGGAAATGAAAAGAGAATGACAGGTGTATCAACTAGTATCTAGGACTCCATGGGGAAAAGGATGAACAATATTCAACAGAAATATGATGGAGTCTTGGGGTCTTGGGAAATGAAAAGAGAATGACAGGTGTATCAACTAGTATCAAGGTCAAATGATTCCAGTGTCCTAGACATTTGACCATGACCATAAAAACTGGTATAACTTTAGAAGTGATAAGAAGGTGAAACAACCTTCAAATTTGTTTCAAGGTGAAGTGACCTTGAACATAAAACTAGTATTAATTCAGAATCTGGTAGATATGGGATCTTTGGAAAGGGTGATGGGACCTACAAATTAGAATCAAAGTTGGTGACACTATTGACCTTGAACATAAAAAAAACTGGTATAAATAGAACGGGGTAGATGGGGACAACAGGTCTTTTGGAATAGGAAGAGAATATGAACTGGTATCGAGGTAGTATGACTGTTTCTAAAAAGTCGTACTGCTTTAGGATTGATTATATATTGCTTAATGTCCTGCATGAGAATCTTTCACTGATATGAAGATGTCGCCATTAACGGTGAAGGTCTGCAAAATTTAGGCCAATGCTCGGCGCTTATGGTCTTTGAGTAGGGAGGGATTTTAAATGTGCCACACCTGCTGTGACGGGGGGGGGGGCCTTGGTTTTTGCAGTCTGATCGGAAGGACCCCCCATTTAGTCACCTCTTGCGACAAGCTAGTGGTGCTGAGGATCTGTTCTAACAACCTGGATCCCCACGGGGTTCTTTAGAATTAGGAAGTAAAGGATGTCATCTACAAACTAGCATCGCTTTTGACCTTGATCACAAATCTTGTATTACTATAGAACCGGGACTGATAACAACATGTAATGTTCAGAGAGGACAAACTGAACATTAAGTGACCTTGACTTCTGACCGTCACCAATGATTGACGACATATTCTACACTTTATTTTAATGTCACTCCTTGACATGGATTTTGTGCAAGGCGTTTGAAAGGGGGGGATAGTACTCAAAAAAGGCTCGCTTTATACACAGCCAGTATTTCATTTAGGAGACTAATCTAGAGATTATAATGATATCTTGTTCATGAACTTAAGAACATTCACTTTGAAGATGGAACATTTGCCCCAAAAAGATTGTTTTAGCTCAACTGAGCTATAAGCGACGACAGGGAAACAGTTTTATATTGGAATAGGTAAAAGAATCCTTTTGTAATGAACGAGACATGATTTATCATCGCCCTGTATATTTTTATCCATCTGTAAACTTGACACATTTTTGACTTTCACTCTTGAATCACTGGGCCAATTCTAACCAAACTTGCGATATAGTATTCTTTGAAAAAGGATTGATTGTATATTGTTTAACGTCTCTCGAGAATCTTTTACTTGTATAAAGATGGCACAATTGCCGTTAAAGGGCTGCAAAATTTAGGCTTATGTTCGGCGCTAATGGCCTTTGAGCAGGGAGGGATAGTTATCGTGACACGGAGGTTGTCTCATCCGAAGGACTGCCCCAATTAGTCGCTTCTTACGACGAGCAAAGAGTACTGAGGACCTATTCTAACCTGGATCCCCACAGGGCTATTGAGAATGGAGATTCAAAATTGTTCAAATAAATGGTCACACTTCAAAGGGGGAGTAATTAAGAAATGTGAAAGTTTGGTAGCATCTTTTAAAGAGACCACTGGACCTTGTGTGAAAGCTTTTTTTTTTTTTAAAGTGCAAAATTGTGTTTTTTTTTTAAATCATGACTAGGTGAGGCCACATTGTGGGATCACACACACACACACATATAGGGAAAGACTTGAAAATCTTTTTGTCGAGAGCCACTGGGAAATGATTATCATTAGTCACATTGATAAGCAAGTATCCTCGGGGATTCCAATTTGTGGCTCCTGGAAGTTGGATGAGGCCACAAGTTTATATGAGAATATATAACAAAAGAACTTTTACGAACAGCTAAACCATGATTCATTATGTTTATAGGCATACATCAGGTACTGCAGATTAAATTTGCAGAAGTCAATGCTCCCCGAGGTTAAAGTGGGACCATAATAGGGGTTACATTGGAAGTTTTATATGGGAATATATAAAGGAAAACACTCTGTAAATCTTCTGGGAGTACCGGGACTATGATTAATGATTTTAGTATGAAAATATCCTTATTTCTCTCTCTCTCGGTGTGTGTGTTAGGATGGGGGTCTCAAATAGGGATCAAAGTTATACATAAGCATACTCTTTTTTTTATACATAAGAAGTAATAATTATAAATCTTATTCTCAAGGGTAGCAGGGCCATGATTAGCTATTTACAGTAATTTTAATATGCTAGCATCCCTGGGTAGTACACATTCAAGTTTTTCGAAACGATGTCCTGGGGGTAGGTTTAGTCCACAGTACGGATTCAGTTTTACATGATTGTGTGTGTGGGAGGGGTGATTAAAAATTGAGATATTTAAATATATATGGACCATAGGCTAGAGTGGGACTAGAATGAGGGATAAAATTTTACATTATACTTCAATATTATAAGGTCATCCTTATGTTGTGTGGATTCAAACGGCATCAAGTTATGACCCTGGTGGAGTTATAAAATGGATTTTAAAATTATTGAGGAAATAAGTAAATTCTTAAAAAATCTTCCAAAGAACTGAGAAAGACCAGGTTGATTCATCAGATGAGCGTTGTGGCCCGTGGGTCATTTGCTTTTTTATCAGGGGTTCACTTCATTTATTCATTATTGCACTATTTTGAGAATGCAATTCCTTATTGTATGGATCTCCTTCAATTCATATCCAAGACAAATTATCTTGCTGTGACGCTATCATGCAGATTTGCTTACCTTGATCGATGTACCACTGTTACACTTTTACCTTGTAACTATCACACAGATTTGCCTAGCTTGATATACTACTATCACACAGATTTGCCTAGCTTGATGTACCACTATCGCACAGATTTGCCTAGCTTGATGTACCACTATCGCACAGATTTGCCTAGCTTGATGTACCACTATCACACAGATTTGCCTAGCTTGATGTACCACTATCACACAGATTTGCCTAGCTTGATGTACCACTACCACACAGATTTGCCTAGCTTGATGTACCACTATCACACAGATTTGCCTAGCTTGATGTACCACTATCACACAAATTTGCCTAGCTTGATGTACCACTACCACACAGATTTGCCTAGCTTGATGTACCACTATCACAGATTTGCCTTACTTGATGTACCACTATCACACAGATTTGCCTTACTTGATGTACCACTACCACACAGATTTGCCTAGCTTGATGTACCACTATCACACAGATTTGCCTAGCTTGATGAACCACTATCACACAGATTTGCCTAGCTTGATGTACCACTACCACACAGATTTGCCTAGCTTGATGAACCACTATCACACAGATTTGCCTAGCTTGATGTACATATACCATTTTTTTTTTTTTTTACTAAAAGTCAAACATGTTTGCGCATGACACTCAACGAAGCATGACTGTAACTATTTCTATCATCTATTCGTTTTCGGGGAATGAATTATTGCTAGCAGATAAAGAAATTACACCACTTCTTAGTCATGTAACAGTGTTTACAATTTTTTTTTATTGTGAACCTGTGACTATCAGATGCTAGCTCTACATTACACGACATCGGGAGCGTGCACCCCTTCCACGTTTTAGGTCGGGCATTCCTTTGGCTCGTCTGATCTGTTCGAACAAAAAAACAAAATTTCTTCTCAGCATGTTACAATCTTCCCATGTCTGTGTTAATTCATAAATTTTCAATTGTATTTTAAATTTACAACATGAACTTACTGCAGCATTAACGCACTCTTTTAGACCTTTCAGTTGAAGAGAACTTGTTTCAAAGAATAACGTGTTCAGTTTCTTGGCCATAGCTTTTCCTTCCATGGTGGTGATAAGGTTATTATTATGCAATGTCGTCCTGAGGTCTGGAAAAAGAAGAAAAATGTTTTTGTCTGTTCTGATATACTGAATTAAATGCGTCATTATTGAGGAGTAACAGAAAGACAAACAGACTGGTGAATAAATACAGACTATATATATATATGTATTCCATTCCACAAATACAAAGATATGGCTAAAAAGAAACTCCAATTTCATGGTGCCGTCTTAGCTATTTACTGGTATTGCATCTGGGGGGGGGGGGGGGGGGGGATAAAACAAAATAAATAATAATAATAAAACAAACACAAATTAAAAGAAAATCCATGTTACATGTACCTATTTTGCAAGCAACCACGACGATCGGTACACCGGGGCAGTGGTGTCGAAGTTCCGGAACCCATTTGGAATCAATGCTGTTGAGAGAATGTCTGTTATCTATGCTGTAGCACACGAGAAAAGCATCAGTTTTGGAATAAGATAGTTGGCGTATCTTGTCGAAATTCTCCTAGAAGTATATATAAGAGTTGGAATAAGGAACATTCTTTGCTCATATACAAATGATTAAGTGATGTTTACTGTATATACATACTCACACGATGTCAGAAAACTTATCATCATCGTCATCAGGATCGTATATTATATCAACAAAAAAGTTTAGTACATTATTTGTACGAGGTGTATGTCCTGGGTCTGTGTACATGTGTCAGATCTTTGTAAGATGCGTATTTACACGTGGTAGATCTTTGTTAGTGGACGGTATGGCATGTTTGTTTCGGATTAGCGTACGATGTGTATGTATCGGGTCCGTCTATAACGTGTACATGTACCGGGTCTGTGTATAACGTGTATGTTACGGGTCCGTGCATAACGTGTATGTTACGTGTACGTATCGAGTCCGTGTATGAGGTTGTACGGGTCCGTGTATAATGTACATGTTATAGGTCCGTGTATAACGTGTATTTTCTCCATGTATGGAGTATACCGGATATGTACCCAAGGTGTATGATGTATGAGCTGGATCGAGTGCTTAGAATTCCTAGTATTGGCGTTACTAGTGATAATTCCTATAGTGTCTTTGTAGTCATTATGCGATGTTAATCTTTTTTCTCGCAGCCATTTTGCATATAGGCTCTATTCTATACATCGTGATTGACTGATTGATTGTTTTACGTCCCGATGAGAATTTAGCGTTCAGAGCCGAAGCAGTGAGGGTTCTACAACGTGCCAACGCCTGACTCAACATGGTCCTCCGTATTTAAGGTTATATCCGAAAGTCCCGTGATTCTCACTTCTAAATGCCGAGCGTTTGGCGAAGGAGCAATCACTACCTATATTAACGTCTTAGGTTTGACGCGGCCATGGCACGAGCGGGGTTCAAACTCACGACCTCCCGGTTACGAAACGAACGCTCTACAACCTATTTATACACCGTGAAGTCAAGCGAAGTTTATAGGGGTTACATATTATATATTACATATATATGTATTTATAATATTAATGAATCAGGTACAACGGGTAAGAAGGATATATACTATTAGTACCAAGGAAAAGGTATAATAATTCAACTCAATTCTTGATATCATCAATTCATTTGAAGAGAGCAACAATTCAGTCAGAGCGTGCATCAATTCAGCAGGACAATTAATGTTATCGACAACTCAGTCAATGCGCGCAATAATTTAAAAATAAAGTATCTTGATTATTTGAAGAGATTGTTGCGAGCATCAAATGAATGCCAATGGATATCTTCAAGTAATTAAATATATCTACAATTATTTGAGTGTATGTTGATTTGGCTCTTCATATATATGTACCTTGTGGGGGTATTTGTATCGAGTATGTGTGTAGGTACCGGTGCAGTGCCCATCCGGTGTATATACCGGGTACATAGACATTGTGCCTGGTATGGCTTGCATATACTCGGAGCGTATTTACCGGTTAAGTACCTGTCCTGTCGTGTCCCAGAGATCCACACAGAAGGGTTGGTCGTCTATCAACACATTGCAGGTGTAGTTCCCACAGATCATGGGCAAGTATTCTCCGGGGAAGGCGTTACTTTCGTAGGAGTGCTTCAGGCTGGACTTCCCCACCCCCACATCACCCACCACCACAAGCTTTACAGCCTGCGACTGCATGCTGGGAGATCTAGGAAATAGTTAATTATTGTGAAAGTTTATAATAACAAGTATTCTGGGTGTATCGTAGGCAATACAAAGTCCCCTACCGGCAGGATAATTCAGTCCAAAATAGGTCAAGCATAACGAAACTCAAACTTGATCTGTAGCTATCCAAGACAAAGTCACATACAACATTTCAGTTGAATATCTTAATCCAATGTGGAGAAAAGTCCGGAAAACCTCAAGCATTCATCAAGGGGCATAAATTCAGTCAAAGTAGGTCAAACGTAACGAAACTCAAACTTGCTCTGTAACTATTGAAGACAAAGTCATAAAATTTCAGTTAAATATTTTCATCCAATACGGAGAAAAGTCCGGAAAACTTATTCGGGATGGCAGAAAGACGGACGGGCAGCACGACACACAGACTGACAGACCGAGAGTAAACTAATAGTCCCCTTCGGCAAAGCTGGTAGGGGATTAACAAGTAGGAAAACTCGCGCAAGTAGAGAACCATGTAAAGCTAGTACTGAGTTGAAAATAAAACCCTAGTATGTCTTATTTCTTTTTCAATGTAAAGTCACAATGCATGAAGAATAAATCGCATGCAGCATGCCACATATACCATGTGCTTGTTTATATTATAACTATATGATGTAAAAAAAAAAAAAAAACCCTTGTTCCCATAAAGTTTATTACATACAATTATGAATATGGCAATAATGAAAGATTAGCACATTACCTTGGATGTAATTAAATTCGGGATGGAGTACACTAATAACGATTTTAACAAAAGATGTCATGTATATATAACTGTCTTTGTAAGTGATATGATTCTTATTTATTTGACCAATCAAATGACGAGCTGCATTTTCTGTGTGTTTTAACACGTACAATAGTCGCTGTGTAAACGATGCGAGTATTGACATCTACACACCACGTAACCTTGACAAGTGGCCATCCTATTATACGTCACTATATTTCTCTTTCATGTTAAACGCAATTTTCATAATGAAGCGAGAGAAGATATTGACCTCAAGAGGGCAGGGCATAGAACTAAAATGTTCAAAGTGAAAATTAAAAAAAATTAAATGAAGCTAGAATCTATTGGGGGAGGGGGGTTTTGAAATGTAAGTCTGATTTTTAGAGCTATCGCCCATTGACCCCCTTCTCCCATTTTTGCACTTACAACAAAACTTTACTACATATGCTTTTAAATGACTGCATTCGAGATACATTACACGAAATACTGATTTACTACATAAATTGAAAGGAAAGGAAATTGAAAGAAAAACACCACAACGTTACACTGAAATCTATGAGAATATGTAGAGATACGTGAAGTTATGTTTAATATCTAATTGCATAAATAAGCTCAGTACAACATTGCTTAAGATTCTTCTGAACATTTGTAAAGATTAAAAATATTGAATGATTGATTGGATGTTGTATTACACACAATCGACGATATCTCAGCTTATGAACGAAGAAGATTCCACAGATTTCACGCAGTTACCGATTCATATAGTCACCCCTATGTTCCAGCCTCTAATGAATTTATACATTTTTTTTTGTAGTCCTCCGATATTCATTATAACTGTACATTCAGAGAGACATTCACGAACTGGTTTTTGGAAAATTATCTATATACCCCACTCTGGAGTCTGTACCTTCTGAACTAGTTAGGATAATGGAATTCACAATTTCCTTGAGCCTGAACCACTTATCCTGGGATGAAGATTTTCTCAGTTACGATAGAGAAAATGACCAGGGGTGAAGACGTCTTTAGTTTACCAGAGATTAATCATGTGACCTATTGCAAAGTATTAGAAGTCCAACAATTCCAACTTCTCAGAAAATACATGGCAATGTTAACTTAATTTGCTGCCTATTGGAAGTGTAAGGGGGAAATGTATGTTCCAAAACCTGTAAAAATATCGCGCTCTTTCGACTATTTATGTAAATAAACTCAACAAGGAGATATCTACCAGAAATGTGAATTTGTGGTTCAAAGATTCAGCTCCAAGGCTGAGACAGTATGGAATACATATACTGAAAAGGCTTAACTCTTCAAAATTCTTACTTTTACTCCTGAGCATCCAACGCATAAACTGAGCGCATGGCAAAGTATTCTGAACATCTATAAACTAAATGATTAATAACAATGCCTCAACAAAATTGTAACCAAGGAGTAGGTACCTCTGCAAAACGTTTAGAAGGTTGTCTTTACAAAAGTCATCACAGGAGTATGATGGACAGCGTGGGGTCACCGAGAACAAAATTCTAGAAGTTACGAAAGTTCATTGGTAGAAATCGGTCACCCTGGTGTTGGGTTGGGGTTGGTTCACGATGTGAATGTTCTGCATATGATCAGTTTTTAAATCGAGACAGGTTACTGACAAACAAGTTGATGCTACATGGGCTTCTACAGTCTCATCACAAGTCAGCATTTCGCATATTCTATTGTCGTTATAACGATCTAGTTTGCCAGTATAACCTTCCATTAGATCAAAATCTTCCACTACATTACATGCTGTCTGACGTGTTACATACCAGTTGTTAGACCGCACTCTTGGCACACAGATTCTGACTGTGGATAACCTGATCAAGATTTAGGGCTCACAGCGGGTGTGACCGGTCGACAGGGGATGCTTACGCCTCCTTGGCACCTGATCCTACTTCTCGGTTGTCCAGGTGTCCATGTTTCCTTATCTCTCTGATTTGTATTTTCTATAGGAATTACGATATTGAGTACTGCTCGCTTTTTCATGTGAATAGATGTTGATGCGATTTTCATCGGAAAGATCTTAAAAAGTTTGTATATGATCACTTCATATAGGAAAGGTCGTAAAGAGTGTAGAATGTGTTTGTATGAAAAGGTGAAGATAACGAGCAGTGATCCATCTCGCAGTAAATCCTATAAAGAATGCAAAAATAAGAGCAGAGCAAACACAGACCCTTGGACACATCAGAGGTAGGATCCATTGCCTAGAAGGAGTAAGCATCCCCTATCGACCAGTCACACCGGCCGTGCATGTGACCATTTTACATCGAAAAAGTCTTAAAGAGTAGATAGAGATATTATTTATCCAAACTAGATGCATGTGATTTCCCGGTCAATCACCCTCATAAGTCGCTCTGCAATATCGAGTTTCTTCTTTCGGTAAGTTTTTGAGATGGACACTGGTGACATACTAACATATGTAACAAAATAATGTAAGTAAACAGGGGGCTACCCGCTTCGAGACCGATTCGTGGAGGTATAAACTCGTCAGTCTTTGTATTTCTACTTATGTCTTATTTCACGGTTATTTTGGGTTATTTCACGGAACCCAAACTTTTACATCTATTGACAGCCTTCAGGGAGGTTGTGACATCAATGCACGTCGCATTATCTGATTGGCTCTTAATCTTTATTCACGAGCTAGTGTTGTGTCATACTCACGAGCTAGTGTTATATCTTGCTCAGATCCCGTGGGGATCTGGGTTAGAATAGGTTCTCAGTACCCATACTTGTCGTACGAGGCGACGAAATGGGACGGTTCTTAGATTATGATCGCAAAAACCAAGGCCCAGTGTCACAGCAGGTGTGACACGATAAAGATCCGTATCTGCTTAAAAAGCGTGAGCGCTAAGCATAGACCTAAATTTTGCAGCCCTTCGCCGGCAATGGTGACGTCTCCATATAAGTGAAATATTCTCGAGTGGGTCGTACAAACTCAACGTTAGAAATGAAGGTCGTGAATATTTAGGGTAAGACTTTATGACCACGTATCGCGGGAGGACCTACGTCACTGAACTGAGCAGAGGTCGGATATGACACTATGTCTTAAATTCTGTCTTCTCTATCAAAGTGAAATGGTCTCGTAGGATTGCAGCAAAGATGTGTTCAATCAGTCCGAAATACGTAGATAATATTGCCAGATTTTAAACCGAGTGTGTTTTTAAATTTATGATATTTTAATATTCTCACCAGAATACATTCATTTGAGCAAAGAAGTATCCTAGAATTATATATCAAAATCAAACAAATTATCACAGAAAATGAATCCATATTGTTGAACAAAACATGGACACTATATATTCAATTTACATGAATCAGTTATGTCAATAGTCTATATAACTTCAGGAACAGAAACCATGAAGTAGTACGCCATGATGTACATGCTGAGATGCATGCATGTATCGTATTGTAAATTTTGTATTTACGCCCATCTAAACATTGATAGCATAATGACAAGTATTATGACAATATAGCACTTTTCCTTCAGTTCTTTTTCTTCCTATTCAGAAGGATGCATGGCGAACCTTCGTGAGAGAACTAGTTACACTGTAAAGTGTTGGATCTTGGCAGGTGCCCTAGCTCGATGATCATCACATGATGCTGCACTTTTCATCAACTTTCTCCATCTCTCTTTCATACTCTTTCACTTCCTCCAAGTAGGATAATGGCGGCCACCTGTGTTCCTCTACATGCTCCATGTTACTTCCAGTCAACAATGGAAATTCTTCTCTCTTTTCAAACGCGATGTAATTGGATGAGATGAAATGTAGACACCAGTTAGAGAGCTGATCTGCATTATGGAGCTGCAAAAAGACAGTACTGCTATTCATTTCATGTTACTGTTTTTTAAATAGATTTTAAACCCATTGTTTCAATTTAAAAAAAGTTTGCTTGTAGTAGTTGTCGATTCTTACCTGTGAAGTAAGTAATAGTCCAATGACGTCAATATCGGATTTTTCTATTTGTTTGGTGACGCTTCGGTCCACTTCCTTTGTTATATAAAGTTCACATAAGTTTATCAGTCTCTTTTGGCAATATTCATCCGCCAATACCATTATTCCAACAGAATCACCATCTTCTATGGGTGCGTGGTCTGTGTAGAGGTACTCTAAAAGGGCCGAGAAACATTCTGACGTCACGTCTTGTAATTTGACCTCAGATACGTTGCTTAGACTTTCCACAAAACTTCCTCCAAACATTGCTGACATAACTTCGCATCTCGCCCCAAGGACAACTTTATTAGCATAAATCGTCGTCCCTGAAAGGAATTAAATAAATGAAATGTACAATTCTAGCAGTAAATGAAATGTACAATTCTAGCAGACAAGGGCTCTCTGTACATAGTCATGAATACAAACGAGAATAAGGAAAATGATGTGTTAAATTTTACAAATTGTCTAAGACTGTTATAGTTTACAAGTATCATGCGTGTATATTCAAGAATTTATGTCACATTATCCAAATTGTTTTAGTAGTTTACCTTCAACATGAAATATTACATCAGCATATTCACTGTTATTAAGGAACATCTCCTTCATTCGTTTCCCCGTTTCGTCATTAAGATACGTCCCAATGCTGGGGTTTAAAAAATCTTGCTCTGTTAAACAGTTTTCACAGACTGTCTGTAGTTGTCCTAACTCGAACATTTTCGCCACTCTGCTTAAATCATGGATTTCTTCTTCAATGTCGGACACTTCCTCTGGCAGGTTTGGTAATCCTATATTACAAGAAATATTTGTAAGGAATTGCAATAAATAGCACTGACTTCTACAAAGACATGTTCCATAAATTTATACAATGAAGGTTTCCTGAATGTTCACCTGTGTACAGAAATTGTAGAACTCGTACAAATGTTTTCGGTCGGATTCCATCACAGAGTTGTACCGTTGTGTGTTTTTTACCAACGTCTTCCTCTAATACCGTAGCTATACCTTCCACGGCGCCAGACATCAATTCTTCTGTGGTGAAAGGTTCGTCCTCGATTTTGGACAATTGATTTTTCTACAAAATATGTCAGAAAATGTAACTCTTAATTTAAGAACATTAGATTTTTTTTCATTTTGAATATTTAGAGCATGAAAAATACCGGATTATGAAGGTTGTATTTTAAAAAAGATTAACACACCTGTCCACCGTGTGAGAACCGGAAGACTCTTTGAAAGAACTTGGACGCTGCACACAGCACCAAGCGATGGGCCTCCAACTTGTGATTGCCGTCCAATATGAAAGTGACATCTGTGTAGTTAGGATTCTGTAACGCTTTCATCCAATCAGAGCTGAAGGTTGAGGTCATAATCTCTACCCAAGGAGCCTTGCCTACAAGAGCAATTTATTGATGAATAATATTCATTTGGCGTATACTGATCCTCTGACTTGTTGCAATGTTGTGGTTGGTATTTTTTTGGAGCAACCATAATGTATCGTGATTACTGTTCAACAGTATGGAGTTTTATGTTGAAACAAATCAAACAGAAACAGAAAACCCCAAACCCAATAAGGAAAATAATATTGGAGCTTAATCACCATATCGTACTCAAAGCTGGGATTACAACCGTATATCTTATATGTACTCGCCAGCTGGAGGTTATAAATTACTCACCAGCTGGATTGATTGTTGTTTTCCGCCACACTCAACAATTTTTCAGTTATCTGGTGGCGTCCAGTTTTTAATGGTGAAGGAGAGAACCCAGATACAATGTACCTGGGAAGAGACTACCGATCTTCCGAAAGTAAACTGGCAAACTTTCTCGCATATATCGGCGCGAGCGAGATTCGAACCCGCGCCGACTAGAAATGAGAGGTCTTGTAATTTTGAGCGTAATGCTCTAACCACTCGGCCATGGAGGCCCCTCTCATCAGCTGGAGGTTATAACTTATTCACCAGCTGGATTATATCATACTCACCAGTTGGGTTATATCTTTCTCACTGGCTGGATCATATCTTGCTCATTAGCTGGAGGTTATAACTTAATAGTCAGCTGGAGGTTATAACTTACTTAAGAGCTGATTTTATATCTTACTCGCCAGCTGATGGTATATCTTACTCACGAGCTGGAGTTATATCTTACTCACGAGCTGGGTTATATATAACTCACGAGCTGTAGTTATATCTTACTCACGAGCTGGGTTATATCTTACGAGCTGGAGTTATATCTTACTCACGAGTTGGAGTTATCTTACTCACGAGCTGGGTTATATCGTACTCACGAGCTGGGTTATATATAACTCACGAGCTGGAGTTATGTCTTACTCACGAGCTGGACTTATATCTTACTCACGAGCTGGGTTATATCTTACTCACGAGCTGGGTTATATATAACTCACGAGCTGGGTTATATCTTACGAACTGGAGTTATATCTTACTCACGAGCTGGAGTTATGTTTTACTCACGAGCTGGGTTATATCTTACTCACGAGCTGGAGTTATATCTTACGAGCTGGGTTATACCTTACTCATGAGCTGGAGTTATATCTTACTCACGAGCTGGAGTTATATCTTACTCACGATCTGGAGTTATATCTCACGAGCTGGAGTTATGTCTTACTCACGAGCTGGAGTTATATCTTACGAGCTGGGTTATATCTTACTCACGAGCTGGAGTTATATCTTACTCACGAGTTGGAGTTATATCTTACTCACGAGCTGGAGTTATATCTTACGAGCTGGAGTTATGTCTTAGTCACGAGCTGGAGTTATATCTTACGAGCTGGAGTTATGTCTTACTCACGAGCTGGAGTTATATCTTACGAGCTGGGTTATATCTTACTCACGAGCTGGAGTTATATCTTACTCACGAGCTGGAGTTATATCTTACTCACGAGCTGGGTTATATCTTACTCACCCGCAGGGGGCATGACAGGCGCCACCGGCTGGGGTTTCTTCTTCTTTTTAGATAGTGCTCCGAAAAATCCTCCGGATTTTTTCCCCCTCACTACTTTAAAGTCAACTGAATGTTTGATCTGTTTAGAAAGAATTCTATATTATTAGGATGACCTTCACGACATTATTCAGCAGTAAAGGAATGTTGTTAATTATATAAGATACTTCATTAAGAAACATACCGCTGCAGAGAAGCACTCCCGCAGCCCTGTCAAGTGAAGTGAGCTTGTTTCACAAAATGAAGTACCGAGCTTTTTCGCCAGGGCCTTTCCCTCCTCTGTAGTGACGAGTTCTTCACTTCTTGACGATGTGGACCGTAAGTCTGAAAAAGAAAATAGATGAAAAACAACGAGTCCAATATTCCAAAACTGAATATGATAATCAGTGATCTGTTGAGGGGGACCATGGGAGCTTTCCTAGATGTTGAATAGTCTAGAATTTGAAATACAGCGAAAAATATTTTCCGAAATTTCGAGCTGGGATCATGAAGGTTAAGGAGAAGGATGATTAATTATGAATTTGAATTATAAATTTAAAAATAAACGAGGAAATTTACCGATTTTGCAGCCGACCAGCATGACTGGAGTATCGGGACAGAAATGCTTGAGCTCCAGTATCCACTTCGATTCAATGTTTTCAAAGGAAGATCTATTTTCTATGCTATAACACAAGAGAAAGACATCCGTCATGGGGTAGGACAGGGGGCGCAACCTGTCATAATCCTCCTATCAAAGAAAATATAATTATGAAGTTTATCCTTTAAGTCACGAACACTTTTGGTTCCTCTCATCTTTCACGTTATCAGTATGAATTGAACATATATATCATGGTCATATTGCTCACAGATTTTAAATTATACTCATTTAATATTTCTATATATATATCACCATGCTTTCCCACTCCGCGAACTCACATAACAATAATAACGTATTTGTAACTGTATTATAACTTTGCATCCGCTTATTAACACGGATTTGTAAATTATTGATTTAAAATCACAACAGGGTGTGAGGAAACAAAGAATATACTCAGTAAGTATCTATATTCCAGGGGTTTGGAAATCAATTTCTTTAAACAGAAAATTCAACATTTTCAGTATGATGTAATGAAGATAACAATATTATAATCATGTACAATTCAGTGTCAAGTATTCTATTTGTAGAAGAGACAAAATTCTAGAACACGCACCTGTCCGGCTGTATCCCATAGTCCTAAGCAGTAGGGCATCCCATTAACTATTACATTGGCCAAATAATTGTCGAATACTGTCGGAATGTATTCTGCTGGGAAGGCGTTGGTGGTGTAAGCTATGAGGAGACAGGACTTCCCCACACCGCCGTCCCCCACCACAACTAATTTCACGTTCTCCATGGAGTGACCTAATGGCAGCCAATTATCATAAACAGATAAATGCAGGATATATACCAAGAGATATATTACTGTTAGCTAGCTGCATTATAAACATAACTTATGTAATCCAAAACAACAATATTTGTTTTCCTTCGATACATAATTTTGCAAGGGGAGCAAGTGACATTTTGTTTCGAAACATTGATAAAAATATACGTACCTACCGTAGGAAGTAAATTTCTTGTCCTGTTTGTATATTAATTATAAGTAGCAATACAATAATATTTTAAAGTTATCCGGCTCTGTATTATATATATATAACGCAGGGTTCTAAGGATATATATATTAGCCAATCAAAACACAAGCTATATATACACATACAGCCTATACGTTAAAAATAACTCAAGGGGTAATTTTGGGGCGGATCAATTGAAAAATCTTTGGGAAAATGATATAAGAGGTGTTTTCAGTTAATACATTTCAGATCAATGCTAGTAATTTTGGTAATAATGATAATAATAATAAAGGTGGAAGGACAGTTCAAAAACATGATGGAGGCGTACGGTTGAGACAGAATTGAAGGAAATGAAGCTAATCTGAATGAAGTTGAGAGAAAAGCTCAGGATAGAGAAGTATGAAAATATCTAATCATTGTCCTGTCTCCGAGTGCAAACAAGGATTAGGTAGGTAGGTAGGTATACTGGTAATATTTTGTGATCAGCATTGATACGGAATACAAAATACTTTAATTCTAATTTAGAGTCCAAAAATAGACAAATATGAGATAATTACACCAATGAAGAGAACAGATGATGCCAAGCAATAGAATACACACATTTATCAATAACAATACATGTAGATTCCGTTATTTACTGAATAAAGAAGCATTTTATATTTTCCTTTTTTTTTTTTTTTTTTTTTTTTTTTTAACTATTTATGTTGCCGAGACATGTTCTATGTCGTTAAATGGAGAACGTGTGTGTAAACCCTAACCCCCTGCTCGTTAAATAAAACATTTTAAGAACCCAAGGTACATATAAAGACGTTTGAGTAAATACTACTACATATTGATTAAGGCTGATTACATTTAAACCCCTCCACTGAAGGCGGGATAAGAACACGTCTCAACTGACTCTTTAAAAAAATGACAACAAAAGACCGTGTGTACTGACACATTAAAAGAATGGCGATTTGTAAATAACCACACATATCTAAACCGTGAAGTGAGAGTTTCCGAAAGGACAGTGTTGAGGAACCATTGATGCTGGAAGAAATGCATTGATTTGTCGTGGTCATTTACTACTATTAGTGGTCAGTCATGCTATATGGGGAGTCTACCCTCTAGAAATAGTAAGTAATAGAAACGATTTTAATATTCAATGAACAATCAGAGATATATTCTGTAGTATCACCCCAATTAACCTCCTCACCGATCCAGTACCAGTGTTCATGTTGTACCTAGCTTCCCAGAACTAACCCAAACTACGGGGTCTAATAGATAACCAATTAGAAAAGTCCTTGAACCATTTTTAGGTATGCACATATATTATTGAAACAGTCAGTGCAAAAAAGAATAGATATTTTGGTCTGTTATTCGTGAGACTAAAAATTTCCTGTGTGAATCGGGTTAGAGAGAAATATAGTGTGTCTTTTCATCTCTGGGCATTTAATTCACATTAAAGGTAAATATATACACGGTATCTTTGAGTAAATTTTACTTCAGATTTGTTTTCAACCTATTTTATTGTAATAGAGCCTAACATTTACAGTGGAATTGGAAATTAATTAGTAAAACTTAAAACGTCCTTTTCGTAGATCATGTTTGCACAAGTGATAATTCGCTATATTTCTGGAGTTATTATCACTGATTTTTGTGACGAGTTTATTCATCATCATCATCATCCAGAATAAGGTCAAATTACGATAAGTTGTATTGTTTTCATATGGTACATTACCACAATGCCCCCCTAATTCTTTTTAAGTTGGTAATTTATTCTCATAACGTATTTCATAATCTCATAATTCAAAACGGAGGTTACTGAGGTGCCTGAAAAACGTTCAGAAAACTGTCGTATGTTTTAAACCCTCTTTTTATGTTCAATCATTAATCTCCATTAAATTGTGTCTTCAGAACTTCAGATCGATGACGGCGACATCGGTAAGTGTGTTCGTATTTGAGGCACATGCAACTATATTGCTGGTATTCAAATTTACTATTACAGAGTGCTTTTTAATAATAAATTCGAACCTAAGCGATATAATTGATGGGATATAAAAACTAATTCTCGTGGTAACTAACAGTTTTGAATGTAGATAGTATTAACATTTTCAGAATTCTTAAACGGTAGGGCGTATACATACAGAACTAAATGCCCCCAAATCAGGTGCTGAGACACTGCTGTCACTCAGTCATCAGTCATCGACTCCTTTTGAAGAGGCTTGGGACTGACTGACCTGGTACTTTAAAACAGTCAGTGGCTTTCTTCGCCAATTATCCACATATTCGACAACGGAAGGAAGTCATTGGTCTTACGGATGAGACTGTAAAAGCCTAAGGTCAATGCGGCGGAAGGGAAAAAAAGTTACATGGCCCGAGTTCATCCATATATCTATGTCGTCACTACTTATATATGAATGACGTCACTACCTAATTGATGTGTTTAAAACAGGAGTGAAATCTTCTCGCTGAGCCGTAAAAAAAAAAATATTTAAATTTATATCAGCTTTTGACAAGGAGATTTGTCAAAATTTAAACTGGTACCCTGTTGACCTCGCTTCTCTCGTGTGTAGCAGTAATCAGCGGGGAACCAGTTTAGTCAACCTTTTTGATTTGTAACGTGACGTTACTAATGTTTCTGTAAAACCTCTGAACATTGTTGGCAAATACAACTAGTACGTGTACTATTGTCACGTGATACTGTTAAAAGACAGCGAATGACCGTATTCTGTTTTAAAAATCAGACTGTAATCTTATAAAACTGAAAGGATTCAATCACCAAGAACCGAACATTTGCATAATGTTGATTTGATTCAACTCATTGAATTGAAGACCTCGTTTTGGTTTACAAAGAAACAACATAGGTTTGGTTTCATGTTGCATTGTGCTTGTAATATAATGACTGTTACAATGAACAGTATGATACCAAATAACTTTTATTCTAAAGTTTAAATTATGGTTTTCTTTTTTTAAATTTACAAATGGCATGGGTATTCTACGGTGGCATGATTTAGAACAGGTGAAAGAGTTTTTGTTTGTTTGTTTGTTTTTTAATTTATTTCTATGGATATAAATTTCGTTCCGACGAAGTAAAATTCATTCTCAAGATATTATTTTAACGCGAAGGCTATATGTTTACTTTAACTTCCATTACCTGTGAGTAAATCCATACATAATCAAAAACTCATTATCGATTTCATATTGCTGTTATAAACTAATTTACACACGTTATGTCTTGCAATCATGCAATCCAAAATAAATTTGTAGCACGTTTAGTAACTATAGCCCCCCCCCCCCCCCCCCCCCACACACACTATGCATGCATACATACATACATGGTGTGTGTGTGTGTGTGTGTGTGTGTGTGTGTGTGTGTGTGTGATCTTTTATTTTGGAGTGCAATGAACAATCAGCTGCCATATGGAAGCATTAACACAATAGACCCTTCATGCACTTCAACGACTCCAATTTTAGACAATCAAGAGCTTAAAAAAATAAATTGAAGTTTCAATTTGTTATGAAAATGTTAGAAATAGAAAACAAAAATCAATTTCATTTTTTTTTCAAGATTCTTTAATTCATTTGTCTATAGTGTTGGGCTGCACTTGGTGAACTAATGTTTCATTATTGTCATCTATAGAATCAACAAACAATGGAGTTAGAACAGAGAAAAAGCATAGAACATTGATTACTTTCTGCTAACAAAACCAGACAAGTACATAGTAGCAAACTGCATGCACAGAATTATTTTAGTGATATACAGACGATGTGACCTATGGTGCCTCAAAGGTTGATTAATTAATATATAATGAAGTAAAATAGAGTTTCAGTGTTGACGTTTTATTTGGAATTGTGCTAAATGTTATGGACTTAGTGAATTACACAAGCTTAGTAGTCTTTCTTTGACCGGTGAATATTGAGAGAATCTTATTTCGTGGGAACAAATTTTATTTCGTTGAAATGAATTTTGAAAATAATACCCCCACCCCACCCCTTGTCCTAAACCAGCCATCGTGGTATATTGCTTACCTGCACGTGGTATATTTGACTTTCGTTACCGTTGAATCGATTGAATGTTATATAAAGCTCACAGGACTGATTGTTTTCTTAGAAAATCTTCTCTAACGGCTAATCGAAAATTGTTTTATAAATATTTTATAAATGGTTGAATCTGAACATCACAATTGAATCGAAATCTTAAGGAACTTCACATGCTATTTTATAAGTGGTTGAATGTTATCATAAATGGTTGAAATTGACTGAATGTTATCCCCTGGGTGTTATCGTATAAATGACTGAATATTTGACCCAATGTTATCTTACAAATTGCTGAATGTTATCATTTAAGGAAAAAAACCCCCCCAAAAAACAAAAAAAAAAACCCCAAAAATAAACAAAACAAAAAAAAAGACAAACAAAAAACAAAGTCATCAACATTTGATTGAATTTATCTAAATATATTACAAGTGCTGGAAGGTCATCTTATAAATGACTGAAAGCTGTCTCACAATTCACTGAATGTTGATTTATAAATTCTTTGAACAGGATTGAGTGGCGATTTCATGCAATAATCTTACAAATTGGAGGAAAATGATTAAGTATCAATTCATAATATATCTTAACAAAACTGCCATTATGTAAATTGTCATCTACCTTATAATTCTATTATCATGTCCTACAACTCGGAGAGTTTTATTTATCGACGGGTATTTTTGTTAATATAGTGACCGAGAGTTATCTGAATTTCTTACTAACATTCTACCTTGATTGCTTTAGATACTCAGTGCTTTTTATGTCCAGATTCCCCTCCGTGGACTCAAACCGTCATGTTCTCCCAGCGGTACTACAGTGATGGTCTACAGACGCTATCTAAGGGCTTCACTAAAATCAACAACAACACCATCGTCAGGACGCGGACTGGTAGGTGACTAGGAATCAGTGGAGATATCAATCACATACATCAAGCTTCAGTCGTAAGAAGCTCACTAAATATGAGTACATGTCACCCCCCCCCCCCCCCCCATCCTTTCTCTCTCCTAGCTTTCATTTGGGAAAATCTATTTATATGAACGGAAGTTTAGTGGTAGTATGCATCCAATCACAGCAAAATCTGGACTCTACAATCTGTTATATTTGCAAACAAAACACCCTTTTTATCATTTCGAAAAAAAAATATCATATGAAATAATTAAAAGTTTGTATAACTTTTTCGATGGTGAAATCATGCTTCATATGAATACTTGAACGAGCCCTTAAATAAAGTGTTGATGTAATGAGCCAGCTTAAACACTATTTACGGTAATGCACAAAGTTCAGAACGAATTCCATCCTGGACTATCCGAGTACATGTCAAACTGAATAATTCTTCTATTGATGGGGAGACTGAAAATATGTGGGCTAGGTAAGAGTGAATTATACAGAAAATGTCATGATTTCATGTAAGGCGAGATGATAATTATTTTGTTTTAAATTTTACCAACATTTTTGAACAGGAAATGAAGTGACAGATGGTGCCAAATGGAGCAGACCATTTCGGAGGGGAAAACATATTTTCGAAATAGTATTCCCACGTCAGATGCGCGGGAAACACGCCGCGGTGGGAATAGGTTTGAAAAAGGCAGTTGTAGTCAGTGAATCCAACAAATCCTTAGTGGGGACTGATGAAAATTCTTGGGGTGTGGATCTAGTGACCAAAGAGGTTTTCCATAATAAGCGGAGATTGGGGAAATTTCCAGGAGTTTTGACGAGTTTCCCCGATCGATTCTACATGTATATTGACATGGATATTGGCAGCTTACTGTTTGGTCAGGAAGACAAGTTCTTTGGGGCCGCACTGACAGACGAGAAGTTAATAGGGAGCGTGGTGTACCCCATGGTATCAGCCACTCAGACGGGGGCCACCATCACCGTAGTGTACAGAGGAAAAGGTAGGGACATCGGTTAAGGGCCGATCTAGGGTACTCATGATTACAGAAACCAAATTTCCCGTGATTTCAAATTATGTGGTAGAAATCCACACCCTGGAGGCTATCAATCACTTTCGCATACTAGAATCTTGGTCTACATTCAATCTCCATTGACCAATTGAGGGAGGCTGATCGGAGAGTTGCTTATCTCAATCATACAGCACTGTACAATAATTAGTTATCGCAATCATACAGCACTGTACAAAAATTAGTTATCTCAGTCATAGAGCACTGTACAATAATTAGTTATCGCAATCATACAGCACTACAATAATTAGTTATCTCAATTATACAGCACTGTACAATAATTAGTTATCTCAATCACACAGCACTGTACAAAAATTAGTTGTTTCAATCGTACACCACTGTACAATAATTACAAGGAGCTCGACATTTTAAATATCTATAATAAAAAAAACTGTCTCCCTGCAAACAAATTATGTTTTCAGGTATACAATTTTTGATTAGGCTATAGATATTTAAAACGTCGAGCGCCTGTAAATAATTAGTGTACAGTAATTACTAATCTCAATCATACAGCACATTATAATAATAAATCATCTCAATCATGCAACACTGTACAGTAACAACTTATCTCAATCATACGGCACTTTATCGTAATAATTCATCTCAATCATAACTACATAGTAATTACGAATGTCAATCATAACTACATAGTAATTGTGAATGGCAATCATACAGAACTACATAGTAATTACGAATGTCAATCATACAGAACTCCATAGTAGTTACGAATGTCAATCATACAGAACTACATAGTAATTACGAATGTCAGTCACACAGAACTACATAGTAATTACGAATGTCAATCATACAGAACGACATAGTAATTACAAATGTCAATCATACAGAACTACATAGTAATTACGAATGTCAATCATAGATAACTACATAGTAATTACGAATGTCAATCATACAGAACTACATAGTAATTACGAATGTCGATCATACAGAACTACATAGTTATTACATATGTCATTCATGCAGAACTACATAGTTATTACTTATGTCATTCATGCAGAACTACATAACTACAACTTCGTAACCGGGAGGTCGTGAGTTCGAGCCCCGCTCGTGCCATGCCACGTCAAATCTAAGACGAAAAATAGGTAGTGATTGCTCCATCGCCAAACGCTCGGCATTTAGAAGTGAGAATCACAGGTCTTTCGGATATGACCTTAAAAATGGAGGTCCCGTGTCAAGCCCTGGGCGCTAAGCATAAGTCTAAATTTGTGGTTCTTCACCTACAGCTGGTGACGTCTCAATATGAGTGAAAAATTCTCGACGGGACGTAAAACAAACAAACAATCAAACAAACATAACTACAACGTATCTCAATCTTACAGTATTACACAACAATTTTTTTTATTTCAGTCAAGCATCATTGCATTTCAAATTTCTTTGATCTCACTAGACTTGATTATTTAAACGCATTATGCTATTTTTTGAATTTTGGATAAAATCTTTGGGCAAGATGATAAATATTGAGCTTCTAACATGTAAGCTAATATACACAATGTAATCTTTATGGCCATTTTACTTTCAGGTAAACAGATTAATGGTCCAATACGAAAGAAAAGGAAATGAACTTACTATCCTAGGAAAATAGATAATTCACGATCCAGGGAAAATAGATTCACTATCCATGAAGAATAGATTCACGATCCTGGTAAATAGATTCACAATCTTGGGAAATAGATTCACGACTGAACAGGAACAGTTTCGTACTCGGGGAGGAACAACCACAAAAATGCTGGAGTTATGACGTGCACAAATTTTAAATTCGAAGAAAAAGAATTGCTATACTACTTTATTAGATCATTTAGAATGTATACATTAAAGTTATACAATCCATGGAAGTTACTGTGATTTCGAGTCCAATTTTCATGGACTGCAGTGATTGTCAGTTTCGTTGGGATGGTATGGTTTCTTTAAATCGAAAATTATGTAGCGATTTAATTCGCAGAATTTAGGAGTATACACGAAAACAAAAGTCCGCAGGAAAAATAATGATTTTACAGTATCACACACACACACACACACACACACACACACACACACACACACACACACACACACACACACACAGAGATTTAGAGAGAGAGAGAGAGAGAGATTTAGAGATTTACATATTTGAAAGATAGCAAAGGGAATTAGCCCAAGAACGACAAATTAATAAAATGTATCATCGTATAATATATCGGTCAGCGTTATCTATTATTTTTAATTGAATTAAAAAGGTATCCCCCCCCCCCCAAAAAAAAAAACCAAAAAAACAAAAAAAACAAACAAACATATTTTCCAGCAATTTCAACAAGGTTGAGTTTGTGGAATGTGTATACAATGAATTATCAAATATGGAAACGAGTCAAGGTTAAATGATTTTCAGCTGTTACGTTTAAATAACGCCTTACTAGTCAGAACTACCTAAATTTTACGTACTTGAAAGTAAAGTATTTATATTAGAAAAAAAAAAAACCACCAGAAAAATACATATTATCAAATGTCTTGTTTGGCTTGTTAAACGAGAGATGAATGTCGCAAATATTGCAGAAGAAAATGCATAATCCACAATGTTTGCGAACTTCATTTCTCGTTTAAGAAACGAAAGATTGAACAACGTTATTTCTACTTTTAATATGAAAGCGAACAAAAATACAGCGTGCTTAACAATTTTTACACATTATCTTATTGCTGTTTAGCATTCTATGATTCAATATAGAAATAAACCACAACACAAAAATTACCATAAACGCGGAGGACAATGGTGAGCTAACTTTTTCCATGTTGGTAGTAATTTTTGCGCATTTATTTACGGGGGATCCCCATTTGTAAGGTCATATTCAAAAGACGCCTGACATTTACTCCTAACACCGGGTGCTTGGCGAAGGAGCAGTCACTAGCATTGTTAAACGTCTTTAGGTTTGACGCGCCACTCGGATCGAGATTCAAACTCGGAACCTCCCGGCGGCAAAGCGAGCTCCCCAACAACTATAGGCCATCGCTATCAGCGAGGGTTCCATGGCTAGGGATTTTCATTTTTAGAGCTATATCCGAACGAGCTATGATTTTTGCTTGGAATGTCGGGTGCTTGGCGAAGGATCAGACACTATCTATTTCAAATCGCATTAAGTCTGACGCTGTCATCAGGATCAAGAATCGAACCCAAGACCTCTAGCTAGTTGTGAAAGCACCGATGGAGACATTAATTTCTGATCTGCGATGGACACTGCGATCACGTCTTGTTAAACTGGCTATCTCTCGTTCCCAATGAACTGTATAACACATCTTCTCGACTGACCATTTGTAACATATTTATATAGTGTGAAAGCTGTCGAGATATCATAGTGGAAAATGTACTATTGCTTTCAGGTTGTACATTTTACTAATTGGCGTATTTTCTATACTTTATGACTGAAAATGATATGACGACATATATAATATATTCGATCATTATGGTACATGTTAGTGAAACTGTGAAAAATATTCGTAAAAACAAACCTGATCTGAATTAATAAAATCTATTTGTTAACAAACAGGGGCTTATACAGTAGTTGATATTATCTTTTGGTCCTTGGTCAAAGTGATACAGGAGCGAGTCGTTTTCTTAAATGTTGACTTTGGCCGGGGATACACTGCTTTTATTGTTTGTCAGTGTTTTCTGTTTAGATGATAAAATTGCATAAACATTAACGGAAGTCAAGGACGGTTCCGGTCTTGAGACTGATTCCATTTCTGAATCTGAGCGACATGAGAATCCTATTATCCCCAAATGTAACGTGACTAACTGGACAATCGAAGTCGACATCTTGTACTGCTATACCCATTCTGTGTTATTATAATACATTTAGTTGTTTGGTTTTATATTGTTTAAGGTCCCATCGATAATTTTTCACTCATATAGAGACGTCAGCATTGCTGGTGAAGGGCTGCAAAATTTAGATGTATGCTCGGCGCTTACGGACTTAAAGCACTGAGGGATCTTTCTCGTGCCACACCTGCTGTGACACGGGGTCTACGTTTTTGCAGTATTATCTGAAGGACCGCCCATTATGTCGCCTCTTATGACAAGTAAGGGGTACTGAGGATCTATTCTAACCCAGATCCCTACAGGACTATAATACATTTGGAGTGTTTGTCTTAAACTACTGTAGAAGAGATGAATCAAGTATGTACAGATAAACTATGTTTGAGTGATTTAGTAATATATATATATATATATATATATATATATATATATATATATATATATATCTGTGGTGTGTGTGTGTGAAAAGGCCAAGATAAATAACAGTATTCAATCTCATTATTCCTATAGAAAATACAAATCAGAGAGATGGGCAAACACGGACTCCTAGTCATATCAGAGGTGGGATCAGGTGCCTAGGAGGAGTAAGCATCCCCTGTCGACCGGTCACACCCACCGTGAGCCCTATATTCCGATCAGGTAAACGGAGCAATCCGTAGTCAGAATCAGTGTGTCAAGAACGGCCTAATAATTGGTATGAAACACATCAGACAGCATTTGACTTAATGGTAAGTTGTACTGGCAAACTAAATCGTTATAACAACCATAAAATTTGCGAAATGCTGACTTTATACGAGACTGTACAAACCCCTGTAACATCAGCTTCTTTGTCAGTAGCCCGCCTCGATTTAAAAACTGATCATATGCAGAACAAGCTCTTGCATATCGAACCAGTTGGGAGATATAAACACCATATGCAGGTGGTGATGGAATATTGCCACATATATAAGGAAATTTTACGATGGAGAAATTGAAATCATCCCGTTTGTCATAAAGTTGAGTTGTTAGTTTGCCGCCGGCATCTATTTTCAGTAAAATATCTAAGTACGAAGCAGAAGTGGAGGACTCTGTGGTGTCTTTAATTTCGAGTTCCCTGGAATATATCGAATCGACATATGAATGAAAATGATCATTGTTAATAGAAAAAAATGTCGTCGATATATCTAAATGTCGAATTGAAGACCATAGCAAGAGATTTTTTATTCTCATGTAGAAACTTTTGAATGGATTCTACTTCATAAGAATATAAAAATAGGTCACCTAACAAAGGAGCATAATTCGTGCCCATGGGAATTTCAACAGACTGTTGGAAGACCTGATCACCAAGGACTACGAAAATATTGTCAATGAGGAATTCTAGCATCCTTTTAATATCAACTTCAGAGTACTTGTGCACGAAGTCAGAGTGGTGTTAACAAAAAAAATTTTTGAATAACTAAATATGAATATTTCCTTTCACCATTTTTGTTGTCGAAGCAACTGTCTATGATGTCAAAAAGTCTAGTCTTTAACTTATCGTGGGGTATGGTTGTGTAAAGTGTTGCAAATTATAATTTTAATGCTGTGAATTTGAGAAAAGTTTTGCGATTTCAAATTCACTTAAAGTTCTTCATAATTTTTAAGATTCCACATTTGATTTGGGTTCTCTCCTCCACCAATAAAAACTGGACGCCACCAGATAACTGAAAAATTGTTGAGTGTGGCGGTAAACAACAAACAATCAATTGAGTTACACCACTTCTGGCATATATAGTGGAACAGTACGTTTGAAGTTTCTCCTTCACAGCAGTTAATATTTTCGTTAGGAACAAAGATAGGGGCTTGGTAGAACATTTACAGGATCCAGCAATGTATCTTTCTTTGCAAGTGTTTTTGTAGAGTTTGGGGACCCAGATACGGTAACTATTGACTGGGATATTAAATGTATTTAAAACTGAACATGGTTTTGACGAATTTCATCTTTTGAAAGGGCAGTTGGAGTATACGTGAGATTAATAAATGTGGAATTATAACTCAGTTCGTTTAGAATGCAGTTGTAATAATGTTCCTTACAAACAAATACAATGTTGTTGCCAGCTTTGTCAGCTGGAACCAAAACATATTCCTCGTGTAACTTATCTAACTCTTTTATCACTTCTGATTTACTAAACACAGAAGGATAGATAGTACGCATATTGTTTTGACATGTCTGATACGGGATTTTAATAGTTCTTCTTTTTATCAATCAACAATCATAATTTTCATAATTATGTCCATTTGATATATCCCGATGAACTCGAAATAAAGGACACTACAAAATCTGATGTGTCTGTTTCATATTTGGATATTTTACTTAATATTGACTCTAATGGCAGACTGACAACTACATTATATGACAAGCGTGATGACTTCAACTTTGCAAACATCAACTTTCCATATCTATGTAGTAAATATACCACTTTCGCCTGCTTATGGTGTGTATATATCCCAGTTGATTCGATACACGAGATCATGCCATGCGTATGAGAATTTTTAAAGAGAGGTCAACTGCTGACAAAAAAGTTGACGTTGCAGGGTTATAGTGAATCTCGTTTGAAGTAATTTCGCAAATTTTACGGTCGCTATAATGACCTTGTTTGCGATTACAAAGTGTCTCTGGGATATATGTTGAATGATTTGTTTCATACCCTTTGTTAGACTGTCATTTTGCATACTAACTTTGACTACGGGTAATCCCGTGTACCTATTTTCGATTAAGGGCTCACGGCGGGTGTGACCGGTCAGCAGAGGATGCTTACTCCTCCATGGCACCTGATCCTACCTTCGCTTTGTCGGAGGTCCGTGCTGCCCTGCACTCTTGTATAGGTCTTGGGGATTTATGATTACGATTTACACAATGTTTGCTTCGCCATTCGATATTTAGTCCATCGTCTGGCATAATCTTCGACAGAATTCATAATAGAGATGACGTTCTGTCGCCAATTGAAAAACCGAGATTCTCTGAATTTAGGACCTTTTAAAATAAGTGATTTTAGATCTTCATTTTTAACTATATCAACTTTACCAGTAATGACATGTCCAGCTGGACTATAGTTAAAAGAAGACGAAGAACAAGAACACGTAAGTATATATTATGCCTGTCTGTCTATCACAAATGTGTGTGGGAAATATTGATTAGAAAACATCCCGTCACTTATGGCAATACCGAATGAATATTTGGACAAAATAATGAGACCAATAGAATCCTTTCCAGTGTTTAGAAACGAATTATCTTTTTTCCATAAAAAGACATTTATCACGGTCAGAGTTGTTAAATTATTGATAAACCTTTTGACGTAATAGAAAGTATTGCGTTTAAAGGGTTTATCGGAGATTTTGTGCTTTAAGGTCATGTGGAATGGTTTAACGTCCCGCTCGAGAATTTTTCACTCATATGGAGACGTCATCATTGCTGGTGAAGGGCTGCAAAATTTAGGTGTATGCTCGGCGCTTATGGTCTTTGAACATGGAGGGATCTTTATCGTGCCACACCTGCTGCGACACGGGGCCTCGGTTTTTGCGGTCTCATCCGTAGGACTGCCCCATTTAGTCGCCTCTTAGGATAAGTAAGGTTACTGAGGATCTATTCTAACCCGGATCCCCACGGTACTGGAATGGTATCATGCCTCCGAAATAAGAACTATACTTGTATAAGCATTACCAGAGTAAAAATAAAGATAATGACTTCATGGCAATTATTGAAGAATATTATCCTCTCGGTCTTGAGATGTTGAAGGTTAAAAACATCATCATCCTTTGGGTTCGGTATTTATTTCCAACAAAATATATAGACCTCGGGGATTACGTGAGTATTCCTCAAGAATTTTTCTACAAGGCCATTATATCATCTTTTCACTTCTATTTACAACAGGTCAAGTATACTCCGGGTTACTGTGTATGACCTCCAAACGTTAGAAGTCGCTTTATATCACTAAAACACACAGAGAAAATAACCTTCCAAAGTTTACACTGGGTGATTAGAAGGAAGCAACCGCGCACCTGCTTTAACGCTGATGATGCAATAAGTCCACAAGAGCAAGTCATTCACAGGTTTTACTTTTTTTTTCTCAGAAATTTTAATTACTGGGACAATCCCAGTGCTTTTTCGGAAAGCTGAGGAAAAAATATATAAATTATATACCATGTACACCCAAGTATTACAGTGTGTATATTGTTAGAGCAAATTAAAGCCATATAGATAAAAAAAAATAATCTTTATTTTCAAAGTTAGGTATACAACTAGCTATTTACGTACTTATAGGACGTTCGCGCCAGGGTTTATTTTGTGGGAGGAAACCGGAGTACCCGGAGGAAATCTACATAAGCCAGAAATGAAAATACTTTGAAGACCCCTAGGAAATAAAATTCTTCTATGGGAAATCTAACTAACGTGGGTGAATTTCCTATTGGGTGTATCAGTACGAAATCTCTGGTCCTCTCCATTTTCTCGATGTTGATTGGAGTTTCTAGTATGTAAACATTAGGCAACATTTTACTTGTACACAGCCTGCAACACAACGTCACCCCTCCATCTCCAAGTAATCCCATAAGTATAGATTGATAATGAACCACTCCGTAAAATTCTTATACTTCTATAACAACCGCATTATACGTAACTTGTTAAGACAGTGCACCAGACTATGAGACTAACGTTCGGACGCCGAACTATCAACTACATAGTGCACATCTGTAGCAATGTCAAATCATTCACCCACTTAATTGGTGTTTTTAGTAAGTGATTTAAAGAGGTTCGCGCCTGAGTTTTCTAGTAATGTAACTTTTTGGGAAGTGTATTTTTTTATTCCCATAGTGAAGGAGAATTAGGAAATTAAAAAGGAAAGCTGGGGTTATAATGCCCGTTATTGAACTTAATTATTAATTAATAAATTACAATATTTGAACTGTTCCAAGTCTCAGCTACTTTATCATAAATTAGGCCTATAAAACTGAAATACATGTATAGGGTATAAAAATAGATAATGTAGGATGAAACAGAAAATTAAAATGAGGCGGATTTAGAACTTTTTGATTCCACCACAAAATAGTCCCTGCCAAACCCTTTCAAAATTTGAATTGGTAAAAAAAATTTCGACTGGATAGGGTTCGGTAATATTAATATTTGTATGATATGTTTGCACAATGGGATCCGTATTGAACCAGTTAATACTAAGTTATAGCATCCTGTGCAGTTATGCTCAAAATCTCAGGGGCTAATTTCCTTAAGATTTTTCTTATCAAATTTTTAATAAATTAATGAAAAGTTATGGACCACACACACACACACACACATCACGTTTTCATAATGACGTGTTGAAGCAATGGATTACGAGTATAACAGACTATTTGCGTTGCTGACAAACGCACGCATTAAAATACTTCTGTTGCTATAACATTGATGTGTAAAACGATTTTACACGTTAATTAGGATATACCTAATATTTATGACGTTCTGAATTTACTAAGATTTGGGATTTTCCCTCCACCTCTTTTTCAATTAATTAAGACACAAGGAACAGAAGCAATTTTCATTTAGTCAGAATGTCATGAAGGGAAGAAAAATTAAACTAATTAAGGACATCAGTTCTTTACTCGGACAAGAAATTACATTTATGAATTTATGAATTTTATTCGTTACCTGGAAATAATTACATAATGCATTATAACATGTTCACAAGTTTTTATCAATACTAATTCATAATTGATTGCTCCCAATATAAATTCATGATTGATAAACAAATTCAAAATCTTTCGAAAGTAAAGGAAATAAATTGCAGTCAAGAAAAAGAATCAGATTAAACAATTCTATGATTGAAAGCTTTGGAAGATTTTCATTTACCATTTTCACTTTGTTATTTTTGAATGCATTGTAAAGCGGTTTTCAAAATGTTTTGTTTTTTTTTTTTTTTTTTTTAGGGAGAGGTTTTGAAAATTATTTGCTGAAGAAAGTTGGTATGAGTATTTATTTCCTGATCATTTAAGATAAAAGAAAACCTAGATCTTCAAGGTCAAATTTAACTACGACCGAACTGTTCTGGATTGCAAACTATTGTGACATCAGAGCTTCTGAGACCTCCTATCCAATCATCTTTTCCTCCTGGACCGATCAGACTCCTGTTTTAATCTACAGAACTCACTGTCTTTTACTGTTCTTCCTGTCCACAGACGCGCATTATGTCGCACTTAATCTCGCTGGTCTATATTAGTATTTTCCTGTCCGGAATCCGGTCCCAAGAACGGGACTGTCCGTACAAACCTACAGCCACAGAAAAGTACCCCTATATGCTGGATCTGTCGGATAATGGCGAATATTTCCTCTTCTGGAAGTTCAACGATTCGCACATTACTTTTGAGATCCACGCTAAAACTCATGGGTACGTCGGGTTTGGTCTCTCAACAACTGGAAGGATGTATCCTGCCGATATCATCACGGGGTGGGTCAAATCTGACGGATCGGCGGTGTTTACAGTAAGTTCATCTTATCATGCATTTTTATTTCACTTTTCCAAGGTTTAAAAGATTCGAGGTTGACAACAGGATAAATTAATATTAAATCAACTGTAAAAAAAAAAAAAAAAAAAAAAAAAAAAAATAGATGTACTCTGATTTTAACCCTTGCTCATAGTTTAATCTTCTATAAAGAACCAATTTATGATCGACAGCTTCTTGTATTATAATGTAATATTTAAGGAGACAGGTGTAATTATTTACTGTAAAGAAAATTGATAAATTTATTTTAATTATGTTCTGTGGTATTCTGCAATATTGTTTTAGATTAACTAAACAAGTCACAATGTATATTAAAATATTCCAGCCTGTTAGAGGTTGAAAGGCGACACTCTTATCCTGTGTTATCATACATATATGTTTTGGTTTTTTTTTTTTCATTACATTTTATTTTCGTCTTATTTCATTTATCTGTTGTCGTTTTTTTTTTTAAATTATCGCATAAGATTCTCGCCGCTGAAATCACTCCCCTAGAAACAGCTTGCATTATGAACCTTCCGACTTATTCCACATCCATATGAGGTTCCTAATTTATGAATTTATGTTTCGTCTATTCCAACTTAATCTAACGCAAATCACAGATGTGACGTAAATCGTTAGCATTCGATCATCAATACCTGTATATCTACGAAACGAAAGTCAATATACAAGGTGAATGGAGATTGAGTTAACAATACAGAATGGAATGTAGAACAAGTTACCAAACAAAAATGGAACCCAGTAGAGGCAGGGTATATTCAGGAAAGTAGCGATAATAAAGATAGGGCTAAATTTCTTGGACGGGTGACATATTTAAAACAAGATGAAACACTGATGCCCCCGGATTACAGCAAAGTGGAATTGTAAGATTTGTAGAGGCCACCAGGTCAAAGATTTTGGTTTCAACGAAAAGGTCTTGCCACACGAAATAGACATAACAAATTTGGGAGCTTTACTTCTTATGGTGTAAAAGATATGACCAAGGTTAACATGTTTTGAAAATTTCCAAAAACTAGGTCCAAGTTCAAGGTCAACAAATCGGGTATCGTTGGAAAGGTCTCACAAGAGATGCATATGCTAAATATAAAAGCAGTACCTCTTACGATTTGAAAGATATGGCTTATATTTGAATTTCCTAAAACTACGTCAGAGTTCAATGCTAAGGTCACCAGGCCAAAACTTTTGGTGTCAATGGAAAAGTCTTGCCACAAGGAATGCACATATTGAATATGAAAGCTTGACCACTTATAATGCAAAAGATATGACCAACGTTAACGTTTTTGTTACAGACAGACAGATAGACAGACAGCACCACAGATAGATAGACAAACAGACGGACAGGCCATAAAATATATACCCCGAATCTTTGATTCCGAGGGCATAAAAATCTCTGATTTATATATATTAAAAAATGTTTTGCATGCTAAAAGTAGTATTTAGATCGACCCAAATATTTCTATACGGCAATCTTGTATACCGATTCGAATGTGATTAAGTATATGCGAGGGGCATCTGTTCCTGCGACGGGTAAAAAGAGGTTTATTGAATATCAGAGCCATTATTTAGTCTCCAGTTCCATCGCTGTTTTAATAGCGAGCGAAGCATGGACGGACCGAAGGCCCGTCCACGATACAAGGATCTAAAGGTAACCGTATGTAATAGATACAATGACAAAATCAACAGAAGAGTAGAGATAATCTCAACATACGTTAACTATGGCCTTCCGCTACCAAAAATCAGAACTTTAATGTAATATCTCATGACATAATTTTGTTATTAGGATATTCGCTTGCAACATTCTGAAAAATAATCTTCAATCGGGTAAATATTATTGTATTTAAAAAATGAAGCGTTTTTAGCGAGAATCAATTTGTATACAAGAGGTGCCTAAGTGACGTATAATTTCGCAACTTCTTTTTCTGAAGAGTTCCAAAATTCTATAGTTGCGGCATCTCGTATTCTATTAATACACATCTTCGTTTGTTTGTTTATTTCTTTGTTTACGCCCCTTCGAGAATTTTTAACTCATACAGAGACGTCACCAGTTGTAGGAAAATTACCACAAAATGGATCTATGCTTAACGCTCAAGGCTGTAGCAGTAAAGTTTCTTTCATGTCTCAACGCCTGCCGCGACACGGGACCTCCGTTTTTAAGGTCTTATCCGCATGACCCGCGGCTCTCACTTCGAAATGGCAAAGTAGCAATCAGTACCTAATTTGCGTCTTAGGTTTGACGCAGCCATGGCATGAGCGGGACTCGAACTCACAACTTTCCGGTCACGGATCGAACACTCTACCACTGAGTTTCAGATTTGGGTTAATCACACTATACCTTAATTTGCTAACTACCATTTTTCAGCAGTTCGCCGATTTGTCAATGTAAATAATAGTACCAATATTCATTTCCTATTATTATTTCTTTTTGTTTCATATTTATTACAAAAATATTTCAAAATATTGACCATAGTAGCAAAATAGTGACTGTAGTACGTATATCTAATTATCATCTTTCAATTTGTAGTAATATTTCTGTTTTCATGGTAAATTCTTCATGACAGTACAAACGATTACGCACTATTATATTTAATACACACTCACACACATATATCTATCTATATAAATTTTTCAACTTTTTGAAAGGAATAAGGCGGTTTATTATGCACGATATTTCCCTCATTGTTCAGGACCGGTTTAGTTCGGATCATATTCTGCCTGAGAAGGACGACTCGCAAGACTACACACTCCTCAGGGCGGAGGAAAACGAGTTCGGCACCGTTCTGAAATTCTTCCGCATCCTGGATACATGCGACTCGAAGGATATAGCAATTTCTGTAAGTTTTTTGATAATACAAAAAAAAAATATATAAATTAAAAAACAAACAAACAAACAAACAAACAACAACAACAACAACAACAACAAAAAACAACCAAAAAACAAAAAACAAACAAAACAAAAAAAAAACCCCCAAAAAACCCAAGAAAACGGATCACTATTTCCGGTACTTTGGGCAAAAGGAAAAGCAAACACAGTTTTCAGATCTCCTCTTCTTGACGTTGTTAAACATCAATTTCAAACGGATTCCATACTTTATGTTTTCCATAATCCTGTGTTTAGTTTTAGGGCATTAAACTCCTTCTCATTAAGAATGAATGATTATTAACGTAGAGTTATTGTAGCATGACACACTGAGAGTAATTTACTCATACCACCCTGATGATCCAGAGTCGGAGGACAGAATTCCTTACCACGGGGGATCCAGACGGGGATTTAAAAGTGTCCGTTTGTTGGAGGCTCGAGCAAAGATTCCGCCCCTTTCTGAGGACGTAAAACATTTCGACTTCCTAAATGGCATTAACGGGAAAAACAACATGGTATGTCTGACTATTCCAGACCGCAATCGCGAGAAAATGCCAAGTAGTTAACTATGATAAGATTTATCATAACCTTTTAAGAGGAATTGGAATTAACAGTGTATGATTTTCTTGCAGTTTAAACTTCCGCCTAAAGATACTTTCTATCACTGCACTACGTTTAACATGCCCGATATTGGTGGAAAACGTCACGTCATTAGAGTGAGTAGTAAACTTTACATCGAACACTCTGCAGTAGAATTTTGATAAAAGTTATCAACGAAGTTCATCTGAAAAAAATATTGATTCCAGTATGATCCGGTTCTGACTCCAGGAAACGAGAAAGTAGTCCACCATATTGTGTTGTACCGGTGTAGGGGCGAGGAACCAAAGTGTGCACATATGGATTACGATTGTTACGAATTGACGAAAGAATATCGCCCTGAATGTAGATCTGTGTTCTTGATGTATGAAATTGGTGCTGGAGTAAGTCAATCACGTTTTCTTCTATTAGAGAAAAATCTACTAGTATTCAAATTATACGTGTGTGTTATTACACAAGATTGAAAAAAAACCCTTATGAAAATCTTCTCTTGAATATACCACATATTGGGTAAACTCTATGGGGCATTAGTCCTCTTAGGACCTGTCTAATTCGTTTTCATCCCAAAGTCGTCGCTTTAAAGCAAGTATAAAGTCAAGACACTTCAACGCAAACTACAAAACAACCGATCCTTGGTTCCCAAGCTCTGTTAAAAAGGAGAATCAAATTATTAAAAAAATAATTTATCAATACATGTTGGACCAGTTATTGCAAAAAATATTTGAATTTTCTTTAGTTCTGTGTGGATTTTGTAAGACTTCTATTTTCGTTGTAGTCCTTTATTTGGCCAGAATATACCGGATTATCATTGGGAGCTGAAGGAGATCCCACATTCTTTGTTATGGAGACCCATTATTCCAATCCAGATTTAAGAGATGGTACTATCTAAATAAAGTTCCTCCAAACACTTATCCATGTGAACAAGTATTGGGAATTTTACACACACTAAACTAATTTTTATCTGTCCCTTTTCCAGGTATATTGGACAATTCGGGTATTCGAATCTTCTACACCAGTCAACTGCGTCAACATGAGGCTGGTGTCATGGAAACAGGAATGGAGATAACTCTTACGCAGTTTATTCCACCTCATGAATCCAGCTTCCTGTCTGAAGGGATATGCTCAACTGAATGTCTGAAACTGGTATGTAAAAGAGAAGCATATATGCGTGCGAAAATATATTTTCTTCATGTAAATACTAAATGACACAATCTCTGTTTCAGGGATTACCAAATGGTACTGACGAAATCAAAGTTTTTGCTCTCTTTCATCACTCACATTTACTCGCTTCTGGAATGAAAACGAGACTCATACGTAATGGAATAGAACAACCGCCAATTGCAAACGACGAAAATTATGATTTCAATTTCCAAGCAGCTAATGTTTTGCAGAAAGAAGTAACAATTAAATCAGTAAGTGTATGGTGCACCGTCAGATTGATTGATTGTATATTGTTTAGCGTCCCGCTCGAGAATTTTTCATTCATATGGAGACGTCACCATTGCCGGTGAAGAGATGCACAATTTAGGCCTTTACTCGGCACTTACGGCCTTTGAGCAGGGAGGGGTCTTTATCGTGCCACACCTGCTGTGACACGGGGCCTCGGTTTTTGCGGTCTCATCTGAAGGACCGCCCCATTTAGTCGCCTCTTACGACAGGCTAGGGGTGCTGAGGACCTATTTTTACCTGGATCCCCACAGAGCTGGAAGGGTAGATATAACCACTGCCTTGTAATTGATTTAAAAAGCAAGATCTACCCTACAACTGAGGAATCATAATTTAAATGGTAGCTAAATTGTCGTGGATTGCGTGTTTAATTGGTCAGTTACCATGAATTTATAGGCACTACGTCAGGAGTTAACTTCATACAACTTTAAACGAAAATTTTGCACAAATTCTGTTCCCTCTAAACAGAAAAAAAAAATCCCAATAATATGGGCCTAATAAATATAAATATTTTTACAATATATTTCCAAATATTTAGATTTTCAAAGTTATTGCCTTAAATATTTTTAGAAATTGTAATGATAGCCTTTCCTCGTGAACGCTTTGCAGTCGTGAAGAATGCGTGTAGGAATCTTGATAAATACAGTATATCTATTTTAACGTTTGCGAATTCCAACAGAATAAAAGTAGAATGTAAATATGACTAAATTCATGAGGGTATGAACTGCGACGCTTCAAGCTGGCATACATGAATCGCGTCAGCGTAAAATGTCACAATTAATACCCTCTGACATGTATTTTTAAAAATGAAATTTATTTCTTGAAATAGAAAATTTTAGAATTTTACACTGACACGATCTTTCTTTTGAAAAACAGGGTGACAGTTTGATAATAGAATGTAATTATCAATCTAAATCCCGGACCAATGTTACAATGGTAAGATTTTTAAAATTCATTTATCACTTACTGCAAAAACACTCATAATTCCATACTATTGTCGCTGACGTTGTTAACACCTTGGGGAATGTGTTTCTATGTAAACAATCATAACTCTTAACCGTTTGGTTATCTTCAGGGTGGACTAGGCATTAGGGAGGAGATGTGTCTGTCCTTCCTTATGTATTATCCTAAGATCACTGTCGACGCGTGTCTAAGCTCCCCCGCCCATGACGCGCCCTCCGAATTCGCCATCGATCAGATGACCTCCTTCCTCAAACAAGTGGACCACCATTACGACGACCAGGTGAATCGTCTCAACAGCATGATAAACCAGATCGATTGGAAGGACTCCCGCGTCAGGGATAAATTCAGGAACAAATCTCGAATGTCTGGCTTTGATAACCAGTGTTTCTATAAAGGCAAAAAGGTATTTCATCTGCTTGACCATTCTATAGCCACATTTCTTGCACGTAAAATGATTTTGAACTGAAATTTCATCCGCAACATTTGCAAGTCTGTGTTATTTGCAAAATATTCTAATAAGAATTGACATTCTTTTCTATGCAACAGGTGCTTGGAAATTATTTCAGAAGACCTGAAGTGAAAGCTCCATACATTAAGCCCAAGTCTGAGTGTGAGAATTAGACAATCCTGTGAACGCCTGGTCCAAAGATCTATATGTATGTTTACTAATGTATAGCTGTTTAATATACTACTTGATAAATTATATATACACTGCACATCTCTATGTAACGATTCTGATTGATGGTCTGGAATAATAAAGATAATAATAATAAATTGATTCCTGAATATCATGGTTTTCCAAATATTTTTTATATTACATACATAATTTAAAACGCACGTTTATATTCATTGATTATGGGGCTGCCTTATATAAGAGGTTCGTATATTGTTAAATCTGGACCGCGGGTCGGAATGTGCTCACTAGTCCAGCTTTCATATAATCACACATGTCCTTCTGTAAGCTGCATTGGGATCGTATGGTGAACTCTGACCTCTGTGACCCTGTAGTGATCCCCGAGCTTCCACAATTCTCCTGTTTTCTTCCGTAAGTTTACCGTAGTCTTTATGATTCCTTAATTTGTCCACGTTCCTGGAGAGTTCAAACAGGCACCAATTCACTAAATTCGCGGTGTTGAATGGCTGTGGAAAGATTGAAAAAGAACAGTGAAAATAAATTACAGTAGAAATTGCCCATGCAATCGTGCAACAGTACATCTAGATTACAGAAGGCACTTCATTAATCCAGATTACTTGGCAACAACATTCCTATAATCATTCATACGCCCTTACGGAAAAGGTATTTCAATAATCCAGAATACTTGATAGACATTTCTATAATCCAGTCACAAGGTATAGAAAAAGACCTTCCTATAATCCAGATCACGGATACAGTCGTTCACACACTACACACCCTGTAAGGACCCGGGTTAGAATAGATTCTCAGTACCCCCTTGCTTGTCGTAAGAGGCGACTAAATGGGGCGGTTCTTCGGATGAGACCGCAAAAACCGAGCTCCCGTGTCACAGCAGGTGTGGCACGATAAAGATCCCTCCCTGCTCAAAGGCCCTGAACACTGAGCATAGTCCTAAATTTTGCAGCCCTTCACCGGCAATGGTGACGTCTCCATATAAGTGAAAAATTCTCGAGTGGGATGTTAGACAAAATATAATCAATTAATCAACTGCATGAACTAAATTGAATGTTTATCATATATTTGATAAATTGACGGGCTGCAAAATCTAGGTCTATACTGTGCTCGGCGCTTGGGGGGGGGGGGGGGGGGGGGGGGTCGAAATTCACACCTCACGCCACACTTTCACATTTTTATTTTTAATTTCGTCTTTCTAACACTTTTTAAAAATATATTTTGTATAAATCTGTTTATATTTTTCTTCAATAATCTAGTTAAAATGCGTGTCCAGTCTTCATATAAAAAGCATTTAAGTGAAAGCAAAAAGTAAATCCCTGCACACATTTACGTAATCAAGTGGTATTATATTTCGAGGTTACAGACTGTGTTCCGAGAACAATAATCATTCATTTTGTGTTACTCGACTCGAGTACATGTGTCATGTTTAAAAGCATGCCAAGAAAAAATTGCTGGGTTTGCCAAACAAGAAATTTGGGAAACAGTAGCTACACTCTCTCGGATTTCCATTTTCATAATTTAATCATCATGGATCAGCGACATGTTTTATTGTCGCAATAAAATTTATGAGCAAGTAAGCAATTAGCCCAAAGTGATTAAAACCGGATATTACCATTACAAAAACATGAAATATCATTTGGAAATAATGAACTTAAAATGCGTAAACAATACATGTATCAAGCTGCATCATAGTAAGAGATTTATTAAACGTTCCCTCCTATATCCACATATTAAGAACACTGTGATGAGTGAAAAACCATTTTAATGCATTTGCTTGGCCTAAAGTAATAAACTAGAATGAATATGGATGAGCTTTTTGTAAAGACTAAAACTAAATCCGGCCCTGAGGGTTTTTCTTTGTTACCCTGAATTGATCCTTTCCATAGAAAAATGCTTTAATAAATCAAATAGTAACTACACATAGCGAATTTATCTTCTAAAAAAAAAAACAAGGTACGTGTTCTTTGTTATCTATACTGTTATCTTGTTATCTATTTTCCAGATTACTTAACATATTGTGCTGAACTGCGATTAAATTTGCATCTTATCCCTTCTTTTAAAATATTTATTTTCTATCCTATAACAAATCAAATTTAGGTAAAAAGGTAAACAAATGTATCGAGGGTATAGTTGTTTACAACCATTTCATCATACTATCTGAATATCATATGATATGTGTCTTATTTTCTTTTCACATGTAGATGTATGTTTCTATCATAAGTGTCAATTCAATTTGTAGATAACACAGGGAGACGGACTACATGTAGCTTAAGTTGCAAATCTTCCTACTACTATTATGATGGCTGATATATTTATGTGGTTATGTGATTTACGATGCAATAGAATGTCTAAATTCGTTTTTTTTCATAGCGATCATCAAATAGGACTGAACGCAGGCGTCGTGATTTTTCTATTTTCACCAATTCAAAATATTCTATTTCTAATACATCTAGAGAAAAATTCAGGGGTTTTGTGCATATTTGTTGTTGTTGTTGTAAAATTCATTTATTCTCTGCACCAAATGACAAGTCTTTCCATTTTATTTAAAAGACTATAAATTTCATGAATTATACTCCATCTGAAAATATTTTTTTCTCTCCGTGAGTTCAGCCTTACCTGAATACCGAGTAAAATCTGAAATACCAGATCCGCCCTCTTCTTAAGGGTCCATCCCTGGGCTTTCCTTGCTATACAATATTCACAGATCGATAGCAGCCGTTTCTGACAGTACATGTCAGCTACTTTCAACACCTCAAACACATCAACGTTCTCTAAATTAGCATGATCAGAGTACATATACTCCAAAAATAATAGAAAACTCTCTGGTGTAAAATTCGGGATTTCTATTTCCGTCAGGTCGGGGTTCGATTCTTTAAAGTTCCCTGAAAACATCCTCCTCATAACGTCACATCTAGTAGAAAGTATTACTTTATTGGCATACAGTCTTTTACCTGCATAATGAATATATGAAAAATGTAATTAATAATAAAAGAAGCAAATATTGATTTCATCACATCTTAAAATCGTCTTTTCGCTTTCTTTAAATTTCTATTAATCTCTGTTATATTGTTTTCTATCTTTTTCATATTTTAGGTGTACATACCCTTTAAGATAAACACAACATCAGCAGTATCTACACAGTTAAGAAATAAATCTCTCATTCTCTGTCCAGTCCTGTCACAAATCGCGCTGCTCAGACTTGGATTGAGATATTCTCTTTCATTTAGAATGTTCTCACAAACAGATTTCAAGTCAGTTAATTCAAACATCCTGGCAACACTGATCAGGTCCATTGCTATCTCGCGTCCTTGCTGTTCCTTGTTAGGTTGAAACACGGAGCCTGAAAAGTTTGCAACACTGTGACCATCATGTCATTAAAATGAAGATGATAATCATGAATTACTATTATGAAAGATTTTATAAAAAGTCGTGATACAAAGGATATTCTCGTTATACCAGTGTAGAGGAATTCTACGAAAATTTTGAACACTTCCGGTGAAATGGAGCTATCAATTTGTATTGTAGTATGTCTGGATTTCCGATCTCCGGTGAACGAGACTACTGGTGAGGGTATATTGGTGAATACCTAATTGATGTATAAAAAAATCAAAATATTAGCATGATTACATATTTTAAATTGTATTCGTTGGCTTTCTGTAGTTCTTTTTCGATCCCGTAGCATATTTTCAATCTTCATAACACATATACATAAAAAAAATCATAATATTTGAAAATTCTTGAGGGTAGTCATTTACTAGTATAATATGCGAAGATTTACCTCGGGAAACTTTTTACGATGCGCGTTAACCCTTCATGAAATGTTTGTCGACATGAAGTATTGCAGTTAATACCCTCATGTATTTTCAAAAATTGTATTTGTTATATTCTCATTTTACTTTCATTTCTGTCGGAATTCTAAGCCTTAAAAATAGACGTAATATATTTATCAAAAGGTTGATTCAAATATCCATACGCGCATTATTTATAAATGCTCATAATTACACATTAGAAATGTAAATATACAAAAATAAACACAAAGACCAAATCACAGCGTATAAACTTAAATCTTTATACAGACTGCATGTATTAATATTTATTTCCATGATTAATTAAATTTGTGATTGTATTAATTTTCAACTGTAGTAATCCCGTAGGGATCCGGGTTAGTATAGGTCCTTAGTACCCCTTGCGTGGCATAAGAAGCGACTAAATGGGGCGGTACTTTGGATGAGACCGCAAAAACCGAGGTTCCGTGTCGCAGCAGGTGTGGCACGATAAAGATTCCTCCCCCCTCAAAGGCCCTGAACGCCGAGTATAGGCTTAAATTTTGCAATGGTGACGTCTCCATGCGAGTGAAATATTCTGAAGCGGACGTAAAACAAAATACAATCAATCAACCAACTGAAGTATTTTGCGAGTTTTATAGAAAGGATGTGTAACAAATTTACTTGCTGTACGCCTAATCTAGGATTGATGAAAGGATATAATTAAGTGAAACCTACAGGTTTGTACAAGGTGACAATTACTAGAATTACATTTCATATGAACTGGTAATGACTGACCTTTTCTGTCTGAAATAGTCGACAGAAAAATCCCGATGCTGAACAGAGAACAACTTGGTGCGCCCTTAGCTGTTGTTCTTGCAGAAGAAATGTGACGTCAAAATGCCTGCCATCTTTGAAAGCATCTAACCAATTTTCAGAAAATGTGGATGATTCAATTTCAAACTCTGGAGGAATATCTGAAAAGGCAATATGAACTAATACATAGAATATTGATGATTATCGACAGTTATTATAAAGTCTACTCCGAATATACTGAAATTCAGGGGACCGACCTGAATTTTTCGTTATATCAAAAGTTCAATATAACGGATGTTGAATCATATAAATAATGTTAATAAGGATTTATTTTTACTTAAGTATAACAGATAGAACAACTAGACAGATTTTCAACTGTCGCATTATGGTGGAAAAACATCTACAATATCAAAAAGATTTATTTCACAATTCATAGACTTCAAACGGTCTTCGATAGAGTGTGGCACGAAGGACTTTGACATGTTTTGAGAGGATTCGGCATTGAGGAGGGACTGATCCAAGCTATTCATTCACTGTACAACTCTACCAGCTGTGCAGTTCTCAACAGCAACATCGGAGTGTATTTCAAGACAACGGTAGGAGTACGTCATGGATGCATACCCTCCCCAGTCCTGTTCAATCTCTTCTTGGAAAACATAATGACTTGGATACTACATGACTTCGAGTCCACAGTCTCCATCGGTGAGCGAACGATCGATGACCTAGGTTTCGCCGACGGCATCGACATGATGAGGGGCAGCAACATCGAACTCCAAGACCTAACTAACAGACTGTTAAGAAGAGAAGGGGCTTATAGCATTGAGGTCAGAAGTGAAAAGAGCAAGGTCATGGTTAACAACGCAAACAACACCTATGCGCAAATCACTGTGAAAGGTCAACATCTCAAGCAGATGGATGCTTCAAATACTTTGGCGCCACACGCATCACGGACGGTCGCTCTACCATCGAAATCAAGACTAGGCTCGCCATCGCAACATCCACCATGGCAAAACTCGACAAATCTCCAGAAGTGCAGACATCATCTTCCCAACAAAAATTATAATGTACAAAGCCCTAGTCTTATTCATCCTTCTCTACGACCACGACAGCTGGATCATAACAGCTGAGACGACAAGAGTCTAAACATTGGGAGACCAAATGCTTCAAACGCTGCTAAGCATCTCCTAGAGAGACTACAAGACCAACGACTTAGTTCATGCCCAAATAACATCACGAATTAGTGCTTTTGAAAAGAAGGAAGCTGACATAGTTTGAACCATCACTCGCCACAACAGCCTACCCAAAACAGCTTTATAAGGGACCTTGGAAGGTGGTCGCAGAAGCGGACGACAGGTGAAGAGCTAGATGAACAAAATAAAAGAGTGGATTCAAATGGACAGCCCAACCCTGATCAGAATGTCAGAAGACAGACCTGGTTGGCGCTCCGGGGCGTACAGATCGTCCACCACGTCTCCCCTACGATCATCAGTCAAGAGAATGAGATGAGATGATGAAATAGTAACAGATAGTTCTACATAAACAGCTTCAATATAAGTGGAGTAGACTGTATCTTGTATAAATTTCCACCTTCATATTAATCTTGGGGTGTTTAATTTCATGTACAAAAAATTGACGGTCAACATTCATGCCACAAAATACACCCCGTCCAATACATTCTGTATTGCAGTAGTAATCAAGGAAGGAATAACATTCAAATAAACCCCTCACTGGTTAAAATGGCTCCGATAGTTTTCTTTCGACACTTTTTTCTACTGCCGGAGTGTATCAATAATTGTTGGTTTTGTTAAATACAGAATTTCAGAAATATTTCACTCATTCTAATGATGCAGTCACCCGAGAAGCAAATTAATAAAAAACAAAACAAAAAACAAAAACAACAACAAAAAACAAACAAACAAACAAACAAAAAAAACCCCAACAAACACACAAAAACTTTTCAAACCATACTTGATATCAATAAAATGTACATCACGTTTGATGATCCTAGTCTTATTGTAACATCTACTGTTTCTTCTTTACGATTACTATATAAATGTATGATCTTGACCTTTGAGCTTCATGTTTGAAATTTTGCAGCCCTTCTCCGGCAATGGTGACATCCAGAATTTCCAGAGAGACGTTAAATAATATACAACCATCCAACCAAAATAAAACACGTCTATAATGGTTGAATGTATTAAATTTCATTATCCTAGCCTCATTAGTTCTGTTTCTATCTAGCCTATAAAATTACCTATATAAGTTTGACTCTGACTTTTGACCTTGAAAAGCAATAGGTTTCTTCCTGTAATCATTGGGAACATATGTACCAGAATTGATGAGCCTAGATATGTGACCATGCAAGTTTGTTCTCGACCTTTAACCTTTGAAAAAACGATAGGTTCATTTCTCTAATCGTTTGGAACAATGTACCAAGTTTTATAGTCCCAGTCTTATAAGGACTGTTATTATTTGAACCACAAAGTGCTGACAGACGGGCAGACGAACGGACGCACTGAACCATATCATATGACGTGTATTTGTAATGAATGTTATTGTTAAAATTGTACATACCCCCTGGGGGCCCTTGATTGGTGAATCAATAAATATGTGAAAAGTAAATAAAAATGAAAATATAAATGAAAATAAAAAGGAACAAATACTAGTGCGCTTTATGCTTTGGAAATATACAGGTGACTTAAATGACTTAATTCAAATGACAACTATACAAATATAATAAAAAGACGCACCTGGAGGTTTGACCATTTGTATGTGCATGTATGACCGAGACCTGTTGGGAAGACAAGGACAAATCGGCGCGGAATTTTCTCTTTTGTCCAAATTCAGATCGGCATATCGGACCTAAATTAAAAGTCAAGTATATCAAATTTGTTTTTCTAATTACATAACCACTGAAAAAAAATATCAACATTGTAAGGTCTGATCAGTACTCGTACAATTTTGTGTCTGTGGTCAGAGATATTTTCAACGCTAATTGAAAGAAATATAATTGTACAAGTGTTGAGAATGGTAGCATAATGTGTGATTTTTTAAAGATTTTGACAAACTTACTGCTAAATTGAAACAATCTGTAACCCCCTCTGTCGAGAGGGCGCTCGTCTCACAGTACAGACATCCATGTTGTTCAGCAACTGCGTTTCCTTCCTCAAACGTAACATGATTAGCTGTTGTAGAAACAGAGGGGTAATGCCTAAGATCTGCACATAAAAGAAACTTCTTGTTTGTTATAAGTTACATTTCTCTAGAATTATGAAGTCTGACAATGAGTTGGAGGTATACATGTATGAATATCTGGAAGAGACGATCTGAACATTTACCGATTTTACAGGCCACTACGACCGCCGGCACAAACGGGAAACTGACTTTGAGTTGGGGAAGCCATTTATGAGTCAATGCGTTGAAAGACTGCCGATTGTCAACAGCGAAACACAGCATAAACACGTCTGTGGTCTGACTCGGGAAGGAGGAATGGAGCTGTTCACAGCGTTCTATCTGTAACATTTAAGTGTTGTCATACAGATCAAGTTTTACGCAATTTCTTGAGAAAAGTAGAACTAACTTAACTTGTAATCTCTTTATTCAGCACATGATAAAATCGCATCTTTTAGAATACTGAAAGGCACTGAATAGCCAATGGTAGATTCTGTCCTTCAGTTAACTTTTATTCGTAGTCGCCATTCTGTGATTTTTCAATCATTAAAAAATCTAGTTTCTTCCTGCAGATATTATGATTTATATTGTGTGTTACACGTGTTTAGAATGTATATCTATAAATAATGGATAAATTCCTGACGCATCTTTCAAATTTCTGCCATGTAAAATCAATTAAGATGCATGTAGTGATACCGAGCATTCAACATTTTAACAAAGAAATAAGCCTCTCTGTCTATCGATTTTAGTCATACCTTTTCCGTGTCCCAAATAGAGAAGGTGTAAGATTTCCCGTCAATCCGTGTTCGGACAATTGTTGGATCCGCCAACCTTGGAACTCTCCTGTATGGGTATTTGTGTTTAGTTTTCACCAGAATGAGACTGGTTTTCCCCACAGAATCCCCACCCAGTACCACAACTTTCAGACAGTTTTCCATTCCTAAAATTGCACAAAAATCACAAATGAGCAGGTGCGCGTTCGATAGTGCAATGACGCTAGAAGACTTAGGGAACTGAAGATCACCACAACTCAATCATGACCCCAAATGATTACTTTTCTGGTCATATTGATCCCAATGGGCAACGGAAACGCTTATTAATTGTGTTCAATAGTGATGTGAAAAACAGCGATTTTTTGTTGGTATACAAATCCGAATTTCTTTGTTGACAATCACAACAACCTCTGCGTCTTCAGGGTGGATCGTGTTAATCCATTTCATGATAAATAAAAAACGTAGTAGATGAACTTTAGTACTGAGGGTCAATTACCTACTCACAATGTAAAATGGGACATGGAGGCTGCTCGCGGACATACAGAGACAAGGGACATGGTGGTCCGTCATACATTATGCCTACATATACAGTAACACTTGTTACTGTACTGGCTAAAGAGATGAAAAGGGTCGGAAATCAGGAAACTTACTATATATATTTTGTACAAAGAAAATTTTAATATGGAATAGTGCACATGTTAATTAAAGAAAAATTCTACGTACATTCCAAATAAGTGCACATGACCTAAGAACTTAAAGAGGAAGATGTGAATTTTTAAAAAAAAAAATATATATACTGGTTAGAACAAACAAAAGAATATGTGAATTATCAAATTAAATTGCATAGAAGATGGATTACTCTTCCTTATGTTGAAGAGAGAAATGTTTTATTTTTCCAGGATATATCCAAGTTTTATCTATTTAACAAATAAGGATAAATTTATTTGGTTCAAGATTAATGAAGACAAACAAGTAATTGTCAAATTGAGATAATGTCTTCTTAAAACTTTCATGAAAAGAGGTGATTTTATATAACTGCAAAAATGCTTCTAGTTTATTCATGTTGGTATAACATTAACTTTTGTATACACCCGATTGTAAATCATAATGCATTTGTTTCTCCATATGCTACATCTACTTGCAGTTTGTGACTAATTTAATTTTTTTCTGAAGTTTCTTTCCTTATGAACCGTCTTTACTGTTCTGCCCCCTGGGCCCAAAATTGGAGTATACTGTGTGCACCCGTCCCTTTCGTATGCATTCAAAACCATTTTAATTTGATACGCGTGTCCTATCATACAGACAATAAACACAATGAAGAATAATCACCTTTCCCATCTTACCTTTATTCCTGATTTCAACTTATATGTAAAAATTTAATTTCAATACTTTTGTAGAGGTCTCACAAAATCGGAATTTTCATGAATCGGTACATCGAACGTCGTCTTGTGTATATTGTGTGTAACCAACAATGTTCACTGAACAAGTACATGTATACCTACACATGTAAATGTAATGTCCAGTCGGCCAAACTGTCCCCGAGGCTATTTATTATTGTCGTAGATAATACATATTTCACAGGTGTAGAGTTATCTTTCTTGCGTTTACTACTGCAAAGGTAATTAGTAAAGAACACGAACATAGTTCAACACGTGAAAAAATGGGGATCACCTATACTTACACACGTGCATAATATCACCTATAAATAGTACCTGGACATAGGTATGCTTGTGTCGTATGTAACTGTAACCTGACACATTTGACCTGCGCGGGAGGAAAACACCTGTTATGAAAAGGACAAGGTAAACAGACGTGTCAAAATGTTAATTATCCTGGGTGGGAGTGTCTGGTATCCATCATGGACCCATGTACAGGATCACAGGCAACCGTTCCCAACAGAGATTAGTGAAAAGTAATCAAAAAAGAGACTTACATGACACATCGCCTCTGTCGTCTTTTTCACTTCAATTAGGTCACTAGGTTAACTTTAAAAACACAAAAATCCGACAAGAAGTTGAACTACTGACGGCGCTACATTTCAGCTTGCGTAGTGTTTCGTTTTATGTAGATACAGATCACATTTATACAAGGTTTGTGGACAAGGCGCAAGTTACTAACCGAAACGCTTCACTAATTAAGAGCCTATTTATGCGTATATTACCGAGTAGGTTTCAATTTATCTATTTCTTTAGACAGCCTATCAGAAGCATAACTATGTATATACAATACGATCTATAAAAACTGCATAAACAAATACGTGTTACTGATAATTATGTTGTTGTAGGATTGTTGCTTTGCACTGTGATTTTCTCTTTCTCCCCATTTTCTTGTCATTATTTATATAACATTTGACTTCAATTACAAATGTCGCAAATATTTAAATTTGTAGAAGAGACATTCGTGAAATTCATCTTCAGTGCCATTCTTTGAACAAAGAAACAATTATTACACCACTAAACTTCTATATTATGGTTATGGCCATCGCTGGATAACCACACTTGATTTAGCTTTCTTCACGAGATTGAGAGGGGAACGAATCATAATCAATCGTGAGTGTCCGGCAGTCGAGGGAAATTAGCCATGGGTATTCGATAAATTGGGTTGTGACGAGATGTTCTACACCTTTATAGTACTCTGTTGTATTTAGCATATAGATAGGTTTAGTAAATCAAAATTTGAATGTCGAAGTTATCGACAAAATAGTGGCAAAATAGTGAAGTGGCCATTTTGGAAGACCTTGATATAGCGGAAAAATAGTTTGCCTATAAAAGTTCATCTTCATACAGCGTAAAAATAGTTTGTCTATAAAGATTTGCTGATCTCTGCTCTATTTTTTTAATATTGTATTAACAATGATATTTCGTATTTCACACAAATCTTCATATATATCGGGTACAATCTCTCTACCATAACGTGCTGTCGTATCTGCAGGAAAACTTTAAAAAATGACCATGCTAGACTAGGTTAATTCAACATGAATATTCTAAAATGATATCATTGCTGTGTTCAAGGGTGTAAATCATTAGCTAATAAAACCGAGTTAATTAATGATACACACGTGTATGTCAAATGGTAATTTCTATTCGTGTTGTTTTCCATCTGTATATGGCATTAAAGACGGATTAACTGTTTCTTATAAAACTTTTGAACTTTATTTCTTTTACGACGATTAACAAACAAGTTGCACAACTATTAATGTTTCTTGTCGGCTAGGATTTTGGTGTTAAGGCTCATTGGTATGGGAGGAAACCGAGTACCCGGAGGAAACTCACGTGTCCGAGTGGGCGACCGTTTTAAGGAAGCATTATCCCATACAGCGAGGCGATAGTCAATACATTGTAAGATGTAAGCAGTATAAATTTTTTTTTTGCAGAATTTTACGTAAAAGATATTATTTACATGTACTAGCAATTGGTTTGGAAACTGAGTCAATGCAAGAAATATATTGGAGAGTATCGTCTATGTGAACTCAAAGTAGTTTTCAGTACTAAAATTTTCTAGAAATGGCCAGGAACTTAGAGAAATGACTGATAATTTAATTTGATTAATCTATGATAAATAAAAGCATAAATGTTGACTTTGATGGGTTTAAAGTCATTTGATTTTGTACACTCCAACTCTTAATTAGACAAATATCTCACTTAATGCATTCCTGTGAAGATAATAAAATTAGTACTTGTATATAATGCCCAATCATCAACATAAAGATTTAGTTCACAATGTTCAATATGCAATGAAATATCATTAACATACACTAAAAATAGCAAGGAAAGTAAGTCAGATCCTTGTAGCATCCCTGCTGTAATGACTAAAGTATTAAAGATATGGAGTCCATCTGTATACGTTGAATTTTATTTTGTTTTGCAAATATGATTCAAACTAGCCAAGTGCTAATGGATCAAACCTGTAAAATTTTAGTTTCTGAATAAAAATATCATAAAAATATCATGGATTACCACGTCAAATGCTTTACTAAAATTCAAAGTGCAATACCAGTGAAATCCCTCCATCCATTTCAGGCAACCAACATGAATGAAAATTTCTGAATCCTGACTATAAGGGTGGTAGATGGTAAAATTTGGAAGTGAACGTACAGTTGTGCATGTATCTAATTAGAGACATACTTTTAAATAAATTTTCATAAAATTGGTAGAATAGAGATGGGTCTCTAATTTCTGTGATCAGATTTGTCTATATATATTAGCCAGTTTTGATTGATTTATTTTAGATTATTTTTTGTTAATTATCTGTTTGTATACAAAGATGGTCAATGAGGTATCCTTTCGCAGGCTCTAGTAGCCCGTTTCAATGCTTTAAGTCATTATTGACATTTTTTTAGTCAATGTGATGCTTTAGCTATCCTCAACGTACAATATTCTCCAGACTTGGTGCATATTTTACATTTTACATAGAAAACACAGTTTACATGAAGTGCGGATCCAAACATCGTCGCAAGCCACTGCTGAAATGTACGCTCCTCTCCCCTTTCACCACTGGCTCTTTGCGTGAAAATTTTCTCGTTTCTCATAAATATGCATGACGCAATTCGGCCAATCACAGAGCTTCCGAGCACAGGTTAGTCGGAGATTTAAACTGTTCTTCGAATGTGAGCAAACTACTTTTGACCAATAAGAACTCTTGTTCTTCCACTTCTTCGGTACACAAACCAAAACAGAATCCGTATATATACAGATTTGGCGATTTCGACATTGAACTGTAAACAAAGCACATTCAAGTTTTCATGACCGCAGCCATTATTGAGTTAAACGCGGTTGGGCTATTATAAACCAGATCTTCAATTTCAAGATAATTGAGTATTCTATTGGTCAACGAATTGCATCATTCTCGTCATGCATAATTATGAGAAACGAGAAAATTTTCACACAGAGAAGGGAGGGGAGCGTACATCTCAGCCGTGGCTTCGACGATGGGATCCAGAGGCGGTTAGGGAGTTTTGAGGTTTTATTTGATTCACTTTTCTACCATGACTCGCCACAAGCTTTTGGTTACATTAATACTACAGTTGAAAGCTAAGTAAATCTACCTACATCTATCAACACTTCAGTTGGTTTTCTATTCGAATCCTATTTATGTCACTGATTTTTAAGATAACAATTATTTTTTTTCTAAATTAACGGGGGCCTCCGTGGCCGAGTGGTTAGAGCATCGGGCTCAAAATCACAAAGCCTCTCACCTCTGTCGGCGCGTGTTCGAATCTCGGCCGCGGCGTTATGTGAGCAAGTTTGCCAGTTTACTTGCGGAAGGTCGGTGGTCTCTTCCCAGGTACATTGTATCTGGGTTCTCTCCTCCACCAACAAAAACTGGACGCCACCAGATAACTGAAAAATTGTTGAGTGTGGTGGAAAGCAATAAATAATCAATCAATCAATCTAAATTAACGTAAAAGATCTCACTTCGAGGTAAAGTATTCAATATTCCTGAACTTCATCTGCAGTTTCCGGAAATATATTTAAAATAAAATGTTTTAACTCTTATATCATAATAGGATTTTTATCTATTTCAATTCAGGTGGCATACCAGTATTGCTCGTCTCGAGGTTCAAGCATGACCGAGGTAAATTAATCCCCAAATTTAAAGTTGCACCATATTTGTGAAGATATGCCGAAATATGTTGCACCATTTTGTTAAGAGACTATATGTTCCAAGGTTTCCATTGCCAGAATGGTAGTGCTCTTACTGTTCATGAAATGATACAATATGGCATATGTCTCAAACAGCCTTTGATAACTAAGTATAAGCCCAATAAAATTGTTTCTAATAACATCTACTAACAGCAGGTGAAGAGAGGTATCTGACACTTCAAACCAGTTGTTGTAGGTAGGGGTCGTCATCCAGGGAAGGTGACTCATGTCCTCTGCTTCGAATATACCTGTTTACGGGAAAGACTTTGGGAGTCCGCCCTGAGGAAACATCTGGACTCTGAAGTTTTATAGCGTCTCTGGGCTGTATGCACATCTGGTGCATCAAAATTCGTACCGTTTATATTCTTTATTATATACAGCAACTACGCAGAAACTTCTGCGATGGCGCTGGTCCCATGTGCATCGGCTCTTGTCTTTCCATTGGACCATTTCAGCGACATGACAATGGGACATTTGCTGAATGGGTTACAACATTTTCTACCATATTCATCCGCTCTGGCTTTATAGTATGGAATGAATACTGTAGCTTCTCTATGCAGCGCAACACAACGGGGGAACACCAATCTATCGCATATATACCACTGCTCAGGGTTAGATGTCACGGATTGCTTGACGGGAGAGGTCGTCGCCCTATTGGATAACTATATCCTGCCTTAGACTGAAGTGCAACCTCAAATCCGCACCAAAATATACGGCGAGAGACGCTTGGACAAATCTGCGGCCACTCTCTGGAACAACTTGCCCAGATATTTGAGAGATAAACAATCCATGTGGGCTTTTAAGAAATCTCTCAAAAGACTTGCATACGGAAATATTTAACTCACTTTTGCCATGCATGAATTACTTTTAAAACTCATTTCTATTATTGTTCTTTTAAGTTATGTGTATTTCTTTTTACATGTATCGGTCATATTAAACAAAAAAACCCAAACCGTATGTATGTATGTGTACGTATGCAAGTGTATGTATATATGCGATGTGTGTGTGTGTGGTGTTTTAGTGTGCTATATTAGTCTTTTTTGTAGTTAGCGTAACTAAATATAATTTGTGTTTTAAAATACCCCATTTAGTCCTTTTCTTAATTTCTCTATGTTGTATGTATGTTTGGCGATATATTAATTGTGTATGTTGTAAAGCGCTTAGAGTAATATCTATAATGTTACATAATGCGCTATATAAATGCCTTGTAATAATAATAAATAATAATACCCATTTAGTAGGGTATCACCTAGCCACGGTCCGTTAGTTTCACTTGGGACATGAGGTCTATGGTGAAAATTGACAATCGGATCAATAAAGCATGCACTAGGCAAAAGAAAGAAGGAAACTTTCACAAAAAAGTTGGGCATTTGGAATGTCAGAACAATGGCAACATACGTTTCTGACAATCTGCAGGAAATAAAATGGCTCTTAGGAGACAGCAGCTATCCACAAAAAGCTTAATAAACTACGGACAACCATTGTCACCCTACAATGCACCTAATTCTCGGGTATGGGTCTCTTAGGAAGAGATTTCACTTTTTTGCCAGGAGGAGGCATCAAAGGAGATTAGAGACCACGTAGTAGGATTTGCTGTCAGGAGCAGCCTGATCTATTGCTCCAGTCTCAGCGAATTTTGTCGCCTCAGTTGACAGCTTCATACATTAAAGGGACCAGTCAGTTTAACTGACAATTGTGCGCAAACACAAGCTTCCCCAGGAGAAGCTAATGACAAATTTGTTAGCGGCCTTAGCAGAGAAATCAGCTGAAATCTTGAAAAGGACCTCCTTTTTCAACGCCAAAGTGGGAGCTGATTTCCTATCTGAGTCGGTTCGACATCGCGAAAGTTAGCTAGAACGGCCAATGCTTGGTAGGGTTTTGTCAATTTGTCCTCTTTATTACCAACACATTTTCAACAGCATCTGCAACACAGTGTCTCCTGGAGACATCAAGATTCAAATACTGACAACTTGATTCGATTCTCATAAAGCATTCCAGCTTCCTCAATGTCAAAATAACATGCAGCTACTAATATGCTGAATCTGATATCGACCAATCTGTGGTGCACAGCACGGTGCAACTGCGAACAGGAATAGTAGACTCCGTATCGTTATCCACAAGAACACACAGCAACGAAAAAGCTGGAGGAATCTCTTATGGTTCATGCATCATCAACGACTGTGAATATGAGCACTTCAAGTATGCTGTAGTTAACGCCGTATTGTCCATCTTTGGCAACCCCCCCCCCCCCCCCCCCAAATCATCAGACCAGATCGAGGCTGCTTGTAACTCCGTGGAAATGTTAAATGTCACCAAGAAATAAACGCTCTGAAGACGTACAATCCTTTGAGAAAAAGCGGAATATGCAGGCACCTCGAGTCGCTCGCAGCAAAGTGCGTCAAAATGTCAACCGCCTCCGACGTTCGTAGATGAATAAAGGAGGATTGCTTTCTTTCTTACTCCTACTCTGTTTAAGATATCACTGTCAGACTGAGGCTAGTCACGCATGCCTTTGGACCAATTACAAAACGAATCTACTTCCAAAATAAATCATACGGAAAGCATTCAACATCTCGACGAAACTAAGAGCTAAGTCAAAAGTTCAGCTGAAATTCCTACATGACCTCTTGGCAGAAAATGCAGCAGCCACTCCGCACTCAATCGTAGGTCTTCATTAACTCACGAGCTGCGTTAATGAGTTCAAGGCTTGCAGAGATTTGGGCTCACCATCAGCTGGTCCTGGGACAGGATGTGTATGCAACTTTGGATTCCATAATCTTTGGTCATTGCTCACAACTTTGTGTACCTGGGCTCAATGATCTCGAAGGCCCTCTCATCTGGTGCGCCAAATTCGTCCACAAGATCCATGTTAAACTTGACTCTGTATTACTAGTTAGTGAAGCAATTATCTGTAGCTTTAGATGTGCTGATTCAAAATGTATTAATGCTGAAGAATAATATTGATGCCCCTGCCATGTTCATAAATATATTAAAGTACAATAGATAATTTACTTATTTTTGAATATATGTTTATTTCACCCCTTTTGTCAAGGGATATGGGGACAAGAATAGAAATATATCTCAATGTAAGTTTAATTTCCTTTCCATTCAGTCAGGCTACTGCTGGTTAATGCTGTCCTAAACGACCTCCGTGAACTTTTCCGACATTGAAAATGGCGAATTTCATGCATGGAAGAAATCATTGTTATATCTCTTTGGCTTTAATTAAGGAGGTATACTACATCGTTATAATGACTGACTTACTTTTAAAACATGAATGAAAATATAAATATCGGCAACGTATGTCTCTTCCGTTTAGATTTACTTACGTTGCTGAATTGCTCAGTAGGTTAGCGTGTCGGCTGAGCACTGATCTGCAGACTGCAGGTTCGAGTCCATCAGGGGTTTTCAATTTTTTTTCCCAGATTACTTTCTGCTAAACTTAATTTTTGATTAAATAAAGCAAATTTTAAAAGTTTTCAATTTCAATTTGTGTGTGTGTGTGTGTGTGTGTGTGTGCATATCCTCCATGTTTAATCCGTATTATTATTCAATTCTTAAGAGGCATCTCCAAAAGTTAATGTATCGATCTGCAAGAGATATCTATTTAACTTTGAGAGATACCTCTTTACATTGATAAAGAAATATACAACAATTCAGTTAATAGATATATTATAATTAGAGATATCTTCAATTCAACATATCAACAATTTAGTTAATGATCTATTAATTGAATTGCTGCTCTCTTTAAGAGATTTGATGAGCGCATTAATTCCTTATACAAAAGTTGTAAATAATTAAAGATATCTTCAGTTGAATTAAAGAGATCATCAATTTGCTGCGCGCAATAAATCAATTAATGACAGCAATCATTGAATTGAAGCGCGCATTAATTCATTTAATGAGATGAATAATTGATTTGATGTGAGCATTAATTCAATTGATGAGAGCAATAGGCTTAATTGAATTGATGATACATACAAATAATTAAAGATATTTTTAATTATTTGAGTTGGTGCTTTATATATGAGATTTCTCTTTAAGATACCCTCTAATTAAAGAAATATCTCTTTATATTTTTAAAGAAAAATTTCATCACACATCATATGACTTGGGAATTTCTACACCGACCCATACTTCACTGTCATGTGACAAGAATTTGATGACGTTATGGATTTTCGTGTCCTGATTAATGACCATACTTTTAAAAATAAATTTTTAAACAATAACGGATTGAAAGGAAGCTGCAGTATAATGGGGAAAAAAGAATCCAGTCACTGGATTCAACGATCGAAGTTTTATACGCGCTATATATATTGTTTCACATTACCGAAGTAGTTTATAAAATACTTTGAATACTGTAATGAAAAATTTTAAGAATTTATTTCCGGTTTTATCCGAAGGCTAGTTTCTAGGTTTCCGTTATTTCGTAAGGCTAGTAGCCTATTGTAAACAAAGCGTATTTATAGTCGTATTATAGTTGAGTTGCCAATATTTTAGAAACAGAAAGAAGAATAAAATGTCAGGTAAGTTATTGGACAGAATGATATATTAACAGTTAATCTCAATAAGTATACAAATGTAGTGTTTTAAAGGTGTCGAAATCCAATCGAGCGCTGACTTTCTGATTATGAGTAAAACCTCTCTCTCTCTCTCTCTCTCTCTCTCTCTCTCTCTCTCTCTCTCTATATATATATATATATATATATATGAGGTTATACTCTAGGCTAATAGTTACATGAAATTACATGACAAATCTATTGGAAAATGAAAGTAAGGATTTCAGTGAGGCGTCTCCAGTGGTTGCTTACCCTGTCCTCCCCTCCCCAATAAATCGCTGAGAAGATTCAACCCCTATTCCTTCACAGACCCTCGTTTAAAAAATGTAAACAATACTATATTTTTAAAGGTAGTTTTGTTAAACGGGACCAAGCCCCTGTGATCTGATATTCACTTAAGGTAAAGTTGTAAGCTTCCAGATCAAGGCGGTACATAAATTAAACAGAATGGCGCTGTGAAATGACATTGATGGTGATGATTTTTAACAATAACCGGTGCATTTGATTAAGATAACAACAAATATCCACAAATTTTGCGTTTTCTATGATAAATAGGATATTAATCCTCAATTTATTTCTTCTTTCTGAATAAGTGCAGGACTCCATGGGGAGTGTAAATGCACTGGCACATGTCAAATATGGCTAAAAACCTACTGACAGTATTTACGGTATAAAACAATAGATTCATGGCATCTACAGCTGACTCGATCATGTGATACTAAGAGGCATGGTGATACGAAGTGGTGCAGAATGCCTCCTATAGGTTTGGCTTTCCTCATGAAAGATGGTAATTTGTTCTAGTCTCTGATTGTATGGGAGGTATAGAGACTAATATAAATCTCCCTTGTTGCAATTTGTTTTTGAACTAGAGAACAAACCTTATTCTACTGTCTCCTGGTGTCAAGTATGTCAATGGATTTATATCGACAAAGTCATGACAGGTCTTAAACAGCATGCCCTGAGCCTTGGTGTATACTATTGCAGTGTTGCTGATGTATACCATTGCAGTGTTGCTGTATGGTGTCCCTGTTAAGGTCCAGCATCATGATAGTCATGCAGCTTGGGGTACAGTTTCTGTAGTTGTTTGTGACAAAGCAGGCTGCCCTCCATTGTACTGCTTCAAGAGCTCTAATGTGGACCTGATGATGTGGGTTCTGCACTATGTCTGCATATTCCAGTTTTGGCCAGATCATAATCTGATGCCATTAATTTGATGTGATATATAAAGCATGTAGCTTGGGTGCACAAGTTTCACTTTAAAACATTTTACTGATGGGCTTATGTAATTGGAGATCTATAGAAAATCAGACAATAGCATGGGTATTCAATTGCATGTAGGTCTTCAGTTAGACAGAGTGTCTGCTAATAGATCCAGTCATTTCAGTAGCCTATGTAGTACAGTTGTCACTGTTTAACATGACATTTTCTGTTTCTAGGTAAAGGATATCCCACACAACCTCGCCCATATCCAGTGCAACAAAGCAACATTCAGTATGCATATCCCCAAGCTCAGCCACAAATGCAAGCCTGGCAACGTAAGTAATCTATCAAATAACCATTGTCCTTCTCTGTTATTTCAACATATCATGTTTTTTTCAAAATTTGGATAATGAAAATAATAACTTGTTCTCTAACAGCGACAGCACCCCCAATGTATGGTTCTCCTAATGAGGCCCCTCCTCCCTACAGCGCTCAAGCTCCGCAGCAGCAGGTACCGGTAAGTGTTTTATATCAGAGAGTGTGTCAAACTTAATAGAAAAACATTTTTTCACTTTCTGTAAAAACATGTTTTTTATTTGACTTTGTACACAATTTAACCATTACCATGCTGTTACAGATGCAAGGATATCAAGTATATCCCCATCAGATGCAGCAGAATGTCATGCTAACAGGACCGGGACAGTCAGGCATTGTACAAACTGGACAGCCATCTGCCATGGCTTCCTTTGATGCTGGAGCAAGATTTGATGGCATATCTCAGCCCAGAATTCCAGTAAGAAAATCTTATGCTCTTTCCCACTACAATTCTTTGCAGAAATGTTGCTTCATCATTTCTGTTAATAGCAGCATGGGCCTCTAAATTCTGAAATTAAATAACAAAGGTGGAACATAAGAGACCCAAGATTTAAAAAGAAATTACAGATATTAAAATCTTCAAGTAGCAGTTGAGTCATTAAAGTCATAAAAAGTATAGAATATATTCATGAAAATGTAATGACTGTTTTGGTATTTTAGCCACCACCTCCAGGATACATGCCAACGGCTGCTCAGCAGGCAGTGATGCAGGGGCGTACTGTGATAGCCACCCAGCAGAAAGCAGACTGGTTCACAGGGACAGGGGGTGGATACACATGGGGAGGACTGTAGACAGGGAGGGGTCACTAGCAGACAGTAAAACAGTGTCCAGAGGGATGGAAATGTCAACTTTATTCTCATTGTCCCTGATACTGGATTAATCTGTGTAGAATCTTGCAATATTTCTGCAGTTTCTAGATGAAGAATATAGAGTGATTAGATCAGATTTAAAATAGGTAGTCAAATTTTAATGCCATCTAAACTCACTACTGTTTAGCAACACAGGGAACACTGTCTGGCATGCTAAATCTATACAACAGAATTCATTTCAATCATTCTATACAGGCATTTTCCAAATGTGAATATATGTGTCTTTTATGTGAAGACTTGTTAAAATTTCTTTTTGTTGTTGTTTGTTTTAAGTTTTCATATTTCCTGCAATTTTTTGTAATCATTTTCTTCATAAGTACTTGTGTGTTTAGTACTGTGTACAGACATTTATTATAGAGGTACTGAGTACTATATTTATTGCCAGTTTACATATTTTGAAGATATTGTAATAATCATAACATGTATAGTTTATGTATAATAAACTTGTTTTTAAAAATCAGGAGTTTGTGGACATTTGAAAGGAAAGGCAGAGAACTTGACATACAAAATGAAATGATAAAAGATGAAGGTTCAGGGTATTATAGAATAATATTTTGATTTGAATGATAAAATGATATTTCAATGTCTGATAAAAATCCCCTTTAGGTCTTGGAGCAATTGATCCATAATTCTCACAATCCTGAGGCAAGAGTAGTCTTCTGTTAAGTATGGAGAGCTTTTCATCAGTCCAAGCTTACTGCACTATATACAAAATATTTCAAAGCTAGCACACTCTATTCAGTAGGAATGACCAGTTTGCTTGCCTACAGTCAAAATCTTCATTGTAGTTGAGGCTTTTCGGTAATGTCAATTCAACTACTTGTACATATATACTGAAATGTTAATATGATTTCGGTACAGCCCGAAATCATGACATGTATTATCATAGTGATGGATGTTTATGTGTACCACAGACAATTTTATCGCTTGGGTGAGAATTTACTAAAAATTTAACAATGAATTTGAACCCAAGCGATATAATTGCCTGCGTTGTATACCATACTAATCCAGTTCTGCCGCTATTGTGATGGAGTCCTGTGGGAAAGGTCCTCAGTACCCCTTCCTTGTCGTAAGAGGCGACTAAATAGGGAGGTCCTTTGGTTGAGATTGCAAAAACTGAGGCCCCGTGTCACAGCAGGTGTGGCACAATACCCCCCACCCCCTTGCTCAGTGTATATTTTTTGAAAGACAACTTTCTTAATTTAGCTGATTCTGTATAACAACTAAAGGCATACTGAAGAAAAACAAAACTCAATTTCGTAACCTCAGAGACCTTTCTCTAATAGTCATAGTGTTAATGGAACATATACTCTGTAAAGTCTTAAAGTCTTAGACTGTATAATGTAGTATTCATATTTAAGAAGGAATAACACACCAGAGAAATCTGATGTGGATGGAACGTGGAGGATATGTACAATACTATTTTGAAATTAAAAAGCTTTCAATTTACCTTATATAGTTAAAAAAGTGCAGTTTTACTAGAAATGAAACCTCCCGCTAGACGCGAACGCATAAACTATAGATCAGCAGACGACCTACTGAGCTATCCACCTAGATGATTAGATTTAAAAGGAATATACATGTTGATATTTATATTTTCATCGCAGTGTTAGCCACCATAACAATGCATATATTATTCTTCCTTAATTCCCCTTTCCATGATACCTATGACTAATAGGTTGTTTTGGAGATAGGAAAACCAAACCAAAAGAAAAAAAAAGTTCAAAATATCTGCCATAACAGACTCATCATCAACTACTTTATTATTGTAAACAACAATGGAATCAGCAACGATCAAACGATGTTGATCATTAACAGCAACTACTCAGGGATAGTAATCTCACAGTGATTATATATAATCTATATATGTTCTAATTTTTCTTTATTATACAAGTACTTGTATATATATATATATATATATATATATATATCTTTATATATATATATATATATATATATATATATATATATATATATATATATATATAAAACCTGACTTGTCACTTTTTCAAGAATTACATAAAAATGGAAAATAGATAAATAAATTAAAAATTGAAAACTTGCACTAAAACTAAACTACAAAGGCTGAGAAAAACAAAACACAACGTCTATACATACTGAAATTAATTAGTGTTACATGGAACAATGAGATTCAGTCTCGACTCTATGGTGCCTGGGTTAACTGTGGAACAAGTGGAAGAGATTGTTTTTACAAATGAGTTCCCTCGATATATAATTTGTTCCCAAGAATTTAAATTTTATTCTCACGAAATGAGATTTGTAAACACAAAAATTAATTAATTTACCATTAATTTTAAACAGTTAAAGAGGTATTGAATGGGTCAGAGATTTACAACGTAAGTCCAACTCCAAGGTCAAGGTTACAAGGTTAAACTTCACGAAATAATGTCATGCCATAAAGAATCTATATACACAACATAAAGCCCTACCTTAAATAGCTGAAAAGATATTGACATCGGAGGGAGGTGTTAGAAGCAGGCCAAACTGGAACGTCAAAGAGCAAACACCGTTGTGTACAAGGCCTTACGATAAAGAATTTATATACACACACAAAAAGGGTACGTCTAAATTAAATCAGGATATATTTAATGGAAAGATGAAGATAGCAAACAATGAGTACACCCCCCTAATACGACACTAGAAACAAGGGGAGATGGGTGCCTTGATATTAATGTCGTTTGAGGTTGGGAAGCTATCAAATTGGATTCGTCCGGTGCGGAGAAGCCTGCTAACTGATGTCCTCACCGAAAACCGCTTGAAAATCGCTTGGTAAATGAGTTTTTGGCGTTTGATGGAAAATATGGGACAACAATGGAGTTTGTCCATTGTGACGTCACAGTCGTCTCTTGGATGTCCGAACAATGGTTACTAAGAGGAATTATATGCAATTGATTAATTCCCTGTATTTCCTTTATTTTTGATGCAATTTGGTACTTGAAGCACTCAATCGACAGGAAATTCTGTGCTCTTTCGGGTGGTGGCCTTCATTGTGTGATACGACGCACCAGTGAGTATGCTATCTAACGCCAATGTTTCTAAAGGGCGTTACTAACCTAAGCGAGTGGGATGTGTACAGAATGTTCCTAGCGACCAGGGGAAAGCACTGGTGTGTGAAAACGGGCATATGGCGTGTGCGATAGGTGTGAGTGTAAGTGTGTGAGGGTGAGATATCGACACACGCAGGGCGTGAATGCTGAGATAATTGAGATAGGTGAGCACACCCCCCTAATACGACACTGGAAATAAGGGGAGATGGGGGCCTTAATATTAATGTCATTTGAGGTCGGAAAGCTATCAAATTGGATTCGTCCGGTGCGGAGAAGCCTGCTAACTGATGCCCTCACCGAAAACCGCTTGAAAATCGCTTGGTAAATGAGTTTTTGGCGTTTGATGGAAAATGGGGGACAACAATGGAGTTTGTCCATTGTGACGTCACAGTCGTCTCTTGGATGTCCGAACAATGGTTACTAAGAGGAATTATATGCAATTGATTAATTCCCCGTATTTCCTTTATTTTTGATGCAATTTGGTACCTGAAGCACTCAATCGACAGGAAATTCTGTGCTCTTTCGGGTGGTGGCCTTCATTGTGTGATACGACGCACCAGTGAGTATGCTATCAAACGCCAATGTTTCTAAAGGGCGTTACTAACCTAAGCGAGTGGGCTGTGTACAGAATGTTCCTAGCGACCAGGGGAAAGCACTGGTGTGTGAAAAGGGGCATGTGGCGTGTGCGATAGGTGTGAGTGTAAGTGTGTGAGGGTGAGATATCGACACACGCAGGGCGTGAATGCTGAGATAATTGAGATAGGTGAGCACACCCCCCTAATACGACACTGGAAATAAGGGGAGATGGGGGCCTTAATATTAATGTCATTTGAGGTCGGAAAGCTATCAAATTGGATTCGTCCGGTGCGGAGAAGCCTGCTAACTGATGCCCTCACCGAAAACCGCTTGAAAATCGCTTGGTAAATGAGTTTTTGGCGTTTGATGGAAAATGGGGGACAACAATGGAGTTTGTCCATTGTGACGTCACAGTCGTCTCTTGGATGTCCGAACAATGGTTACTAAGAGGAATTATATGCAATTGATTAATTCCCCGTATTTCCTTTATTTTTGATGCAATTTGGTACCTGAAGCACTCAATCGACAGGAAATTCTGTGCTCTTTCGGGTGGTGGCCTTCATTGTGTGATACGACGCACCAGTGAGTATGCTATCAAACGCCAATGTTTCTAAAGGGCGTTACTAACCTAAGCGAGTGGGCTGTGTACAGAATGTTCCTAGCGACCAGGGGAAAGCACTGGTGTGTGAAAAGGGGCATGTGGCGTGTGCGATAGGTGTGAGTGTAAGTGTGTGAGGGTGAGATATCGACACACGCAGGGCGTGAATGCTGAGATAATTGAGATAGGTGAGCACACCCCCCTAATACGACACTGGAAATAAGGGGAGATGGGGGCCTTAATATTAATGTCATTTGAGGTCGGAAAGCTATCAAATTGGATTCGTCCGGTGCGGAGAAGCCTGCTAACTGATGCCATCACCGAAAACCGCTTGAAAATCGCTTGGTAAATGAGTTTTTGGCGTTTGATGGAAAATGGGGGACAACAATGGAGTTTGTCCATTGTGACGTCACAGTCGTCTCTTGGATGTCCGAACAATGGTTACTAAGAGGAATTATATGCAATTGATTAATTCCCCGTATTTCCTTTATTTTTGATGCAATTTGGTACCTGAAGCACTCAATCGACAGGAAATTCTGTGCTCTTTCGGGTGGTGGCCTTCATTGTGTGATACGACGCACCAGTGAGTATGCTATCAAACGCCAATGTTTCTAAAGGGCGTTACTAACCTAAGCGAGTGGCCTGTGTACAGAATGTTCCTAGCGACCAGGGGAAAGCACTGGTGTGTGAAAAGGGGCATGTGGCGTGTGCGATAGGTGTGAGTGTAAGTGTGTGAGGGTGAGATATCGACACACGCAGGGCGTGAATGCTGAGATAATTGAGATAGGTGAGCACACCCCCCTAATACGACACTGGAAATAAGGGGAGATGGGGGCCTTAATATTAATGTCATTTGAGGTCGGAAAGCTATCAAATTGGATTCGTCCGGTGCGGAGAAGCCTGCTAACTGATGCCCTCACCGAAAACCGCTTGAAAATCGCTTGGTAAATGAGTTTTTGGCGTTTGATGGAAAATGGGGGACAACAATGGAGTTTGTCCATTGTGACGTCACAGTCGTCTCTTGGATGTCCGAACAATGGTTACTAAGAGGAATTATATGCAATTGATTAATTCCCCGTATTTCCTTTATTTTTGATGCAATTTGGTACCTGAAGCACTCAATCGACAGGAAATTCTGTGCTCTTTCGGGTGGTGGCCTTCATTGTGTGATACGACGCACCAGTGAGTATGCTATCAAACGCCAATGTTTCTAAAGGGCGTTACTAACCTAAGCGAGTGGGCTGTGTACAGAATGTTCCTAGCGACCAGGGGAAAGCACTGGTGTGTGAAAAGGGGCATGTGGCGTGTGCGATAGGTGTGAGTGTAAGTGTGTGAGGGTGAGATATCGACACACGCAGGGCGTGAATGCTGAGATAATTGAGATAGGTGAGCACACCCCCCTAATACGACACTGGAAATAAGGGGAGATGGGGGCCTTAATATTAATGTCATTTGAGGTCGGAAAGCTATCAAATTGGATTCGTCCGGTGCGGAGAAGCCTGCTAACTGATGCCCTCACCGAAAACCGCTTGAAAATCGCTTGGTAAATGAGTTTTTGGCGTTTGATGGAAAATGGGGGACAACAATGGAGTTTGTCCATTGTGACGTCACAGTCGTCTCTTGGATGTCCGAACAATGGTTACTAAGAGGAATTATATGCAATTGATTAATTCCCCGTATTTCCTTTATTTTTGATGCAATTTGGTACCTGAAGCACTCAATCGACAGGAAATTCTGTGCTCTTTCGGGTGGTGGCCTTCATTGTGTGATACGACGCACCAGTGAGTATGCTATCAAACGCCAATGTTTCTAAAGGGCGTTACTAACCTAAGCGAGTGGGCTGTGTACAGAATGTTCCTAGCGACCAGGGGAAAGCACTGGTGTGTGAAAAGGGGCATGTGGCGTGTGCGATAGGTGTGAGTGTAAGTGTGTGAGGGTGAGATATCGACACACGCAGGGCGTGAATGCTGAGATAATTGAGATAGGTGAGCACACCCCCCTAATACGACACTGGAAATAAGGGGAGATGGGGGCCTTAATATTAATGTCATTTGAGGTCGGAAAGCTATCAAATTGGATTCGTCCGGTGCGGAGAAGCCTGCTAACTGATGCCATCACCGAAAACCGCTTGAAAATCGCTTGGTAAATGAGTTTTTGGCGTTTGATGGAAAATGGGGGACAACAATGGAGTTTGTCCATTGTGACGTCACAGTCGTCTCTTGGATGTCCGAACAATGGTTACTAAGAGGAATTATATGCAATTGATTAATTCCCCGTATTTCCTTTATTTTTGATGCAATTTGGTACCTGAAGCACTCAATCGACAGGAAATTCTGTGCTCTTTCGGGTGGTGGCCTTCATTGTGTGATACGACGCACCAGTGAGTATGCTATCAAACGCCAATGTTTCTAAAGGGCGTTACTAACCTAAGCGAGTGGGCTGTGTACAGAATGTTCCTAGCGACCAGGGGAAAGCACTGGTGTGTGAAAAGGGGCATGTGGCGTGTGCGATAGGTGTGAGTGTAAGTGTGTGAGGGTGAGATATCGACACACGCAGGGCGTGAATGCTGAGATAATTGAGATAGGTGAGCACACCCCCCTAATACGACACTGGAAATAAGGGGAGATGGGGGCCTTAATATTAATGTCATTTGAGGTCGGAAAGCTATCAAATTGGATTCGTCCGGTGCGGAGAAGCCTGCTAACTGATGCCATCACCGAAAACCGCTTGAAAATCGCTTGGTAAATGAGTTTTTGGCGTTTGATGGAAAATGGGGGACAACAATGGAGTTTGTCCATTGTGACGTCACAGTCGTCTCTTGGATGTCCGAACAATGGTTACTAAGAGGAATTATATGCAATTGATTAATTCCCCGTATTTCCTTTATTTTTGATGCAATTTGGTACCTGAAGCACTCAATCGACAGGAAATTCTGTGCTCTTTCGGGTGGTGGCCTTCATTGTGTGATACGACGCACCAGTAAGTATGCTATCAAACGCCAATGTTTCTAAAGGGCGTTACTAACCTAAGCGAGTGGGCTGTGTACAGAATGTTCCTAGCGACCAGGGGAAAGCACTGGTGTGTGAAAACGGGCATGTGGCGTGTGCGATAGGTGTGAGTGTAAGTGTGTGAGGGTGAGATATCGACACACGCAGGGCGTGAATGCTGAGATAATTGAGATAGGTGAGCACACTCCCCTAATACGACACTGGAAATAAGGGGAGATGGGGGCCTTAATATTAATGTCATTTGAGGTCGGAAAGCTATCAAATTGGATTCGTCCGGTGCGGAGAAGCCTGCTAACTGATGCCCTCACCGAAAACCGCTTGAAAATCGCTTGGTAAATGAGTTTTTGGCTTTTGATGGAAAATATGGGACAACAATGGAGTTTGTCCATTGTGACGTCACAGTCGTCTCTTGGATGTCCGAACAATGGTTACTAAGAGGAATTATATGCAATTGATTAATTCCCCGTATTTCCTTTATTTTTGATGCAATTTGGTACTTGAAGCACTCAATCGACAGGAAATTTTGTTCTCTTTCGGGTGGTGGCCTTCATTGTGTAATACGACGCACCAGTGAGTATGCTATCTAACGCCAATGTTTCTAAAGGGCGTTACTAACCTAAGCGAGTGGGCTGTGTACAGAATGTTCCTAGCGACCAGGGGAAAGCACTGGTGTGTGAAAAGGGGCATGTGGCGTGTGCGATAGGTGTGAGTGTAAGTGTGTGAGGGTGAGATATCGACACACGCAGGGCGTGAATGCTGAGATAATTGAGATAGGTGAGCACACCCCCCTAATACGACACTGGAAATAAGGGGAGATGGGGGCCTTAATATTAATGTCATTTGAGGTCGGAAAGCTATCAAATTGGATTCGTCCGGTGCGGAGAAGCCTGCTAACTGATGCCCTCACCGAAAACCGCTTGAAAATCGCTTGGTAAATGAGTTTTTGGCGTTTGATGGAAAATGGGGGACAACAATGGAGTTTGTCCATTGTGACGTCACAGTCGTCTCTTGGATGTCCGAACAATGGTTACTAAGAGGAATTATATGCAATTGATTAATTCCCCGTATTTCCTTTATTTTTGATGCAATTTGGTACCTGAAGCACTCAATCGACAGGAAATTCTGTGCTCTTTCGGGTGGTGGCCTTCATTGTGTGATACGACGCACCAGTGAGTATGCTATCAAACGCCAATGTTTCTAAAGGGCGTTACTAACCTAAGCGAGTGGGCTGTGTACAGAATGTTCCTAGCGACCAGGGGAAAGCACTGGTGTGTGAAAAGGGGCATGTGGCGTGTGCGATAGGTGTGAGTGTAAGTGTGTGAGGGTGAGATATCGACACACGCAGGGCGTGAATGCTGAGATAATTGAGATAGGTGAGCACACCCCCCTAATACGACACTGGAAATAAGGGGAGATTGGGGCCTTAATATTAATGTCATTTGAGGTCGGAAAGCTATCAAATTGGATTTGTCCGGTGCGGAGAAGCCTGCTAACTGATGCCATCACCGAAAACCGCTTGAAAATCGCTTGGTAAATGAGTTTTTGGCGTTTGATGGAAAATGGGGGACAACAATGGAGTTTGTCCATTGTGACGTCACAGTCGTCTCTTGGATGTCCGAACAATGGTTACTAAGAGGAATTATATGCAATTGATTAATTCCCCGTATTTCCTTTATTTTTGATGCAATTTGGTACCTGAAGCACTCAATCGACAGGAAATTCTGTGCTCTTTCGGGTGGTGGCCTTCATTGTGTGATACGACGCACCAGTGAGTATGCTATCAAACGCCAATGTTTCTAAAGGGCGTTACTAACCTAAGCGAGTGGGCTGTGTACAGAATGTTCCTAGCGACCAGGGGAAAGCACTGGTGTGTGAAAAGGGGCATGTGGCGTGTGCGATAGGTGTGAGTGTAAGTGTGTGAGGGTGAGATATCGACACACGCAGGGCGTGAATGCTGAGATAATTGAGATAGGTGAGCACACCCCCCTAATACGACACTGGAAATAAGGGGAGATGGGGGCCTTAATATTAATGTCATTTGAGGTCGGAAAGCTATCAAATTGGATTCGTCCGGTGCGGAGAAGCCTGCTAACTGATGCCATCACCGAAAACCGCTTGAAAATCGCTTGGTAAATGAGTTTTTGGCGTTTGATGGAAAATGGGGGACAACAATGGAGTTTGTCCATTGTGACGTCACAGTCGTCTCTTGGATGTCCGAACAATGGTTACTAAGAGGAATTATATGCAATTGATTAATTCCCCGTATTTCCTTTATTTTTGATGCAATTTGGTACCTGAAGCACTCAATCGACAGGAAATTCTGTGCTCTTTCGGGTGGTGGCCTTCATTGTGTGATACGACGCACCAGTGAGTATGCTATCAAACGCCAATGTTTCTAAAGGGCGTTACTAACCTAAGCGAGTGGGCTGTGTACAGAATGTTCCTAGCGACCAGGGGAAAGCACTGGTGTGTGAAAAGGGGCATGTGGCGTGTGCGATAGGTGTGAGTGTAAGTGTGTGAGGGTGAGATATCGACACACGCAGGGCGTGAATGCTGAGATAATTGAGATAGGTGAGCACACCCCCCTAATACGACACTGGAAATAAGGGGAGATGGGGGCCTTAATATTAATGTCATTTGAGGTCGGAAAGCTATCAAATTGGATTCGTCCGGTGCGGAGAAGCCTGCTAACTGATGCCCTCACCGAAAACCGCTTGAAAATCGCTTGGTAAATGAGTTTTTGGCGTTTGATGGAAAATGGGGGACAACAATGGAGTTTGTCCATTGTGACGTCACAGTCGTCTCTTGGATGTCCGAACAATGGTTACTAAGAGGAATTATATGCAATTGATTAATTCCCCGTATTTCCTTTATTTTTGATGCAATTTGGTACCTGAAGCACTCAATCGACAGGAAATTCTGTGCTCTTTCGGGTGGTGGCCTTCATTGTGTGATACGACGCACCAGTGAGTATGCTATCAAACGCCAATGTTTCTAAAGGGCGTTACTAACCTAAGCGAGTGGGCTGTGTACAGAATGTTCCTAGCGACCAGGGGAAAGCACTGGTGTGTGAAAAGGGGCATGTGGCGTGTGCGATAGGTGTGAGTGTAAGTGTGTGAGGGTGAGATATCGACACACGCAGGGCGTGAATGCTGAGATAATTGAGATAGGTGAGCACACCCCCCTAATACGACACTGGAAATAAGGGGAGATGGGGGCCTTAATATTAATGTCATTTGAGGTCGGAAAGCTATCAAATTGGATTCGTCCGGTGCGGAGAAGCCTGCTAACTGATGCCATCACCGAAAACCGCTTGAAAATCGCTTGGTAAATGAGTTTTTGGCGTTTGATGGAAAATGGGGGACAACAATGGAGTTTGTCCATTGTGACGTCACAGTCGTCTCTTGGATGTCCGAACAATGGTTACTAAGAGGAATTATATGCAATTGATTAATTCCCCGTATTTCCTTTATTTTTGATGCAATTTGGTACCTGAAGCACTCAATCGACAGGAAATTCTGTGCTCTTTCGGGTGGTGGCCTTCATTGTGTGATACGACGCACCAGTGAGTATGCTATCAAACGCCAATGTTTCTAAAGGGCGTTACTAACCTAAGCGAGTGGGCTGTGTACAGAATGTTCCTAGCGACCAGGGGAAAGCACTGGTGTGTGAAAAGGGGCATGTGGCGTGTGCGATAGGTGTGAGTGTAAGTGTGTGAGGGTGAGATATCGACACACGCAGGGCGTGAATGCTGAGATAATTGAGATAGGTGAGCACACCCCCCTAATACGACACTGGAAATAAGGGGAGATTGGGGCCTTAATATTAATGTCATTTGAGGTCGGAAAGCTATCAAATTGGATTTGTCCGGTGCGGAGAAGCCTGCTAACTGATGCCATCACCGAAAACCGCTTGAAAATCGCTTGGTAAATGAGTTTTTGGCGTTTGATGGAAAATGGGGGACAACAATGGAGTTTGTCCATTGTGACGTCACAGTCGTCTCTTGGATGTCCGAACAATGGTTACTAAGAGGAATTATATGCAATTGATTAATTCCCCGTATTTCCTTTATTTTTGATGCAATTTGGTACCTGAAGCACTCAATCGACAGGAAATTCTGTGCTCTTTCGGGTGGTGGCCTTCATTGTGTGATACGACGCACCAGTGAGTATGCTATCAAACGCCAATGTTTCTAAAGGGCGTTACTAACCTAAGCGAGTGGGCTGTGTACAGAATGTTCCTAGCGACCAGGGGAAAGCACTGGTGTGTGAAAAGGGGCATGTGGCGTGTGCGATAGGTGTGAGTGTAAGTGTGTGAGGGTGAGATATCGACACACGCAGGGCGTGAATGCTGAGATAATTGAGATAGGTGAGCACACCCCCCTAATACGACACTGGAAATAAGGGGAGATGGGGGCCTTAATATTAATGTCATTTGAGGTCGGAAAGCTATCAAATTGGATTCGTCCGGTGCGGAGAAGCCTGCTAACTGATGCCCTCACCGAAAACCGCTTGAAAATCGCTTGGTAAATGAGTTTTTGGCGTTTGATGGAAAATGGGGGACAACAATGGAGTTTGTCCATTGTGACGTCACAGTCGTCTCTTGGATGTCCGAACAATGGTTACTAAGAGGAATTATATGCAATTGATTAATTCCCCGTATTTCCTTTATTTTTGATGCAATTTGGTACCTGAAGCACTCAATCGACAGGAAATTCTGTGCTCTTTCGGGTGGTGGCCTTCATTGTGTGATACGACGCACCAGTGAGTATGCTATCAAACGCCAATGTTTCTAAAGGGCGTTACTAACCTAAGCGAGTGGGCTGTGTACAGAATGTTCCTAGCGACCAGGGGAAAGCACTGGTGTGTGAAAAGGGGCATGTGGCGTGTGCGATAGGTGTGAGTGTAAGTGTGTGAGGGTGAGATATCGACACACGCAGGGCGTGAATGCTGAGATAATTGAGATAGGTGAGCACACCCCCCTAATACGACACTGGAAATAAGGGGAGATGGGGGCCTTAATATTAATGTCATTTGAGGTCGGAAAGCTATCAAATTGGATTCGTCCGGTGCGGAGAAGCCTGCTAACTGATGCCATCACCGAAAACCGCTTGAAAATCGCTTGGTAAATGAGTTTTTGGCGTTTGATGGAAAATGGGGGACAACAATGGAGTTTGTCCATTGTGACGTCACAGTCGTCTCTTGGATGTCCGAACAATGGTTACTAAGAGGAATTATATGCAATTGATTAATTCCCCGTATTTCCTTTATTTTTGATGCAATTTGGTACCTGAAGCACTCAATCGACAGGAAATTCTGTGCTCTTTCGGGTGGTGGCCTTCATTGTGTGATACGACGCACCAGTGAGTATGCTATCAAACGCCAATGTTTCTAAAGGGCGTTACTAACCTAAGCGAGTGGGCTGTGTACAGAATGTTCCTAGCGACCAGGGGAAAGCACTGGTGTGTGAAAAGGGGCATGTGGCGTGTGCGATAGGTGTGAGTGTAAGTGTGTGAGGGTGAGATATCGACACACGCAGGGCGTGAATGCTGAGATAATTGAGATAGGTGAGCACACCCCCCTAATACGACACTGGAAATAAGGGGAGATGGGGGCCTTAATATTAATGTCATTTGAGGTCGGAAAGCTATCAAATTGGATTCGTCCGGTGCGGAGAAGCCTGCTAACTGATGCCCTCACCGAAAACCGCTTGAAAATCGCTTGGTAAATGAGTTTTTGGCGTTTGATGGAAAATGGGGGACAACAATGGAGTTTGTCCATTGTGACGTCACAGTCGTCTCTTGGATGTCCGAACAATGGTTACTAAGAGGAATTATATGCAATTGATTAATTCCCCGTATTTCCTTTATTTTTGATGCAATTTGGTACCTGAAGCACTCAATCGACAGGAAATTCTGTGCTCTTTCGGGTGGTGGCCTTCATTGTGTGATACGACGCACCAGTGAGTATGCTATCAAACGCCAATGTTTCTAAAGGGCGTTACTAACCTAAGCGAGTGGGCTGTGTACAGAATGTTCCTAGCGACCAGGGGAAAGCACTGGTGTGTGAAAAGGGGCATGTGGCGTGTGCGATAGGTGTGAGTGTAAGTGTGTGAGGGTGAGATATCGACACACGCAGGGCGTGAATGCTGAGATAATTGAGATAGGTGAGCACACCCCCCTAATACGACACTGGAAATAAGGGGAGATGGGGGCCTTAATATTAATGTCATTTGAGGTCGGAAAGCTATCAAATTGGATTCGTCCGGTGCGGAGAAGCCTGCTAACTGATGCCCTCACCGAAAACCGCTTGAAAATCGCTTGGTAAATGAGTTTTTGGCGTTTGATGGAAAATGGGGGACAACAATGGAGTTTGTCCATTGTGACGTCACAGTCGTCTCTTGGATGTCCGAACAATGGTTACTAAGAGGAATTATATGCAATTGATTAATTCCCCGTATTTCCTTTATTTTTGATGCAATTTGGTACCTGAAGCACTCAATCGACAGGAAATTCTGTGCTCTTTCGGGTGGTGGCCTTCATTGTGTGATACGACGCACCAGTGAGTATGCTATCAAACGCCAATGTTTCTAAAGGGCGTTACTAACCTAAGCGAGTGGGCTGTGTACAGAATGTTCCTAGCGACCAGGGGAAAGCACTGGTGTGTGAAAAGGGGCATGTGGCGTGTGCGATAGGTGTGAGTGTAAGTGTGTGAGGGTGAGATATCGACACACGCAGGGCGTGAATGCTGAGATAATTGAGATAGGTGAGCACACCCCCCTAATACGACACTGGAAATAAGGGGAGATGGGGGCCTTAATATTAATGTCATTTGAGGTCGGAAAGCTATCAAATTGGATTCGTCCGGTGCGGAGAAGCCTGCTAACTGATGCCCTCACCGAAAACCGCTTGAAAATCGCTTGGTAAATGAGTTTTTGGCGTTTGATGGAAAATGGGGGACAACAATGGAGTTTGTCCATTGTGACGTCACAGTCGTCTCTTGGATGTCCGAACAATGGTTACTAAGAGGAATTATATGCAATTGATTAATTCCCCGTATTTCCTTTATTTTTGATGCAATTTGGTACCTGAAGCACTCAATCGACAGGAAATTCTGTGCTCTTTCGGGTGGTGGCCTTCATTGTGTGATACGACGCACCAGTGAGTATGCTATCAAACGCCAATGTTTCTAAAGGGCGTTACTAACCTAAGCGAGTGGGCTGTGTACAGAATGTTCCTAGCGACCAGGGGAAAGCACTGGTGTGTGAAAAGGGGCATGTGGCGTGTGCGATAGGTGTGAGTGTAAGTGTGTGAGGGTGAGATATCGACACACGCAGGGCGTGAATGCTGAGATAATTGAGATAGGTGAGCACACCCCCCTAATACGACACTGGAAATAAGGGGAGATGGGGGCCTTAATATTAATGTCATTTGAGGTCGGAAAGCTATCAAATTGGATTCGTCCGGTGCGGAGAAGCCTGCTAACTGATGCCATCACCGAAAACCGCTTGAAAATCGCTTGGTAAATGAGTTTTTGGCGTTTGATGGAAAATGGGGGACAACAATGGAGTTTGTCCATTGTGACGTCACAGTCGTCTCTTGGATGTCCGAACAATGGTTACTAAGAGGAATTATATGCAATTGATTAATTCCCCGTATTTCCTTTATTTTTGATGCAATTTGGTACCTGAAGCACTCAATCGACAGGAAATTCTGTGCTCTTTCGGGTGGTGGCCTTCATTGTGTGATACGACGCACCAGTGAGTATGCTATCAAACGCCAATGTTTCTAAAGGGCGTTACTAACCTAAGCGAGTGGGCTGTGTACAGAATGTTCCTAGCGACCAGGGGAAAGCACTGGTGTGTGAAAAGGGGCATGTGGCGTGTGCGATAGGTGTGAGTGTAAGTGTGTGAGGGTGAGATATCGACACACGCAGGGCGTGAATGCTGAGATAATTGAGATAGGTGAGCACACCCCCCTAATACGACACTGGAAATAAGGGGAGATGGGGGCCTTAATATTAATGTCATTTGAGGTCGGAAAGCTATCAAATTGGATTCGTCCGGTGCGGAGAAGCCTGCTAACTGATGCCCTCACCGAAAACCGCTTGAAAATCGCTTGGTAAATGAGTTTTTGGCGTTTGATGGAAAATGGGGGACAACAATGGAGTTTGTCCATTGTGACGTCACAGTCGTCTCTTGGATGTCCGAACAATGGTTACTAAGAGGAATTATATGCAATTGATTAATTCCCCGTATTTCCTTTATTTTTGATGCAATTTGGTACCTGAAGCACTCAATCGACAGGAAATTCTGTGCTCTTTCGGGTGGTGGCCTTCATTGTGTGATACGACGCACCAGTGAGTATGCTATCAAACGCCAATGTTTCTAAAGGGCGTTACTAACCTAAGCGAGTGGGCTGTGTACAGAATGTTCCTAGCGACCAGGGGAAAGCACTGGTGTGTGAAAAGGGGCATGTGGCGTGTGCGATAGGTGTGAGTGTAAGTGTGTGAGGGTGAGATATCGACACACGCAGGGCGTGAATGCTGAGATAATTGAGATAGGTGAGCACACCCCCCTAATACGACACTGGAAATAAGGGGAGATGGGGGCCTTAATATTAATGTCATTTGAGGTCGGAAAGCTATCAAATTGGATTCGTCCGGTGCGGAGAAGCCTGCTAACTGATGCCATCACCGAAAACCGCTTGAAAATCGCTTGGTAAATGAGTTTTTGGCGTTTGATGGAAAATGGGGGACAACAATGGAGTTTGTCCATTGTGACGTCACAGTCGTCTCTTGGATGTCCGAACAATGGTTACTAAGAGGAATTATATGCAATTGATTAATTCCCCGTATTTCCTTTATTTTTGATGCAATTTGGTACCTGAAGCACTCAATCGACAGGAAATTCTGTGCTCTTTCGGGTGGTGGCCTTCATTGTGTGATACGACGCACCAGTGAGTATGCTATCAAACGCCAATGTTTCTAAAGGGCGTTACTAACCTAAGCGAGTGGGCTGTGTACAGAATGTTCCTAGCGACCAGGGGAAAGCACTGGTGTGTGAAAAGGGGCATGTGGCGTGTGCGATAGGTGTGAGTGTAAGTGTGTGAGGGTGAGATATCGACACACGCAGGGCGTGAATGCTGAGATAATTGAGATAGGTGAGCACACCCCCCTAATACGACACTGGAAATAAGGGGAGATGGGGGCCTTAATATTAATGTCATTTGAGGTCGGAAAGCTATCAAATTGGATTCGTCCGGTGCGGAGAAGCCTGCTAACTGATGCCCTCACCGAAAACCGCTTGAAAATCGCTTGGTAAATGAGTTTTTGGCGTTTGATGGAAAATGGGGGACAACAATGGAGTTTGTCCATTGTGACGTCACAGTCGTCTCTTGGATGTCCGAACAATGGTTACTAAGAGGAATTATATGCAATTGATTAATTCCCCGTATTTCCTTTATTTTTGATGCAATTTGGTACCTGAAGCACTCAATCGACAGGAAATTCTGTGCTCTTTCGGGTGGTGGCCTTCATTGTGTGATACGACGCACCAGTGAGTATGCTATCAAACGCCAATGTTTCTAAAGGGCGTTACTAACCTAAGCGAGTGGGCTGTGTACAGAATGTTCCTAGCGACCAGGGGAAAGCACTGGTGTGTGAAAAGGGGCATGTGGCGTGTGCGATAGGTGTGAGTGTAAGTGTGTGAGGGTGAGATATCGACACACGCAGGGCGTGAATGCTGAGATAATTGAGATAGGTGAGCACACCCCCCTAATACGACACTGGAAATAAGGGGAGATGGGGGCCTTAATATTAATGTCATTTGAGGTCGGAAAGCTATCAAATTGGATTCGTCCGGTGCGGAGAAGCCTGCTAACTGATGCCATCACCGAAAACCGCTTGAAAATCGCTTGGTAAATGAGTTTTTGGCGTTTGATGGAAAATGGGGGACAACAATGGAGTTTGTCCATTGTGACGTCACAGTCGTCTCTTGGATGTCCGAACAATGGTTACTAAGAGGAATTATATGCAATTGATTAATTCCCCGTATTTCCTTTATTTTTGATGCAATTTGGTACCTGAAGCACTCAATCGACAGGAAATTCTGTGCTCTTTCGGGTGGTGGCCTTCATTGTGTGATACGACGCACCAGTGAGTATGCTATCAAACGCCAATGTTTCTAAAGGGCGTTACTAACCTAAGCGAGTGGGCTGTGTACAGAATGTTCCTAGCGACCAGGGGAAAGCACTGGTGTGTGAAAAGGGGCATGTGGCGTGTGCGATAGGTGTGAGTGTAAGTGTGTGAGGGTGAGATATCGACACACGCAGGGCGTGAATGCTGAGATAATTGAGATAGGTGAGCACACCCCCCTAATACGACACTGGAAATAAGGGGAGATGGGGGCCTTAATATTAATGTCATTTGAGGTCGGAAAGCTATCAAATTGGATTCGTCCGGTGCGGAGAAGCCTGCTAACTGATGCCCTCACCGAAAACCGCTTGAAAATCGCTTGGTAAATGAGTTTTTGGCGTTTGATGGAAAATGGGGGACAACAATGGAGTTTGTCCATTGTGACGTCACAGTCGTCTCTTGGATGTCCGAACAATGGTTACTAAGAGGAATTATATGCAATTGATTAATTCCCCGTATTTCCTTTATTTTTGATGCAATTTGGTACCTGAAGCACTCAATCGACAGGAAATTCTGTGCTCTTTCGGGTGGTGGCCTTCATTGTGTGATACGACGCACCAGTGAGTATGCTATCAAACGCCAATGTTTCTAAAGGGCGTTACTAACCTAAGCGAGTGGGCTGTGTACAGAATGTTCCTAGCGACCAGGGGAAAGCACTGGTGTGTGAAAAGGGGCATGTGGCGTGTGCGATAGGTGTGAGTGTAAGTGTGTGAGGGTGAGATATCGACACACGCAGGGCGTGAATGCTGAGATAATTGAGATAGGTGAGCACACCCCCCTAATACGACACTGGAAATAAGGGGAGATGGGGGCCTTAATATTAATGTCATTTGAGGTCGGAAAGCTATCAAATTGGATTCGTCCGGTGCGGAGAAGCCTGCTAACTGATGCCATCACCGAAAACCGCTTGAAAATCGCTTGGTAAATGAGTTTTTGGCGTTTGATGGAAAATGGGGGACAACAATGGAGTTTGTCCATTGTGACGTCACAGTCGTCTCTTGGATGTCCGAACAATGGTTACTAAGAGGAATTATATGCAATTGATTAATTCCCCGTATTTCCTTTATTTTTGATGCAATTTGGTACCTGAAGCACTCAATCGACAGGAAATTCTGTGCTCTTTCGGGTGGTGGCCTTCATTGTGTGATACGACGCACCAGTGAGTATGCTATCAAACGCCAATGTTTCTAAAGGGCGTTACTAACCTAAGCGAGTGGGCTGTGTACAGAATGTTCCTAGCGACCAGGGGAAAGCACTGGTGTGTGAAAAGGGGCATGTGGCGTGTGCGATAGGTGTGAGTGTAAGTGTGTGAGGGTGAGATATCGACACACGCAGGGCGTGAATGCTGAGATAATTGAGATAGGTGAGCACACCCCCTAATACGACACTGGAAATAAGGGGAGATGGGGGCCTTAATATTAATGTCATTTGAGGTCGGAAAGCTATCAAATTGGATTCGTCCGGTGCGGAGAAGCCTGCTAACTGATGCCATCACCGAAAACCGCTTGAAAATCGCTTGGTAAATGAGTTTTTGGCGTTTGATGGAAAATGGGGGACAACAATGGAGTTTGTCCATTGTGACGTCACAGTCGTCTCTTGGATGTCCGAACAATGGTTACTAAGAGGAATTATATGCAATTGATTAATTCCCCGTATTTCCTTTATTTTTGATGCAATTTGGTACCTGAAGCACTCAATCGACAGGAAATTCTGTGCTCTTTCGGGTGGTGGCCTTCATTGTGTGATACGACGCACCAGTGAGTATGCTATCAAACGCCAATGTTTCTAAAGGGCGTTACTAACCTAAGCGAGTGGGCTGTGTACAGAATGTTCCTAGCGACCAGGGGAAAGCACTGGTGTGTGAAAAGGGGCATGTGGCGTGTGCGATAGGTGTGAGTGTAAGTGTGTGAGGGTGAGATATCGACACACGCAGGGCGTGAATGCTGAGATAATTGAGATAGGTGAGCACACCCCCCTAATACGACACTGGAAATAAGGGGAGATGGGGGCCTTAATATTAATGTCATTTGAGGTCGGAAAGCTATCAAATTGGATTCGTCCGGTGCGGAGAAGCCTGCTAACTGATGCCATCACCGAAAACCGCTTGAAAATCGCTTGGTAAATGAGTTTTTGGCGTTTGATGGAAAATGGGGGACAACAATGGAGTTTGTCCATTGTGACGTCACAGTCGTCTCTTGGATGTCCGAACAATGGTTACTAAGAGGAATTATATGCAATTGATTAATTCCCCGTATTTCCTTTATTTTTGATGCAATTTGGTACCTGAAGCACTCAATCGACAGGAAATTCTGTGCTCTTTCGGGTGGTGGCCTTCATTGTGTGATACGACGCACCAGTGAGTATGCTATCAAACGCCAATGTTTCTAAAGGGCGTTACTAACCTAAGCGAGTGGGCTGTGTACAGAATGTTCCTAGCGACCAGGGGAAAGCACTGGTGTGTGAAAAGGGGCATGTGGCGTGTGCGATAGGTGTGAGTGTAAGTGTGTGAGGGTGAGATATCGACACACGCAGGGCGTGAATGCTGAGATAATTGAGATAGGTGAGCACACCCCCCTAATACGACACTGGAAATAAGGGGAGATGGGGGCCTTAATATTAATGTCATTTGAGGTCGGAAAGCTATCAAATTGGATTCGTCCGGTGCGGAGAAGCCTGCTAACTGATGCCATCACCGAAAACCGCTTGAAAATCGCTTGGTAAATGAGTTTTTGGCGTTTGATGGAAAATGGGGGACAACAATGGAGTTTGTCCATTGTGACGTCACAGTCGTCTCTTGGATGTCCGAACAATGGTTACTAAGAGGAATTATATGCAATTGATTAATTCCCCGTATTTCCTTTATTTTTGATGCAATTTGGTACCTGAAGCACTCAATCGACAGGAAATTCTGTGCTCTTTCGGGTGGTGGCCTTCATTGTGTGATACAACGCACCAGTGAGTATGCTATCAAACGCCAATGTTTCTAAAGGGCGTTACTAACCTAAGCGAGTGGGCTGTGTACAGAATGTTCCTAGCGACCAGGGGAAAGCACTGGTGTGTGAAAAGGGGCATGTGGCGTGTGCGATAGGTGTGAGTGTAAGTGTGTGAGGGTGAGATATCGACACACGCAGGGCGTGAATGCTGAGATAATTGAGATAGGTGAGCACACCCCCCTAATACGACACTGGAAATAAGGGGAGATGGGGGCCTTAATATTAATGTCATTTGAGGTCGGAAAGCTATCAAATTGGATTCGTCCGGTGCGGAGAAGCCTGCTAACTGATGCCATCACCGAAAACCGCTTGAAAATCGCTTGGTAAATGAGTTTTTGGCGTTTGATGGAAAATGGGGGACAACAATGGAGTTTGTCCATTGTGACGTCACAGTCGTCTCTTGGATGTCCGAACAATGGTTACTAAGAGGAATTATATGCAATTGATTAATTCCCCGTATTTCCTTTATTTTTGATGCAATTTGGTACCTGAAGCACTCAATCGACAGGAAATTCTGTGCTCTTTCGGGTGGTGGCCTTCATTGTGTGATACGACGCACCAGTGAGTATGCTATCAAACGCCAATGTTTCTAAAGGGCGTTACTAACCTAAGCGAGTGGGCTGTGTACAGAATGTTCCTAGCGACCAGGGGAAAGCACTGGTGTGTGAAAAGGGGCATGTGGCGTGTGCGATAGGTGTGAGTGTAAGTGTGTGAGGGTGAGATATCGACACACGCAGGGCGTGAATGCTGAGATAATTGAGATAGGTGAGCACACCCCCCTAATACGACACTGGAAATAAGGGGAGATGGGGGCCTTAATATTAATGTCATTTGAGGTCGGAAAGCTATCAAATTGGATTCGTCCGGTGCGGAGAAGCCTGCTAACTGATGCCATCACCGAAAACCGCTTGAAAATCGCTTGGTAAATGAGTTTTTGGCGTTTGATGGAAAATGGGGGACAACAATGGAGTTTGTCCATTGTGACGTCACAGTCGTCTCTTGGATGTCCGAACAATGGTTACTAAGAGGAATTATATGCAATTGATTAATTCCCCGTATTTCCTTTATTTTTGATGCAATTTGGTACCTGAAGCACTCAATCGACAGGAAATTCTGTGCTCTTTCGGGTGGTGGCCTTCATTGTGTGATACGACGCACCAGTGAGTATGCTATCAAACGCCAATGTTTCTAAAGGGCGTTACTAACCTAAGCGAGTGGGCTGTGTACAGAATGTTCCTAGCGACCAGGGGAAAGCACTGGTGTGTGAAAAGGGGCATGTGGCGTGTGCGATAGGTGTGAGTGTAAGTGTGTGAGGGTGAGATATCGACACACGCAGGGCGTGAATGCTGAGATAATTGAGATAGGTGAGCACACCCCCCTAATACGACACTGGAAATAAGGGGAGATGGGGGCCTTAATATTAATGTCATTTGAGGTCGGAAAGCTATCAAATTGGATTCGTCCGGTGCGGAGAAGCCTGCTAACTGATGCCATCACCGAAAACCGCTTGAAAATCGCTTGGTAAATGAGTTTTTGGCGTTTGATGGAAAATGGGGGACAACAATGGAGTTTGTCCATTGTGACGTCACAGTCGTCTCTTGGATGTCCGAACAATGGTTACTAAGAGGAATTATATGCAATTGATTAATTCCCCGTATTTCCTTTATTTTTGATGCAATTTGGTACCTGAAGCACTCAATCGACAGGAAATTCTGTGCTCTTTCGGGTGGTGGCCTTCATTGTGTGATACGACGCACCAGTGAGTATGCTATCAAACGCCAATGTTTCTAAAGGGCGTTACTAACCTAAGCGAGTGGGCTGTGTACAGAATGTTCCTAGCGACCAGGGGAAAGCACTGGTGTGTGAAAAGGGGCATGTGGCGTGTGCGATAGGTGTGAGTGTAAGTGTGTGAGGGTGAGATATCGACACACGCAGGGCGTGAATGCTGAGATAATTGAGATAGGTGAGCACACCCCCCTAATACGACACTGGAAATAAGGGGAGATGGGGGCCTTAATATTAATGTCATTTGAGGTCGGAAAGCTATCAAATTGGATTCGTCCGGTGCGGAGAAGCCTGCTAACTGATGCCATCACCGAAAACCGCTTGAAAATCGCTTGGTAAATGAGTTTTTGGCGTTTGATGGAAAATGGGGGACAACAATGGAGTTTGTCCATTGTGACGTCACAGTCGTCTCTTGGATGTCCGAACAATGGTTACTAAGAGGAATTATATGCAATTGATTAATTCCCCGTATTTCCTTTATTTTTGATGCAATTTGGTACCTGAAGCACTCAATCGACAGGAAATTCTGTGCTCTTTCGGGTGGTGGCCTTCATTGTGTGATACGACGCACCAGTGAGTATGCTATCAAACGCCAATGTTTCTAAAGGGCGTTACTAACCTAAGCGAGTGGGCTGTGTACAGAATGTTCCTAGCGACCAGGGGAAAGCACTGGTGTGTGAAAAGGGGCATGTGGCGTGTGCGATAGGTGTGAGTGTAAGTGTGTGAGGGTGAGATATCGACACACGCAGGGCGTGAATGCTGAGATAATTGAGATAGGTGAGCACACCCCCCTAATACGACACTGGAAATAAGGGGAGATGGGGGCCTTAATATTAATGTCATTTGAGGTCGGAAAGCTATCAAATTGGATTCGTCCGGTGCGGAGAAGCCTGCTAACTGATGCCCTCACCGAAAACCGCTTGAAAATCGCTTGGTAAATGAGTTTTTGGCGTTTGATGGAAAATGGGGGACAACAATGGAGTTTGTCCATTGTGACGTCACAGTCGTCTCTTGGATGTCCGAACAATGGTTACTAAGAGGAATTATATGCAATTGATTAATTCCCCGTATTTCCTTTATTTTTGATGCAATTTGGTACCTGAAGCACTCAATCGACAGGAAATTCTGTGCTCTTTCGGGTGGTGGCCTTCATTGTGTGATACGACGCACCAGTGAGTATGCTATCAAACGCCAATGTTTCTAAAGGGCGTTACTAACCTAAGCGAGTGGGCTGTGTACAGAATGTTCCTAGCGACCAGGGGAAAGCACTGGTGTGTGAAAAGGGGCATGTGGCGTGTGCGATAGGTGTGAGTGTAAGTGTGTGAGGGTGAGATATCGACACACGCAGGGCGTGAATGCTGAGATAATTGAGATAGGTGAGCACACCCCCCTAATACGACACTGGAAATAAGGGGAGATGGGGGCCTTAATATTAATGTCATTTGAGGTCGGAAAGCTATCAAATTGGATTCGTCCGGTGCGGAGAAGCCTGCTAACTGATGCCATCACCGAAAACCGCTTGAAAATCGCTTGGTAAATGAGTTTTTGGCGTTTGATGGAAAATGGGGGACAACAATGGAGTTTGTCCATTGTGACGTCACAGTCGTCTCTTGGATGTCCGAACAATGGTTACTAAGAGGAATTATATGCAATTGATTAATTCCCCGTATTTCCTTTATTTTTGATGCAATTTGGTACCTGAAGCACTCAATCGACAGGAAATTCTGTGCTCTTTCGGGTGGTGGCCTTCATTGTGTGATACGACGCACCAGTGAGTATGCTATCAAACGCCAATGTTTCTAAAGGGCGTTACTAACCTAAGCGAGTGGGCTGTGTACAGAATGTTCCTAGCGACCAGGGGAAAGCACTGGTGTGTGAAAAGGGGCATGTGGCGTGTGCGATAGGTGTGAGTGTAAGTGTGTGAGGGTGAGATATCGACACACGCAGGGCGTGAATGCTGAGATAATTGAGATAGGTGAGCACACCCCCCTAATACGACACTGGAAATAAGGGGAGATGGGGGCCTTAATATTAATGTCATTTGAGGTCGGAAAGCTATCAAATTGGATTCGTCCGGTGCGGAGAAGCCTGCTAACTGATGCCATCACCGAAAACCGCTTGAAAATCGCTTGGTAAATGAGTTTTTGGCGTTTGATGGAAAATGGGGGACAACAATGGAGTTTGTCCATTGTGACGTCACAGTCGTCTCTTGGATGTCCGAACAATGGTTACTAAGAGGAATTATATGCAATTGATTAATTCCCCGTATTTCCTTTATTTTTGATGCAATTTGGTACCTGAAGCACTCAATCGACAGGAAATTCTGTGCTCTTTCGGGTGGTGGCCTTCATTGTGTGATACGACGCACCAGTGAGTATGCTATCAAACGCCAATGTTTCTAAAGGGCGTTACTAACCTAAGCGAGTGGGCTGTGTACAGAATGTTCCTAGCGACCAGGGGAAAGCACTGGTGTGTGAAAAGGGGCATGTGGCGTGTGCGATAGGTGTGAGTGTAAGTGTGTGAGGGTGAGATATCGACACACGCAGGGCGTGAATGCTGAGATAATTGAGATAGGTGAGCACACCCCCCTAATACGACACTGGAAATAAGGGGAGATGGGGGCCTTAATATTAATGTCATTTGAGGTCGGAAAGCTATCAAATTGGATTCGTCCGGTGCGGAGAAGCCTGCTAACTGATGCCATCACCGAAAACCGCTTGAAAATCGCTTGGTAAATGAGTTTTTGGCGTTTGATGGAAAATGGGGGACAACAATGGAGTTTGTCCATTGTGACGTCACAGTCGTCTCTTGGATGTCCGAACAATGGTTACTAAGAGGAATTATATGCAATTGATTAATTCCCCGTATTTCCTTTATTTTTGATGCAATTTGGTACCTGAAGCACTCAATCGACAGGAAATTCTGTGCTCTTTCGGGTGGTGGCCTTCATTGTGTGATACGACGCACCAGTGAGTATGCTATCAAACGCCAATGTTTCTAAAGGGCGTTACTAACCTAAGCGAGTGGGCTGTGTACAGAATGTTCCTAGCGACCAGGGGAAAGCACTGGTGTGTGAAAAGGGGCATGTGGCGTGTGCGATAGGTGTGAGTGTAAGTGTGTGAGGGTGAGATATCGACACACGCAGGGCGTGAATGCTGAGATAATTGAGATAGGTGAGCACACCCCCCTAATACGACACTGGAAATAAGGGGAGATGGGGGCCTTAATATTAATGTCATTTGAGGTCGGAAAGCTATCAAATTGGATTCGTCCGGTGCGGAGAAGCCTGCTAACTGATGCCCTCACCGAAAACCGCTTGAAAATCGCTTGGTAAATGAGTTTTTGGCGTTTGATGGAAAATGGGGGACAACAATGGAGTTTGTCCATTGTGACGTCACAGTCGTCTCTTGGATGTCCGAACAATGGTTACTAAGAGGAATTATATGCAATTGATTAATTCCCCGTATTTCCTTTATTTTTGATGCAATTTGGTACCTGAAGCACTCAATCGACAGGAAATTCTGTGCTCTTTCGGGTGGTGGCCTTCATTGTGTGATACGACGCACCAGTGAGTATGCTATCAAACGCCAATGTTTCTAAAGGGCGTTACTAACCTAAGCGAGTGGGCTGTGTACAGAATGTTCCTAGCGACCAGGGGAAAGCACTGGTGTGTGAAAAGGGGCATGTGGCGTGTGCGATAGGTGTGAGTGTAAGTGTGTGAGGGTGAGATATCGACACACGCAGGGCGTGAATGCTGAGATAATTGAGATAGGTGAGCACACCCCCCTAATACGACACTGGAAATAAGGGGAGATGGGGGCCTTAATATTAATGTCATTTGAGGTCGGAAAGCTATCAAATTGGATTCGTCCGGTGCGGAGAAGCCTGCTAACTGATGCCATCACCGAAAACCGCTTGAAAATCGCTTGGTAAATGAGTTTTTGGCGTTTGATGGAAAATGGGGGACAACAATGGAGTTTGTCCATTGTGACGTCACAGTCGTCTCTTGGATGTCCGAACAATGGTTACTAAGAGGAATTATATGCAATTGATTAATTCCCCGTATTTCCTTTATTTTTGATGCAATTTGGTACCTGAAGCACTCAATCGACAGGAAATTCTGTGCTCTTTCGGGTGGTGGCCTTCATTGTGTGATACGACGCACCAGTGAGTATGCTATCAAACGCCAATGTTTCTAAAGGGCGTTACTAACCTAAGCGAGTGGGCTGTGTACAGAATGTTCCTAGCGACCAGGGGAAAGCACTGGTGTGTGAAAAGGGGCATGTGGCGTGTGCGATAGGTGTGAGTGTAAGTGTGTGAGGGTGAGATATCGACACACGCAGGGCGTGAATGCTGAGATAATTGAGATAGGTGAGCACACCCCCCTAATACGACACTGGAAATAAGGGGAGATGGGGGCCTTAATATTAATGTCATTTGAGGTCGGAAAGCTATCAAATTGGATTCGTCCGGTGCGGAGAAGCCTGCTAACTGATGCCCTCACCGAAAACCGCTTGAAAATCGCTTGGTAAATGAGTTTTTGGCGTTTGATGGAAAATGGGGGACAACAATGGAGTTTGTCCATTGTGACGTCACAGTCGTCTCTTGGATGTCCGAACAATGGTTACTAAGAGGAATTATATGCAATTGATTAATTCCCCGTATTTCCTTTATTTTTGATGCAATTTGGTACCTGAAGCACTCAATCGACAGGAAATTCTGTGCTCTTTCGGGTGGTGGCCTTCATTGTGTGATACGACGCACCAGTGAGTATGCTATTAAACGCCAATGTTTCTAAAGGGCGTTACTAACCTAAGCGAGTGGGCTGTGTACAGAATGTTCCTAGCGGCCAGGGGAAAGCACTGGTGTGTGAAAACGGGCATGTGGCGTGTGCGATAGGTGTGAGTGTAAGTGTGTGAGGGTGAGATATCGACACACGCAGGGCGTGAATGCTGAGATAATTGAGATAGGTGAGCACACCCCCCTAATACGACACTGGAAATAAGGGGAGATGGGGGCCTTAATATTAATGTCATTTGAGGTCGGAAAGCTATCAAATTGGATTCGTCCGGTGCGGAGAAGCCTGCTAACTGATGCCATCACCGAAAACCGCTTGAAAATCGCTGGTAAATGAGTTTTTGGCGTTTGATGGAAAATGGGGGACAACAATGGAGTTTGTCCATCGTGACGTCACTGTCGTCTCTTGGATGTCCGAACAATGGTTACTAAGAGGAATTATATGCAATTGATTAATTTCCCGTATTTCCTTTATTTTTGATGCAATTTGGTACCTGAAGCACTCAATCGACAGGAAATTTTGTGCTCTTTCGGGTGGTGGCCTTCATTGTGTGATACGACGCACCAGTGAGTATGCTATCAAACGCCAATGTTTCTAAAGGGCGTTACTAACCTAAGCGAGTGGGCTGTGTACAGAATGTTCCTAGCGACCAGGGGAAAGCACTGGTGTGTGAAAAGGGGCATGTGGCGTGTGCGATAGGTGTGAGTGTAAGTGTGTGAGGGTGAGATATCGACACACGCAGGGCGTGAATGCTGAGATAATTGAGATAGGTGAGCACACCCCCTAATACGACACTGGAAATAAGGGGAGATGGGGGCCTTAATATTAATGTCATTTGAGGTCGGAAAGCTATCAAATTGGATTCGTCCGGTGCGGAGAAGCCTGCTAACTGATGACATCACCGAAAACCGCTTGAAAATCGCTTGGTAAATGAGTTTTTGGCGTTTGATGGAAAATGGGGGACAACAATGGAGTTTGTCCATTGTGACGTCACAGTCGTCTCTTGGATGTCCGAACAATGGTTACTAAGAGGAATTATATGCAATTGATTAATTTCCCGTATTTCCTTTATTTTTGATGCAATTTGGTACCTGAAGCACTCAATCGACAGGAAATTTTGTGCTCTTTCGGGTGGTGGCCTTCATTGTGTGATACGACGCACCAGTGAGTATGCTATCAAACGCCAATGTTTCTAAAGGGCGTTACTAACCTAAGCGAGTGGGCTGTGTACAGAATGTTCCTAGCGACCAGGGGAAAGCACTGGTGTGTGAAAACGGGCATGTGGCGTGTGCGATAGGTGTGAGTGTAAGTGTGTGAGGGTGAGATATCGACACACGCAGGGCGTGAATGCTGAGATAATTGAGATAGGTGAGCACACCCCCTAATACGACACTGGAAATAAGGGGAGATGGGGGCCTTAATATTAATGTCATTTGAGGTCGGAAAGCTATCAAATTGGATTCGTCCGGTGCGGAGAAGCCTGCTAACTGATGCCATCACCGAAAACCGTTTGAAAATCGCTTGGTAAATGAGTTTTTGGCGTTTGATGGAAAATGGGGGACAACAATGGAGTTTGTCCATTGTGACGTCACAGTCGTCTCTTGGATGTCCGAACAATGGTTACTAAGAGGAATTATATGCAATTGATTAATTCCCCGTATTTCCTTTATTTTTGATGCAATTTGGTACCTGAAGCACTCAATCGACAGGAAATTCTGTGCTCTTTCGGGTGGTGGCCTTCATTGTGTGATACGACGCACCAGTGAGTATGCTATCAAACGCCAATGTTTCTAAAGGGCGTTACTAACCTAAGCGAGTGGGCTGTGTACAGAATGTTCCTAGCGACCAGGGGAAAGCACTGGTGTGTGAAAAGGGGCATGTGGCGTGTGCGATAGGTGTGAGTGTAAGTGTGTGAGGGTGAGATATCGACACACGCAGGGCGTGAATGCTGAGATAATTGAGATAGGTGAGCACACCCCCTAATACGACACTGGAAATAAGGGGAGATGGGGGCCTTAATATTAATGTCATTTGAGGTCGGAAAGCTATCAAATTGGATTCGTCCGGTGCGGAGAAGCCTGCTAACTGATGCCATCACCGAAAACCGCTTGAAAATCGCTGGTAAATGAGTTTTTGGCGTTTGATGGAAAATGGGGGACAACAATGGAGTTTGTCCATCGTGACGTCACTGTCGTCTCTTGGATGTCCGAACAATGGTTACTAAGAGGAATTATATGCAATTGATTAATTTCCCGTATTTCCTTTATTTTTGATGCAATTTGGTACCTGAAGCACTCAATCGACAGGAAATTTTGTGCTCTTTCGGGTGGTGGCCTTCATTGTGTGATACGACGCACCAGTGAGTATGCTATCAAACGCCAATGTTTCTAAAGGGCGTTACTAACCTAAGCGAGTGGGCTGTGTACAGAATGTTCCTAGCGACCAGGGGAAAGCACTGGTGTGTGAAAACGGGCATGTGGCGTGTGCGATAGGTGTGAGTGTAAGTGTGTGAGGGTGAGATATCGACACACGCAGGGCGTGAATGCTGAGATAATTGAGATAGGTGAGCACACCCCCTAATACGACACTGGAAATAAGGGGAGATGGGGGCCTTAATATTAATGTCATTTGAGGTCGGAAAGCTATCAAATTGGATTCGTCCGGTGCGGAGAAGCCTGCTAACTGATGCCATCACCGAAAACCGTTTGAAAATCGCTTGGTAAATGAGTTTTTGGCGTTTGATGGAAAATGGGGGACAACAATGGAGTTTGTCCATTGTGACGTCACAGTCGTCTCTTGGATGTCCGAACAATGGTTACTAAGAGGAATTATATGCAATTGATTAATTCCCCGTATTTCCTTTATTTTTGATGCAATTTGGTACCTGAAGCACTCAATCGACAGGAAATTCTGTGCTCTTTCGGGTGGTGGCCTTCATTGTGTGATACGACGCACCAGTGAGTATGCTATCAAACGCCAATGTTTCTAAAGGGCGTTACTAACCTAAGCGAGTGGGCTGTGTACAGAATGTTCCTAGCGACCAGGGGAAAGCACTGGTGTGTGAAAAGGGGCATGTGGCGTGTGCGATAGGTGTGAGTGTAAGTGTGTGAGGGTGAGATATCGACACACGCAGGGCGTGAATGCTGAGATAATTGAGATAGGTGAGCACACCCCCTAATACGACACTGGAAATAAGGGGAGATGGGGGCCTTAATATTAATGTCATTTGAGGTCGGAAAGCTATCAAATTGGATTCGTCCGGTGCGGAGAAGCCTGCTAACTGATGACATCACCGAAAACCGCTTGAAAATCGCTGGTAAATGAGTTTTTGGCGTTTGATGGAAAATGGGGGACAACAATGGAGTTTGTCCATTGTGACGTCACAGTCGTCTCTTGGATGTCCGAACAATGGTTACTAAGAGGAATTATATGCAATTGATTAATTTCCCGTATTTCCTTTATTTTTGATGCAATTTGGTACCTGAAGCACTCAATCGACAGGAAATTTTGTGCTCTTTCGGGTGGTGGCCTTCATTGTGTGATACGACGCACCAGTGAGTATGCTATCAAACGCCAATGTTTCTAAAGGGCGTTACTAACCTAAGCGAGTGGGCTGTGTACAGAATGTTCCTAGCGACCAGGGGAAAGCACTGGTGTGTGAAAACGGGCATGTGGCGTGTGCGATAGGTGTGAGTGTAAGTGTGTGAGGGTGAGATATCGACACACGCAGGGCGTGAATGCTGAGATAATTGAGATAGGTGAGCACACCCCCTAATACGACACTGGAAATAAGGGGAGATGGGGGCCTTAATATTAATGTCATTTGAGGTCGGAAAGCTATCAAATTGGATTCGTCCGGTGCGGAGAAGCCTGCTAACTGATGCCATCACCGAAAACCGCTTGAAAATCGCTGGTAAATGAGTTTTTGGCGTTTGATGGAAAATGGGGGACAACAATGGAGTTTGTCCATCGTGACGTCACAGTCGTCTCTTGGATGTCCGAACAATGGTTACTAAGAGGAATTATATGCAATTGATTAATTTCCCGTATTTCCTTTATTTTTGATGCAATTTGGTACCTGAAGCACTCAATCGACAGGAAATTTTGTGCTCTTTCGGGTGGTGGCCTTCATTGTGTGATACGACGCACCAGTGAGTATGCTATCAAACGCCAATGTTTCTAAAGGGCGTTACTAACCTAAGCGAGTGGGCTGTGTACAGAATGTTCCTAGCGACCAGGGGAAAGCACTGGTGTGTGAAAACGGGCATGTGGCGTGTGCGATAGGTGTGAGTGTAAGTGTGTGAGGGTGAGATATCGACACACGCAGGGCGTGAATGCTGAGATAATTGAGATAGGTGAGCACACCCCCTAATACGACACTGGAAATAAGGGGAGATGGGGGCCTTAATATTAATGTCATTTGAGGTCGGAAAGCTATCAAATTGGATTCGTCCGGTGCGGAGAAGCCTGCTAACTGATGACATCACCGAAAACCGCTTGAAAATCGCTTGGTAAATGAGTTTTTGGCGTTTGATGGAAAATGGGGGACAACAATGGAGTTTGTCCATTGTGACGTCACAGTCGTCTCTTGGATGTCCGAACAATGGTTACTAAGAGGAATTATATGCAATTGATTAATTTCCCGTATTTCCTTTATTTTTGATGCAATTTGGTACCTGAAGCACTCAATCGACAGGAAATTTTGTGCTCTTTCGGGTGGTGGCCTTCATTGTGTGATACGACGCACCAGTGAGTATGCTATCAAACGCCAATGTTTCTAAAGGGCGTTACTAACCTAAGCGAGTGGGCTGTGTACAGAATGTTCCTAGCGACCAGGGGAAAGCACTGGTGTGTGAAAACGGGCATGTGGCGTGTGCGATAGGTGTGAGTGTAAGTGTGTGAGGGTGAGATATCGACACACGCAGGGCGTGAATGCTGAGATAATTGAGATAGGTGAGCACACCCCCTAATACGACACTGGAAATAAGGGGAGATGGGGGCCTTAATATTAATGTCATTTGAGGTCGGAAAGCTATCAAATTGGATTCGTCCGGTGCGGAGAAGCCTGCTAACTGATGACATCACCGAAAACCGCTTGAAAATCGCTTGGTAAATGAGTTTTTGGCGTTTGATGGAAAATGGGGGACAACAATGGAGTTTGTCCATTGTGACGTCACAGTCGTCTCTTGGATGTCCGAACAATGGTTACTAAGAGGAATTATATGCAATTGATTAATTTCCCGTATTTCCTTTATTTTTGATGCAATTTGGTACCTGAAGCACTCAATCGACAGGAAATTTTGTGCTCTTTCGGGTGGTGGCCTTCATTGTGTGATACGACGCACCAGTGAGTATGCTATCAAACGCCAATGTTTCTAAAGGGCGTTACTAACCTAAGCGAGTGGGCTGTGTACAGAATGTTCCTAGCGACCAGGGGAAAGCACTGGTGTGTGAAAACGGGCATGTGGCGTGTGCGATAGGTGTGAGTGTAAGTGTGTGAGGGTGAGATATCGACACACGCAGGGCGTGAATGCTGAGATAATTGAGATAGGTGAGCACACCCCCTAATACGACACTGGAAATAAGGGGAGATGGGGGCCTTAATATTAATGTCATTTGAGGTCGGAAAGCTATCAAATTGGATTCGTCCGGTGCGGAGAAGCCTGCTAACTGATGACATCACCGAAAACCGCTTGAAAATCGCTTGGTAAATGAGTTTTTGGCGTTTGATGGAAAATGGGGGACAACAATGGAGTTTGTCCATTGTGACGTCACAGTCGTCTCTTGGATGTCCGAACAATGGTTACTAAGAGGAATTATATGCAATTGATTAATTTCCCGTATTTCCTTTATTTTTGATGCAATTTGGTACCTGAAGCACTCAATCGACAGGAAATTTTGTGCTCTTTCGGGTGGTGGCCTTCATTGTGTGATACGACGCACCAGTGAGTATGCTATCAAACGCCAATGTTTCTAAAGGGCGTTACTAACCTAAGCGAGTGGGCTGTGTACAGAATGTTCCTAGCGACCAGGGGAAAGCACTGGTGTGTGAAAACGGGCATGTGGCGTGTGCGATAGGTGTGAGTGTAAGTGTGTGAGGGTGAGATATCGACACACGCAGGGCGTGAATGCTGAGATAATTGAGATAGGTGAGCACACCCCCTAATACGACACTGGAAATAAGGGGAGATGGGGGCCTTAATATTAATGTCATTTGAGGTCGGAAAGCTATCAAATTGGATTCGTCCGGTGCGGAGAAGCCTGCTAACTGATGACATCACCGAAAACCGCTTGAAAATCGCTTGGTAAATGAGTTTTTGGCGTTTGATGGAAAATGGGGGACAACAATGGAGTTTGTCCATTGTGACGTCACAGTCGTCTCTTGGATGTCCGAACAATGGTTACTAAGAGGAATTATATGCAATTGATTAATTTCCCGTATTTCCTTTATTTTTGATGCAATTTGGTACCTGAAGCACTCAATCGACAGGAAATTTTGTGCTCTTTCGGGTGGTGGCCTTCATTGTGTGATACGACGCACCAGTGAGTATGCTATCAAACGCCAATGTTTCTAAAGGGCGTTACTAACCTAAGCGAGTGGGCTGTGTACAGAATGTTCCTAGCGACCAGGGGAAAGCACTGGTGTGTGAAAACGGGCATGTGGCGTGTGCGATAGGTGTGAGTGTAAGTGTGTGAGGGTGAGATATCGACACACGCAGGGCGTGAATGCTGAGATAATTGAGATAGGTGAGCACACCCCCTAATACGACACTGGAAATAAGGGGAGATGGGGGCCTTAATATTAATGTCATTTGAGGTCGGAAAGCTATCAAATTGGATTCGTCCGGTGCGGAGAAGCCTGCTAACTGATGCCATCACCGAAAACCGCTTGAAAATCGCTGGTAAATGAGTTTTTGGCGTTTGATGGAAAATGGGGGACAACAATGGAGTTTGTCCATCGTGACGTCACAGTCGTCTCTTGGATGTCCGAACAATGGTTACTAAGAGGAATTATATGCAATTGATTAATTTCCCGTATTTCCTTTATTTTTGATGCAATTTGGTACCTGAAGCACTCAATCGACAGGAAATTTTGTGCTCTTTCGGGTGGTGGCCTTCATTGTGTGATACGACGCACCAGTGAGTATGCTATCAAACGCCAATTTTTCTAAAGGGCGTTACTAACCTAAGCGAGTGGGCTGTGTACAGAATGTTCCTAGCGACCAGGGGAAAGCACTGGTGTGTGAAAAGGGGCATGTGGCGTGTGCGATAGGTGTGAGTGTAAGTGTGTGAGGGTGAGATATCGACACACGCAGGGCGTGAATGCTGAGATAATTGAGATAGGTGAGCACACCCCCTAATACGACACTGGAAATAAGGGGAGATGGGGGCCTTAATATTAATGTCATTTGAGGTCGGAAAGCTATCAAATTGGATTCGTCCGGTGCGGAGAAGCCTGCTAACTGATGACATCACCGAAAACCGCTTGAAAATCGCTTGGTAAATGAGTTTTTGGCGTTTGATGGAAAATGGGGGACAACAATGGAGTTTGTCCATTGTGACGTCACAGTCGTCTCTTGGATGTCCGAACAATGGTTACTAAGAGGAATTATATGCAATTGATTAATTTCCCGTATTTCCTTTATTTTTGATGCAATTTGGTACCTGAAGCACTCAATCGACAGGAAATTTTGTGCTCTTTCGGGTGGTGGCCTTCATTGTGTGATACGACGCACCAGTGAGTATGCTATCAAACGCCAATGTTTCTAAAGGGCGTTACTAACCTAAGCGAGTGGGCTGTGTACAGAATGTTCCTAGCGACCAGGGGAAAGCACTGGTGTGTGAAAACGGGCATGTGGCGTGTGCGATAGGTGTGAGTGTAAGTGTGTGAGGGTGAGATATCGACACACGCAGGGCGTGAATGCTGAGATAATTGAGATAGGTGAGCACACCCCCTAATACGACACTGGAAATAAGGGGAGATGGGGGCCTTAATATTAATGTCATTTGAGGTCGGAAAGCTATCAAATTGGATTCGTCCGGTGCGGAGAAGCCTGCTAACTGATGCCCTCACCGAAAACCGCTTGAAAATCGCTTGGTAAATGAGTTTTTGGCGTTTGATGGAAAATGGGGGACAACAATGGAGTTTGTCCATTGTGACGTCACAGTCGTCTCTTGGATGTCCGAACAATGGTTACTAAGAGGAATTATATGCAATTGATTAATTCCCCGTATTTCCTTTATTTTTGATGCAATTTGGTACCTGAAGCACTCAATCGACAGGAAATTCTGTGCTCTTTCGGGTGGTGGCCTTCATTGTGTGATACGACGCACCAGTGAGTATGCTATCAAACGCCAATGTTTCTAAAGGGCGTTACTAACCTAAGCGAGTGGGCTGTGTACAGAATGTTCCTAGCGACCAGGGGAAAGCACTGGTGTGTGAAAACGGGCATGTGGCGTGTGCGATAGGTGTGAGTGTAAGTGTGTGAGGGTGAGATATCGACACACGCAGGGCGTGAATGCTGAGATAATTGAGATAGGTGAGCACACCCCCCTAATACGACACTGGAAATAAGGGGAGATTGGGGCCTTAATATTAATGTCATTTGAGGTCGGAAAGCTATCAAATTGGATTCGTCCGGTGCGGAGAAGCCTGCTAACTGATGCCCTCACCGAAAACCGCTTGAAAATCGCTTGGTAAATGAGTTTTTGGCGTTTGATGGAAAATGGGGAACAACAATGGAGTTTGTCCATTGTGACGTCACAGTCGTCTCTTGGATGTCCGAACAATGGTTACTAAGAGGAATTATATGCAATTGATTAATTCCCCGTATTTCCTTTATTTTTGATGCAATTTGGTACCTGAAGCACTCAATCGACAGGAAATTCTGTGCTCTTTCGGGTGGTGGCCTTCATTGTGTGATACGACGCACCAGTGAGTATGCTATCAAACGCCAATGTTTCTAAAGGGCGTTACTAACCTAAGCGAGTGGGCTGTGTACAGAATGTTCCTAGCGACCAGGGGAAAGCACTGGTGTGTGAAAACGGGCATGTGGCGTGTGCGATAGGTGTGAGTGTAAGTGTGTGAGGGTGAGATATCGACACACGCAGGGCGTGAATGCTGAGATAATTGAGATAGGTGAGCACACCCCCCTAATACGACACTGGAAATAAGGGGAGATGGGGGCCTTAATATTAATGTCATTTGAGGTCGGAAAGCTATCAAATTGGATTCGTCCGGTGCGGAGAAGCCTGCTAACTGATGCCCTCACCGAAAACCGCTTGAAAATCGCTTGGTAAATGAGTTTTTGGCGTTTGATGGAAAATGGGGGACAACAATGGAGTTTGTCCATTGTGACGTCACAGTCGTCTCTTGGATGTCCGAACAATGGTTACTAAGAGGAATTATATGCAATTGATTAATTCCCCGTATTTCCTTTATTTTTGATGCAATTTGGTACCTGAAGCACTCAATCGACAGGAAATTCTGTGCTCTTTCGGGTGGTGGCCTTCATTGTGTGATACGACGCACCAGTGAGTATGCTATCAAACGCCAATGTTTCTAAAGGGCGTTACTAACCTAAGCGAGTGGGCTGTGTACAGAATGTTCCTAGCGACCAGGGGAAAGCACTGGTGTGTGAAAAGGGGCATGTGGCGTGTGCGATAGGTGTGAGTGTAAGTGTGTGAGGGTGAGATATCGACACACGCAGGGCGTGAATGCTGAGATAATTGAGATAGGTGAGCACACCCCCCTAATACGACACTGGAAATAAGGGGAGATGGGGGCCTTAATATTAATGTCATTTGAGGTCGGAAAGCTATCAAATTGGATTCGTCCGGTGCGGTGAAGCCTGCTAACTGATGCCATCACCGAAAACCGCTTGAAAATCGCTTGGTAAATGAGTTTTTGGCGTTTGATGGAAAATGGGGGACAACAATGGAGTTTGTCCATTGTGACGTCACAGTCGTCTCTTGGATGTCCGAACAATGGTTACTAAGAGGAATTATATGCAATTGATTAATTCCCCGTATTTCCTTTATTTTTGATGCAATTTGGTACCTGAAGCACTCAATCGACAGGAAATTCTGTGCTCTTTCGGGTGGTGGCCTTCATTGTGTGATACGACGCACCAGTGAGTATGCTATCAAACGCCAATGTTTCTAAAGGGCGTTACTAACCTAAGCGAGTGGGCTGTGTACAGAATGTTCCTAGCGGCCAGGGGAAAGCACTGGTGTGTGAAAAGGGGCATGTGGCGTGTGCGATAGGTGTGAGTGTAAGTGTGTGAGGGTGAGATATCGACACACGCAGGGCGTGAATGCTGAGATAATTGAGATAGGTGAGCACACCCCCCTAATACGACACTGGAAATAAGGGGAGATGGGGGCCTTAATATTAATGTCATTTGAGGTCGGAAAGCTATCAAATTGGATTCGTCCGGTGCGGAGAAGCCTGCTAACTGATGCCATCACCGAAAACCGCTTGAAAATCGCTGGTAAATGAGTTTTTGGCGTTTGATGGAAAATGGGGGACAACAATGGAGTTTGTCCATCGTGACGTCACTGTCGTCTCTTGGATGTCCGAACAATGGTTACTAAGAGGAATTATATGCAATTGATTAATTTCCCGTATTTCCTTTATTTTTGATGCAATTTGGTACCTGAAGCACTCAATCGACAGGAAATTTTGTGCTCTTTCGGGTGGTGGCCTTCATTGTGTGATACGACGCACCAGTGAGTATGCTATCAAACGCCAATGTTTCTAAAGGGCGTTACTAACCTAAGCGAGTGGGCTGTGTACAGAATGTTCCTAGCGACCAGGGGAAAGCACTGGTGTGTGAAAAGGGGCATGTGGCGTGTGCGATAGGTGTGAGTGTAAGTGTGTGAGGGTGAGATATCGACACACGCAGGGCGTGAATGCTGAGATAATTGAGATAGGTGAGCACACCCCCTAATACGACACTGGAAATAAGGGGAGATGGGGGCCTTAATATTAATGTCATTTGAGGTCGGAAAGCTATCAAATTGGATTCGTCCGGTGCGGAGAAGCCTGCTAACTGATGACATCACCGAAAACCGCTTGAAAATCGCTTGGTAAATGAGTTTTTGGCGTTTGATGGAAAATGGGGGACAACAATGGAGTTTGTCCATTGTGACGTCACAGTCGTCTCTTGGATGTCCGAACAATGGTTACTAAGAGGAATTATATGCAATTGATTAATTTCCCGTATTTCCTTTATTTTTGATGCAATTTGGTACCTGAAGCACTCAATCGACAGGAAATTTTGTGCTCTTTCGGGTGGTGGCCTTCATTGTGTGATACGACGCACCAGTGAGTATGCTATCAAACGCCAATGTTTCTAAAGGGCGTTACTAACCTAAGCGAGTGGGCTGTGTACAGAATGTTCCTAGCGACCAGGGGAAAGCACTGGTGTGTGAAAAGGGGCATGTGGCGTGTGCGATAGGTGTGAGTGTAAGTGTGTGAGGGTGAGATATCGACACACGCAGGGCGTGAATGCTGAGATAATTGAGATAGGTGAGCACACCCCCTAATACGACACTGGAAATAAGGGGAGATGGGGGCCTTAATATTAATGTCATTTGAGGTCGGAAAGCTATCAAATTGGATTCGTCCGGTGCGGAGAAGCCTGCTAACTGATGCCATCACCGAAAACCGTTTGAAAATCGCTTGGTAAATGAGTTTTTGGCGTTTGATGGAAAATGGGGGACAACAATGGAGTTTGTCCATTGTGACGTCACAGTCGTCTCTTGGATGTCCGAACAATGGTTACTAAGAGGAATTATATGCAATTGATTAATTCCCCGTATTTCCTTTATTTTTGATGCAATTTGGTACCTGAAGCACTCAATCGACAGGAAATTCTGTGCTCTTTCGGGTGGTGGCCTTCATTGTGTGATACGACGCACCAGTGAGTATGCTATCAAACGCCAATGTTTCTAAAGGGCGTTACTAACCTAAGCGAGTGGGCTGTGTACAGAATGTTCCTAGCGACCAGGGGAAAGCACTGGTGTGTGAAAACGGGCATGTGGCGTGTGCGATAGGTGTGAGTGTAAGTGTGTGAGGGTGAGATATCGACACACGCAGGGCGTGAATGCTGAGATAATTGAGATAGGTGAGCACACCCCCCTAATACGACACTGGAAATAAGGGGAGATGGGGGCCTTAATATTAATGTCATTTGAGGTCGGAAAGCTATCAAATTGGATTCGTCCGGTGCGGTGAAGCCTGCTAACTGATGCCATCACCGAAAACCGCTTGAAAATCGCTTGGTAAATGAGTTTTTGGCGTTTGATGGAAAATGGGGGACAACAATGGAGTTTGTCCATTGTGACGTCACAGTCGTCTCTTGGATGTCCGAACAATGGTTACTAAGAGGAATTATATGCAATTGATTAATTCCCCGTATTTCCTTTATTTTTGATGCAATTTGGTACCTGAAGCACTCAATCGACAGGAAATTCTGTGTTCTTTCGGGTGGTGGCCTTCATTGTGTGATACGACGCACCAGTGAGTATGCTATCAAACGCCAATGTTTCTAAAGGGCGTTACTAACCTAAGCGAGTGGGCTGTGTACAGAATGTTCCTAGCGGCCAGGGGAAAGCACTGGTGTGTGAAAAGGGGCATGTGGCGTGTGCGATAGGTGTGAGTGTAAGTGTGTGAGGGTGAGATATCGACACACGCAGGGCGTGAATGCTGAGATAATTGAGATAGGTGAGCACACCCCCCTAATACGACACTGGAAATAAGGGGAGATGGGGGCCTTAATATTAATGTCATTTGAGGTCGGAAAGCTATCAAATTGGATTCGTCCGGTGCGGAGAAGCCTGCTAACTGATGCCATCACCGAAAACCGCTTGAAAATCGCTGGTAAATGAGTTTTTGGCGTTTGATGGAAAATGGGGGACAACAATGGAGTTTGTCCATCGTGACGTCACTGTCGTCTCTTGGATGTCCGAACAATGGTTACTAAGAGGAATTATATGCAATTGATTAATTTCCCGTATTTCCTTTATTTTTGATGCAATTTGGTACCTGAAGCACTCAATCGACAGGAAATTTTGTGCTCTTTCGGGTGGTGGCCTTCATTGTGTGATACGACGCACCAGTGAGTATGCTATCAAACGCCAATGTTTCTAAAGGGCGTTACTAACCTAAGCGAGTGGGCTGTGTACAGAATGTTCCTAGCGACCAGGGGAAAGCACTGGTGTGTGAAAAGGGGCATGTGGCGTGTGCGATAGGTGTGAGTGTAAGTGTGTGAGGGTGAGATATCGACACACGCAGGGCGTGAATGCTGAGATAATTGAGATAGGTGAGCACACCCCCTAATACGACACTGGAAATAAGGGGAGATGGGGGCCTTAATATTAATGTCATTTGAGGTCGGAAAGCTATCAAATTGGATTCGTCCGGTGCGGAGAAGCCTGCTAACTGATGACATCACCGAAAACCGCTTGAAAATCGCTTGGTAAATGAGTTTTTGGCGTTTGATGGAAAATGGGGGACAACAATGGAGTTTGTCCATTGTGACGTCACAGTCGTCTCTTGGATGTCCGAACAATGGTTACTAAGAGGAATTATATGCAATTGATTAATTTCCCGTATTTCCTTTATTTTTGATGCAATTTGGTACCTGAAGCACTCAATCGACAGGAAATTTTGTGCTCTTTCGGGTGGTGGCCTTCATTGTGTGATACGACGCACCAGTGAGTATGCTATCAAACGCCAATGTTTCTAAAGGGCGTTACTAACCTAAGCGAGTGGGCTGTGTACAGAATGTTCCTAGCGACCAGGGGAAAGCACTGGTGTGTGAAAAGGGGCATGTGGCGTGTGCGATAGGTGTGAGTGTAAGTGTGTGAGGGTGAGATATCGACACACGCAGGGCGTGAATGCTGAGATAATTGAGATAGGTGAGCACACCCCCTAATACGACACTGGAAATAAGGGGAGATGGGGGCCTTAATATTAATGTCATTTGAGGTCGGAAAGCTATCAAATTGGATTCGTCCGGTGCGGAGAAGCCTGCTAACTGATGCCATCACCGAAAACCGTTTGAAAATCGCTTGGTAAATGAGTTTTTGGCGTTTGATGGAAAATGGGGGACAACAATGGAGTTTGTCCATTGTGACGTCACAGTCGTCTCTTGGATGTCCGAACAATGGTTACTAAGAGGAATTATATGCAATTGATTAATTCCCCGTATTTCCTTTATTTTTGATGCAATTTGGTACCTGAAGCACTCAATCGACAGGAAATTCTGTGCTCTTTCGGGTGGTGGCCTTCATTGTGTGATACGACGCACCAGTGAGTATGCTATCAAACGCCAATGTTTCTAAAGGGCGTTACTAACCTAAGCGAGTGGGCTGTGTACAGAATGTTCCTAGCGACCAGGGGAAAGCACTGGTGTGTGAAAAGGGGCATGTGGCGTGTGCGATAGGTGTGAGTGTAAGTGTGTGAGGGTGAGATATCGACACACGCAGGGCGTGAATGCTGAGATAATTGAGATAGGTGAGCACACCCCCTAATACGACACTGGAAATAAGGGGAGATGGGGGCCTTAATATTAATGTCATTTGAGGTCGGAAAGCTATCAAATTGGATTCGTCCGGTGCGGAGAAGCCTGCTAACTGATGACATCACCGAAAACCGCTTGAAAATCGCTTGGTAAATGAGTTTTTGGCGTTTGATGGAAAATGGGGGACAACAATGGAGTTTGTCCATTGTGACGTCACAGTCGTCTCTTGGATGTCCGAACAATGGTTACTAAGAGGAATTATATGCAATTGATTAATTTCCCGTATTTCCTTTATTTTTGATGCAATTTGGTACCTGAAGCACTCAATCGACAGGAAATTTTGTGCTCTTTCGGGTGGTGGCCTTCATTGTGTGATACGACGCACCAGTGAGTATGCTATCAAACGCCAATGTTTCTAAAGGGCGTTACTAACCTAAGCGAGTGGGCTGTGTACAGAATGTTCCTAGCGACCAGGGGAAAGCACTGGTGTGTGAAAACGGGCATGTGGCGTGTGCGATAGGTGTGAGTGTAAGTGTGTGAGGGTGAGATATCGACACACGCAGGGCGTGAATGCTGAGATAATTGAGATAGGTGAGCACACCCCCTAATACGACACTGGAAATAAGGGGAGATGGGGGCCTTAATATTAATGTCATTTGAGGTCGGAAAGCTATCAAATTGGATTCGTCCGGTGCGGAGAAGCCTGCTAACTGATGCCATCACCGAAAACCGCTTGAAAATCGCTTGGTAAATGAGTTTTTGGCGTTTGATGGAAAATGGGGGACAACAATGGAGTTTGTCCATTGTGACGTCACAGTCGTCTCTTGGATGTCCGAACAATGGTTACTAAGAGGAATTATATGCAATTGATTAATTTCCCATATTTCCTTTATTTTTGATGCAATTTGGTACCTGAAGCACTCAATCGACAGGAAATTTTGTGCTCTTTCGGGTGGTGGCCTTCATTGTGTGATACGACGCACCAGTGAGTATGCTATCAAACGCCAATGTTTCTAAAGGGCGTTACTAACCTAAGCGAGTGGGCTGTGTACAGAATGTTCCTAGCGACCAGGGGAAAGCACTGGTGTGTGAAAACGGGCATGTGGCGTGTGCGATAGGTGTGAGTGTAAGTGTGTGAGGGTGAGATATCGACACACGCAGGGCGTGAATGCTGAGATAATTGAGATAGGTGAGCACACCCCCTAATACGACACTGGAAATAAGGGGAGATGGGGGCCTTAATATTAATGTCATTTGAGGTCGGAAAGCTATCAAATTGGATTCGTCCGGTGCGGAGAAGCCTGCTAACTGATGCCATCACCGAAAACCGTTTGAAAATCGCTTGGTAAATGAGTTTTTGGCGTTTGATGGAAAATGGGGGACAACAATGGAGTTTGTCCATTGTGACGTCACAGTCGTCTCTTGGATGTCCGAACAATGGTTACTAAGAGGAATTATATGCAATTGATTAATTCCCCGTATTTCCTTTATTTTTGATGCAATTTGGTACCTGAAGCACTCAATCGACAGGAAATTCTGTGCTCTTTCGGGTGGTGGCCTTCATTGTGTGATACGACGCACCAGTGAGTATGCTATCAAACGCCAATGTTTCTAAAGGGCGTTACTAACCTAAGCGAGTGGGCTGTGTACAGAATGTTCCTAGCGACCAGGGGAAAGCACTGGTGTGTGAAAAGGGGCATGTGGCGTGTGCGATAGGTGTGAGTGTAAGTGTGTGAGGGTGAGATATCGACACACGCAGGGCGTGAATGCTGAGATAATTGAGATAGGTGAGCACACCCCCTAATACGACACTGGAAATAAGGGGAGATGGGGGCCTTAATATTAATGTCATTTGAGGTCGGAAAGCTATCAAATTGGATTCGTCCGGTGCGGAGAAGCCTGCTAACTGATGACATCACCGAAAACCGCTTGAAAATCGCTGGTAAATGAGTTTTTGGCGTTTGATGGAAAATGGGGGACAACAATGGAGTTTGTCCATTGTGACGTCACAGTCGTCTCTTGGATGTCCGAACAATGGTTACTAAGAGGAATTATATGCAATTGATTAATTTCCCGTATTTCCTTTATTTTTGATGCAATTTGGTACCTGAAGCACTCAATCGACAGGAAATTTTGTGCTCTTTCGGGTGGTGGCCTTCATTGTGTGATACGACGCACCAGTGAGTATGCTATCAAACGCCAATGTTTCTAAAGGGCGTTACTAACCTAAGCGAGTGGGCTGTGTACAGAATGTTCCTAGCGACCAGGGGAAAGCACTGGTGTGTGAAAACGGGCATGTGGCGTGTGCGATAGGTGTGAGTGTAAGTGTGTGAGGGTGAGATATCGACACACGCAGGGCGTGAATGCTGAGATAATTGAGATAGGTGAGCACACCCCCTAATACGACACTGGAAATAAGGGGAGATGGGGGCCTTAATATTAATGTCATTTGAGGTCGGAAAGCTATCAAATTGGATTCGTCCGGTGCGGAGAAGCCTGCTAACTGATGCCATCACCGAAAACCGCTTGAAAATCGCTGGTAAATGAGTTTTTGGCGTTTGATGGAAAATGGGGGACAACAATGGAGTTTGTCCATCGTGACGTCACAGTCGTCTCTTGGATGTCCGAACAATGGTTACTAAGAGGAATTATATGCAATTGATTAATTTCCCGTATTTCCTTTATTTTTGATGCAATTTGGTACCTGAAGCACTCAATCGACAGGAAATTTTGTGCTCTTTCGGGTGGTGGCCTTCATTGTGTGATACGACGCACCAGTGAGTATGCTATCAAACGCCAATGTTTCTAAAGGGCGTTACTAACCTAAGCGAGTGGGCTGTGTACAGAATGTTCCTAGCGACCAGGGGAAAGCACTGGTGTGTGAAAACGGGCATGTGGCGTGTGCGATAGGTGTGAGTGTAAGTGTGTGAGGGTGAGATATCGACACACGCAGGGCGTGAATGCTGAGATAATTGAGATAGGTGAGCACACCCCCTAATACGACACTGGAAATAAGGGGAGATGGGGGCCTTAATATTAATGTCATTTGAGGTCGGAAAGCTATCAAATTGGATTCGTCCGGTGCGGAGAAGCCTGCTAACTGATGCCATCACCGAAAACCGTTTGAAAATCGCTTGGTAAATGAGTTTTTGGCGTTTGATGGAAAATGGGGGACAACAATGGAGTTTGTCCATTGTGACGTCACAGTCGTCTCTTGGATGTCCGAACAATGGTTACTAAGAGGAATTATATGCAATTGATTAATTCCCCGTATTTCCTTTATTTTTGATGCAATTTGGTACCTGAAGCACTCAATCGACAGGAAATTTTGTGCTCTTTCGGGTGGTGGCCTTCATTGTGTGATACGACGCACCAGTGAGTATGCTATCAAACGCCAATGTTTCTAAAGGGCGTTACTAACCTAAGCGAGTGGGCTGTGTACAGAATGTTCCTAGCGACCAGGGGAAAGCACTGGTGTGTGAAAACGGGCATGTGGCGTGTGCGATAGGTGTGAGTGTAAGTGTGTGAGGGTGAGATATCGACACACGCAGGGCGTGAATGCTGAGATAATTGAGATAGGTGAGCACACCCCCTAATACGACACTGGAAATAAGGGGAGATGGGGGCCTTAATATTAATGTCATTTGAGGTCGGAAAGCTATCAAATTGGATTCGTCCGGTGCGGAGAAGCCTGCTAACTGATGCCATCACCGAAAACCGCTTGAAAATCGCTGGTAAATGAGTTTTTGGCGTTTGATGGAAAATGGGGGACAACAATGGAGTTTGTCCATCGTGACGTCACAGTCGTCTCTTGGATGTCCGAACAATGGTTACTAAGAGGAATTATATGCAATTGATTAATTTCCCGTATTTCCTTTATTTTTGATGCAATTTGGTACCTGAAGCACTCAATCGACAGGAAATTTTGTGCTCTTTCGGGTGGTGGCCTTCATTGTGTGATACGACGCACCAGTGAGTATGCTATCAAACGCCAATGTTTCTAAAGGGCGTTACTAACCTAAGCGAGTGGGCTGTGTACAGAATGTTCCTAGCGACCAGGGGAAAGCACTGGTGTGTGAAAACGGGCATGTGGCGTGTGCGATAGGTGTGAGTGTAAGTGTGTGAGGGTGAGATATCGACACACGCAGGGCGTGAATGCTGAGATAATTGAGATAGGTGAGCACACCCCCTAATACGACACTGGAAATAAGGGGAGATGGGGGCCTTAATATTAATGTCATTTGAGGTCGGAAAGCTATCAAATTGGATTCGTCCGGTGCGGAGAAGCCTGCTAACTGATGACATCACCGAAAACCGCTTGAAAATCGCTTGGTAAATGAGTTTTTGGCGTTTGATGGAAAATGGGGGACAACAATGGAGTTTGTCCATTGTGACGTCACAGTCGTCTCTTGGATGTCCGAACAATGGTTACTAAGAGGAATTATATGCAATTGATTAATTTCCCGTATTTCCTTTATTTTTGATGCAATTTGGTACCTGAAGCACTCAATCGACAGGAAATTTTGTGCTCTTTCGGGTGGTGGCCTTCATTGTGTGATACGACGCACCAGTGAGTATGCTATCAAACGCCAATGTTTCTAAAGGGCGTTACTAACCTAAGCGAGTGGGCTGTGTACAGAATGTTCCTAGCGACCAGGGGAAAGCACTGGTGTGTGAAAACGGGCATGTGGCGTGTGCGATAGGTGTGAGTGTAAGTGTGTGAGGGTGAGATATCGACACACGCAGGGCGTGAATGCTGAGATAATTGAGATAGGTGAGCACACCCCCTAATACGACACTGGAAATAAGGGGAGATGGGGGCCTTAATATTAATGTCATTTGAGGTCGGAAAGCTATCAAATTGGATTCGTCCGGTGCGGAGAAGCCTGCTAACTGATGCCATCACCGAAAACCGCTTGAAAATCGCTGGTAAATGAGTTTTTGGCGTTTGATGGAAAATGGGGGACAACAATGGAGTTTGTCCATCGTGACGTCACAGTCGTCTCTTGGATGTCCGAACAATGGTTACTAAGAGGAATTATATGCAATTGATTAATTTCCCGTATTTCCTTTATTTTTGATGCAATTTGGTACCTGAAGCACTCAATCGACAGGAAATTTTGTGCTCTTTCGGGTGGTGGCCTTCATTGTGTGATACGACGCACCAGTGAGTATGCTATCAAACGCCAATGTTTCTAAAGGGCGTTACTAACCTAAGCGAGTGGGCTGTGTACAGAATGTTCCTAGCGACCAGGGGAAAGCACTGGTGTGTGAAAACGGGCATGTGGCGTGTGCGATAGGTGTGAGTGTAAGTGTGTGAGGGTGAGATATCGACACACGCAGGGCGTGAATGCTGAGATAATTGAGATAGGTGAGCACACCCCCTAATACGACACTGGAAATAAGGGGAGATGGGGGCCTTAATATTAATGTCATTTGAGGTCGGAAAGCTATCAAATTGGATTCGTCCGGTGCGGAGAAGCCTGCTAACTGATGACATCACCGAAAACCGCTTGAAAATCGCTTGGTAAATGAGTTTTTGGCGTTTGATGGAAAATGGGGGACAACAATGGAGTTTGTCCATTGTGACGTCACAGTCGTCTCTTGGATGTCCGAACAATGGTTACTAAGAGGAATTATATGCAATTGATTAATTTCCCGTATTTCCTTTATTTTTGATGCAATTTGGTACCTGAAGCACTCAATCGACAGGAAATTTTGTGCTCTTTCGGGTGGTGGCCTTCATTGTGTGATACGACGCACCAGTGAGTATGCTATCAAACGCCAATGTTTCTAAAGGGCGTTACTAACCTAAGCGAGTGGGCTGTGTACAGAATGTTCCTAGCGACCAGGGGAAAGCACTGGTGTGTGAAAACGGGCATGTGGCGTGTGCGATAGGTGTGAGTGTAAGTGTGTGAGGGTGAGATATCGACACACGCAGGGCGTGAATGCTGAGATAATTGAGATAGGTGAGCACACCCCCTAATACGACACTGGAAATAAGGGGAGATGGGGGCCTTAATATTAATGTCATTTGAGGTCGGAAAGCTATCAAATTGGATTCGTCCGGTGCGGAGAAGCCTGCTAACTGATGCCATCACCGAAAACCGTTTGAAAATCGCTTGGTAAATGAGTTTTTGGCGTTTGATGGAAAATGGGGGACAACAATGGAGTTTGTCCATTGTGACGTCACAGTCGTCTCTTGGATGTCCGAACAATGGTTACTAAGAGGAATTATATGCAATTGATTAATTCCCCGTATTTCCTTTATTTTTGATGCAATTTGGTACCTGAAGCACTCAATCGACAGGAAATTCTGTGCTCTTTCGGGTGGTGGCCTTCATTGTGTGATACGACGCACCAGTGAGTATGCTATCAAACGCCAATGTTTCTAAAGGGCGTTACTAACCTAAGCGAGTGGGCTGTGTACAGAATGTTCCTAGCGACCAGGGGAAAGCACTGGTGTGTGAAAACGGGCATGTGGCGTGTGCGATAGGTGTGAGTGTAAGTGTGTGAGGGTGAGATATCGACACACGCAGGGCGTGAATGCTGAGATAATTGAGATAGGTGAGCACACCCCCTAATACGACACTGGAAATAAGGGGAGATGGGGGCCTTAATATTAATGTCATTTGAGGTCGGAAAGCTATCAAATTGGATTCGTCCGGTGCGGAGAAGCCTGCTAACTGATGCCATCACCGAAAACCGCTTGAAAATCGCTGGTAAATGAGTTTTTGGCGTTTGATGGAAAATGGGGGACAACAATGGAGTTTGTCCATTGTGACGTCACAGTCGTCTCTTGGATGTCCGAACAATGGTTACTAAGAGGAATTATATGCAATTGATTAATTTCCCATATTTCCTTTATTTTTGATGCAATTTGGTACCTGAAGCACTCAATCGACAGGAAATTTTGTGCTCTTTCGGGTGGTGGCCTTCATTGTGTGATACGACGCACCAGTGAGTATGCTATCAAACGCCAATGTTTCTAAAGGGCGTTACTAACCTAAGCGAGTGGGCTGTGTACAGAATGTTCCTAGCGACCAGGGGAAAGCACTGGTGTGTGAAAACGGGCATGTGGCGTGTGCGATAGGTGTGAGTGTAAGTGTGTGAGGGTGAGATATCGACACACGCAGGGCGTGAATGCTGAGATAATTGAGATAGGTGAGCACACCCCCTAATACGACACTGGAAATAAGGGGAGATGGGGGCCTTAATATTAATGTCATTTGAGGTCGGAAAGCTATCAAATTGGATTCGTCCGGTGCGGAGAAGCCTGCTAACTGATGCCATCACCGAAAACCGCTTGAAAATCGCTGGTAAATGAGTTTTTGGCGTTTGATGGAAAATGGGGGACAACAATGGAGTTTGTCCATCGTGACGTCACAGTCGTCTCTTGGATGTCCGAACAATGGTTACTAAGAGGAATTATATGCAATTGATTAATTTCCCGTATTTCCTTTATTTTTGATGCAATTTGGTACCTGAAGCACTCAATCGACAGGAAATTTTGTGCTCTTTCGGGTGGTGGCCTTCATTGTGTGATACGACGCACCAGTGAGTATGCTATCAAACGCCAATGTTTCTAAAGGGCGTTACTAACCTAAGCGAGTGGGCTGTGTACAGAATGTTCCTAGCGACCAGGGGAAAGCACTGGTGTGTGAAAACGGGCATGTGGCGTGTGCGATAGGTGTGAGTGTAAGTGTGTGAGGGTGAGATATCGACACACGCAGGGCGTGAATGCTGAGATAATTGAGATAGGTGAGCACACCCCCTAATACGACACTGGAAATAAGGGGAGATGGGGGCCTTAATATTAATGTCATTTGAGGTCGGAAAGCTATCAAATTGGATTCGTCCGGTGCGGAGAAGCCTGCTAACTGATGACATCACCGAAAACCGCTTGAAAATCGCTTGGTAAATGAGTTTTTGGCGTTTGATGGAAAATGGGGGACAACAATGGAGTTTGTCCATTGTGACGTCACAGTCGTCTCTTGGATGTCCGAACAATGGTTACTAAGAGGAATTATATGCAATTGATTAATTTCCCGTATTTCCTTTATTTTTGATGCAATTTGGTACCTGAAGCACTCAATCGACAGGAAATTTTGTGCTCTTTCGGGTGGTGGCCTTCATTGTGTGATACGACGCACCAGTGAGTATGCTATCAAACGCCAATGTTTCTAAAGGGCGTTACTAACCTAAGCGAGTGGGCTGTGTACAGAATGTTCCTAGCGACCAGGGGAAAGCACTGGTGTGTGAAAACGGGCATGTGGCGTGTGCGATAGGTGTGAGTGTAAGTGTGTGAGGGTGAGATATCGACACACGCAGGGCGTGAATGCTGAGATAATTGAGATAGGTGAGCACACCCCCTAATACGACACTGGAAATAAGGGGAGATGGGGGCCTTAATATTAATGTCATTTGAGGTCGGAAAGCTATCAAATTGGATTCGTCCGGTGCGGAGAAGCCTGCTAACTGATGCCATCACCGAAAACCGCTTGAAAATCGCTGGTAAATGAGTTTTTGGCGTTTGATGGAAAATGGGGGACAACAATGGAGTTTGTCCATCGTGACGTCACAGTCGTCTCTTGGATGTCCGAACAATGGTTACTAAGAGGAATTATATGCAATTGATTAATTTCCCGTATTTCCTTTATTTTTGATGCAATTTGGTACCTGAAGCACTCAATCGACAGGAAATTTTGTGCTCTTTCGGGTGGTGGCCTTCATTGTGTGATACGACGCACCAGTGAGTATGCTATCAAACGCCAATGTTTCTAAAGGGCGTTACTAACCTAAGCGAGTGGGCTGTGTACAGAATGTTCCTAGCGACCAGGGGAAAGCACTGGTGTGTGAAAACGGGCATGTGGCGTGTGCGATAGGTGTGAGTGTAAGTGTGTGAGGGTGAGATATCGACACACGCAGGGCGTGAATGCTGAGATAATTGAGATAGGTGAGCACACCCCCTAATACGACACTGGAAATAAGGGGAGATGGGGGCCTTAATATTAATGTCATTTGAGGTCGGAAAGCTATCAAATTGGATTCGTCCGGTGCGGAGAAGCCTGCTAACTGATGCCATCACCGAAAACCGCTTGAAAATCGCTGGTAAATGAGTTTTTGGCGTTTGATGGAAAATGGGGGACAACAATGGAGTTTGTCCATCGTGACGTCACAGTCGTCTCTTGGATGTCCGAACAATGGTTACTAAGAGGAATTATATGCAATTGATTAATTTCCCGTATTTCCTTTATTTTTGATGCAATTTGGTACCTGAAGCACTCAATCGACAGGAAATTTTGTGCTCTTTCGGGTGGTGGCCTTCATTGTGTGATACGACGCACCAGTGAGTATGCTATCAAACGCCAATGTTTCTAAAGGGCGTTACTAACCTAAGCGAGTGGGCTGTGTACAGAATGTTCCTAGCGACCAGGGGAAAGCACTGGTGTGTGAAAAGGGGCATGTGGCGTGTGCGATAGGTGTGAGTGTAAGTGTGTGAGGGTGAGATATCGACACACGCAGGGCGTGAATGCTGAGATAATTGAGATAGGTGAGCACACCCCCTAATACGACACTGGAAATAAGGGGAGATGGGGGCCTTAATATTAATGTCATTTGAGGTCGGAAAGCTATCAAATTGGATTCGTCCGGTGCGGAGAAGCCTGCTAACTGATGACATCACCGAAAACCGCTTGAAAATCGCTTGGTAAATGAGTTTTTGGCGTTTGATGGAAAATGGGGGACAACAATGGAGTTTGTCCATTGTGACGTCACAGTCGTCTCTTGGATGTCCGAACAATGGTTACTAAGAGGAATTATATGCAATTGATTAATTTCCCGTATTTCCTTTATTTTTGATGCAATTTGGTACCTGAAGCACTCAATCGACAGGAAATTTTGTGCTCTTTCGGGTGGTGGCCTTCATTGTGTGATACGACGCACCAGTGAGTATGCTATCAAACGCCAATGTTTCTAAAGGGCGTTACTAACCTAAGCGAGTGGGCTGTGTACAGAATGTTCCTAGCGACCAGGGGAAAGCACTGGTGTGTGAAAACGGGCATGTGGCGTGTGCGATAGGTGTGAGTGTAAGTGTGTGAGGGTGAGATATCGACACACGCAGGGCGTGAATGCTGAGATAATTGAGATAGGTGAGCACACCCCCTAATACGACACTGGAAATAAGGGGAGATGGGGGCCTTAATATTAATGTCATTTGAGGTCGGAAAGCTATCAAATTGGATTCGTCCGGTGCGGAGAAGCCTGCTAACTGATGCCATCACCGAAAACCGCTTGAAAATCGCTGGTAAATGAGTTTTTGGCGTTTGATGGAAAATGGGGGACAACAATGGAGTTTGTCCATCGTGACGTCACAGTCGTCTCTTGGATGTCCGAACAATGGTTACTAAGAGGAATTATATGCAATTGATTAATTTCCCGTATTTCCTTTATTTTTGATGCAATTTGGTACCTGAAGCACTCAATCGACAGGAAATTTTGTGCTCTTTCGGGTGGTGGCCTTCATTGTGTGATACGACGCACCAGTGAGTATGCTATCAAACGCCAATGTTTCTAAAGGGCGTTACTAACCTAAGCGAGTGGGCTGTGTACAGAATGTTCCTAGCGACCAGGGGAAAGCACTGGTGTGTGAAAACGGGCATGTGGCGTGTGCGATAGGTGTGAGTGTAAGTGTGTGAGGGTGAGATATCGACACACGCAGGGCGTGAATGCTGAGATAATTGAGATAGGTGAGCACACCCCCCTAATACGACACTGGAAATAAGGGGAGATGGGGGCCTTAATATTAATGTCATTTGAGGTCGGAAAGCTATCAAATTGGATTCGTCCGGTGCGGTGAAGCCTGCTAACTGATGCCATCACCGAAAACCGCTTGAAAATCGCTTGGTAAATGAGTTTTTGGCGTTTGATGGAAAATGGGGGACAACAATGGAGTTTGTCCATTGTGACGTCACAGTCGTCTCTTGGATGTCCGAACAATGGTTACTAAGAGGAATTATATGCAATTGATTAATTCCCCGTATTTCCTTTATTTTTGATGCAATTTGGTACCTGAAGCACTCAATCGACAGGAAATTCTGTGCTCTTTCGGGTGGTGGCCTTCATTGTGTGATACGACGCACCAGTGAGTATGCTATCAAACGCCAATGTTTCTAAAGGGCGTTACTAACCTAAGCGAGTGGGCTGTGTACAGAATGTTCCTAGCGGCCAGGGGAAAGCACTGGTGTGTGAAAAGGGGCATGTGGCGTGTGCGATAGGTGTGAGTGTAAGTGTGTGAGGGTGAGATATCGACACACGCAGGGCGTGAATGCTGAGATAATTGAGATAGGTGAGCACACCCCCCTAATACGACACTGGAAATAAGGGGAGATGGGGGCCTTAATATTAATGTCATTTGAGGTCGGAAAGCTATCAAATTGGATTCGTCCGGTGCGGAGAAGCCTGCTAACTGATGCCATCACCGAAAACCGCTTGAAAATCGCTGGTAAATGAGTTTTTGGCGTTTGATGGAAAATGGGGGACAACAATGGAGTTTGTCCATCGTGACGTCACTGTCGTCTCTTGGATGTCCGAACAATGGTTACTAAGAGGAATTATATGCAATTGATTAATTTCCCGTATTTCCTTTATTTTTGATGCAATTTGGTACCTGAAGCACTCAATCGACAGGAAATTTTGTGCTCTTTCGGGTGGTGGCCTTCATTGTGTGATACGACGCACCAGTGAGTATGCTATCAAACGCCAATGTTTCTAAAGGGCGTTACTAACCTAAGCGAGTGGGCTGTGTACAGAATGTTCCTAGCGACCAGGGGAAAGCACTGGTGTGTGAAAAGGGGCATGTGGCGTGTGCGATAGGTGTGAGTGTAAGTGTGTGAGGGTGAGATATCGACACACGCAGGGCGTGAATGCTGAGATAATTGAGATAGGTGAGCACACCCCCTAATACGACACTGGAAATAAGGGGAGATGGGGGCCTTAATATTAATGTCATTTGAGGTCGGAAAGCTATCAAATTGGATTCGTCCGGTGCGGAGAAGCCTGCTAACTGATGACATCACCGAAAACCGCTTGAAAATCGCTTGGTAAATGAGTTTTTGGCGTTTGATGGAAAATGGGGGACAACAATGGAGTTTGTCCATTGTGACGTCACAGTCGTCTCTTGGATGTCCGAACAATGGTTACTAAGAGGAATTATATGCAATTGATTAATTCCCCGTATTTCCTTTATTTTTGATGCAATTTGGTACCTGAAGCACTCAATCGACAGGAAATTCTGTGCTCTTTCGGGTGGTGGCCTTCATTGTGTGATACGACGCACCAGTGAGTATGCTATCAAACGCCAATGTTTCTAAAGGGCGTTACTAACCTAAGCGAGTGGGCTGTGTACAGAATGTTCCTAGCGACCAGGGGAAAGCACTGGTGTGTGAAAAGGGGCATGTGGCGTGTGCGATAGGTGTGAGTGTAAGTGTGTGAGGGTGAGATATCGACACACGCAGGGCGTGAATGCTGAGATAATTGAGATAGGTGAGCACACCCCCTAATACGACACTGGAAATAAGGGGAGATGGGGGCCTTAATATTAATGTCATTTGAGGTCGGAAAGCTATCAAATTGGATTCGTCCGGTGCGGAGAAGCCTGCTAACTGATGCCATCACCGAAAACCGCTTGAAAATCGCTGGTAAATGAGTTTTTGGCGTTTGATGGAAAATGGGGGACAACAATGGAGTTTGTCCATCGTGACGTCACAGTCGTCTCTTGGATGTCCGAACAATGGTTACTAAGAGGAATTATATGCAATTGATTAATTTCCCGTATTTCCTTTATTTTTGATGCAATTTGGTACCTGAAGCACTCAATCGACAGGAAATTTTGTGCTCTTTCGGGTGGTGGCCTTCATTGTGTGATACGACGCACCAGTGAGTATGCTATCAAACGCCAATGTTTCTAAAGGGCGTTACTAACCTAAGCGAGTGGGCTGTGTACAGAATGTTCCTAGCGACCAGGGGAAAGCACTGGTGTGTGAAAACGGGCATGTGGCGTGTGCGATAGGTGTGAGTGTAAGTGTGTGAGGGTGAGATATCGACACACGCAGGGCGTGAATGCTGAGATAATTGAGATAGGTGAGCACACCCCCTAATACGACACTGGAAATAAGGGGAGATGGGGGCCTTAATATTAATGTCATTTGAGGTCGGAAAGCTATCAAATTGGATTCGTCCGGTGCGGAGAAGCCTGCTAACTGATGACATCACCGAAAACCGCTTGAAAATCGCTTGGTAAATGAGTTTTTGGCGTTTGATGGAAAATGGGGGACAACAATGGAGTTTGTCCATTGTGACGTCACAGTCGTCTCTTGGATGTCCGAACAATGGTTACTAAGAGGAATTATATGCAATTGATTAATTTCCCGTATTTCCTTTATTTTTGATGCAATTTGGTACCTGAAGCACTCAATCGACAGGAAATTTTGTGCTCTTTCGGGTGGTGGCCTTCATTGTGTGATACGACGCACCAGTGAGTATGCTATCAAACGCCAATGTTTCTAAAGGGCGTTACTAACCTAAGCGAGTGGGCTGTGTACAGAATGTTCCTAGCGACCAGGGGAAAGCACTGGTGTGTGAAAACGGGCATGTGGCGTGTGCGATAGGTGTGAGTGTAAGTGTGTGAGGGTGAGATATCGACACACGCAGGGCGTGAATGCTGAGATAATTGAGATAGGTGAGCACACCCCCTAATACGACACTGGAAATAAGGGGAGATGGGGGCCTTAATATTAATGTCATTTGAGGTCGGAAAGCTATCAAATTGGATTCGTCCGGTGCGGAGAAGCCTGCTAACTGATGCCATCACCGAAAACCGCTTGAAAATCGCTGGTAAATGAGTTTTTGGCGTTTGATGGAAAATGGGGGACAACAATGGAGTTTGTCCATCGTGACGTCACAGTCGTCTCTTGGATGTCCGAACAATGGTTACTAAGAGGAATTATATGCAATTGATTAATTTCCCGTATTTCCTTTATTTTTGATGCAATTTGGTACCTGAAGCACTCAATCGACAGGAAATTTTGTGCTCTTTCGGGTGGTGGCCTTCATTGTGTGATACGACGCACCAGTGAGTATGCTATCAAACGCCAATGTTTCTAAAGGGCGTTACTAACCTAAGCGAGTGGGCTGTGTACAGAATGTTCCTAGCGACCAGGGGAAAGCACTGGTGTGTGAAAACGGGCATGTGGCGTGTGCGATAGGTGTGAGTGTAAGTGTGTGAGGGTGAGATATCGACACACGCAGGGCGTGAATGCTGAGATAATTGAGATAGGTGAGCACACCCCCCTAATACGACACTGGAAATAAGGGGAGATGGGGGCCTTAATATTAATGTCATTTGAGGTCGGAAAGCTATCAAATTGGATTCGTCCGGTGCGGTGAAGCCTGCTAACTGATGCCATCACCGAAAACCGCTTGAAAATCGCTTGGTAAATGAGTTTTTGGCGTTTGATGGAAAATGGGGGACAACAATGGAGTTTGTCCATTGTGACGTCACAGTCGTCTCTTGGATGTCCGAACAATGGTTACTAAGAGGAATTATATGCAATTGATTAATTCCCCGTATTTCCTTTATTTTTGATGCAATTTGGTACCTGAAGCACTCAATCGACAGGAAATTCTGTGCTCTTTCGGGTGGTGGCCTTCATTGTGTGATACGACGCACCAGTGAGTATGCTATCAAACGCCAATGTTTCTAAAGGGCGTTACTAACCTAAGCGAGTGGGCTGTGTACAGAATGTTCCTAGCGGCCAGGGGAAAGCACTGGTGTGTGAAAAGGGGCATGTGGCGTGTGCGATAGGTGTGAGTGTAAGTGTGTGAGGGTGAGATATCGACACACGCAGGGCGTGAATGCTGAGATAATTGAGATAGGTGAGCACACCCCCCTAATACGACACTGGAAATAAGGGGAGATGGGGGCCTTAATATTAATGTCATTTGAGGTCGGAAAGCTATCAAATTGGATTCGTCCGGTGCGGAGAAGCCTGCTAACTGATGCCATCACCGAAAACCGCTTGAAAATCGCTGGTAAATGAGTTTTTGGCGTTTGATGGAAAATGGGGGACAACAATGGAGTTTGTCCATCGTGACGTCACTGTCGTCTCTTGGATGTCCGAACAATGGTTACTAAGAGGAATTATATGCAATTGATTAATTTCCCGTATTTCCTTTATTTTTGATGCAATTTGGTACCTGAAGCACTCAATCGACAGGAAATTTTGTGCTCTTTCGGGTGGTGGCCTTCATTGTGTGATACGACGCACCAGTGAGTATGCTATCAAACGCCAATGTTTCTAAAGGGCGTTACTAACCTAAGCGAGTGGGCTGTGTACAGAATGTTCCTAGCGACCAGGGGAAAGCACTGGTGTGTGAAAAGGGGCATGTGGCGTGTGCGATAGGTGTGAGTGTAAGTGTGTGAGGGTGAGATATCGACACACGCAGGGCGTGAATGCTGAGATAATTGAGATAGGTGAGCACACCCCCTAATACGACACTGGAAATAAGGGGAGATGGGGGCCTTAATATTAATGTCATTTGAGGTCGGAAAGCTATCAAATTGGATTCGTCCGGTGCGGAGAAGCCTGCTAACTGATGACATCACCGAAAACCGCTTGAAAATCGCTTGGTAAATGAGTTTTTGGCGTTTGATGGAAAATGGGGGACAACAATGGAGTTTGTCCATTGTGACGTCACAGTCGTCTCTTGGATGTCCGAACAATGGTTACTAAGAGGAATTATATGCAATTGATTAATTTCCCGTATTTCCTTTATTTTTGATGCAATTTGGTACCTGAAGCACTCAATCGACAGGAAATTTTGTGCTCTTTCGGGTGGTGGCCTTCATTGTGTGATACGACGCACCAGTGAGTATGCTATCAAACGCCAATGTTTCTAAAGGGCGTTACTAACCTAAGCGAGTGGGCTGTGTACAGAATGTTCCTAGCGACCAGGGGAAAGCACTGGTGTGTGAAAAGGGGCATGTGGCGTGTGCGATAGGTGTGAGTGTAAGTGTGTGAGGGTGAGATATCGACACACGCAGGGCGTGAATGCTGAGATAATTGAGATAGGTGAGCACACCCCCTAATACGACACTGGAAATAAGGGGAGATGGGGGCCTTAATATTAATGTCATTTGAGGTCGGAAAGCTATCAAATTGGATTCGTCCGGTGCGGAGAAGCCTGCTAACTGATGCCATCACCGAAAACCGTTTGAAAATCGCTTGGTAAATGAGTTTTTGGCGTTTGATGGAAAATGGGGGACAACAATGGAGTTTGTCCATTGTGACGTCACAGTCGTCTCTTGGATGTCCGAACAATGGTTACTAAGAGGAATTATATGCAATTGATTAATTCCCCGTATTTCCTTTATTTTTGATGCAATTTGGTACCTGAAGCACTCAATCGACAGGAAATTCTGTGCTCTTTCGGGTGGTGGCCTTCATTGTGTGATACGACGCACCAGTGAGTATGCTATCAAACGCCAATGTTTCTAAAGGGCGTTACTAACCTAAGCGAGTGGGCTGTGTACAGAATGTTCCTAGCGACCAGGGGAAAGCACTGGTGTGTGAAAAGGGGCATGTGGCGTGTGCGATAGGTGTGAGTGTAAGTGTGTGAGGGTGAGATATCGACACACGCAGGGCGTGAATGCTGAGATAATTGAGATAGGTGAGCACACCCCCTAATACGACACTGGAAATAAGGGGAGATGGGGGCCTTAATATTAATGTCATTTGAGGTCGGAAAGCTATCAAATTGGATTCGTCCGGTGCGGAGAAGCCTGCTAACTGATGCCATCACCGAAAACCGCTTGAAAATCGCTGGTAAATGAGTTTTTGGCGTTTGATGGAAAATGGGGGACAACAATGGAGTTTGTCCATTGTGACGTCACAGTCGTCTCTTGGATGTCCGAACAATGGTTACTAAGAGGAATTATATGCAATTGATTAATTTCCCATATTTCCTTTATTTTTGATGCAATTTGGTACCTGAAGCACTCAATCGACAGGAAATTTTGTGCTCTTTCGGGTGGTGGCCTTCATTGTGTGATACGACGCACCAGTGAGTATGCTATCAAACGCCAATGTTTCTAAAGGGCGTTACTAACCTAAGCGAGTGGGCTGTGTACAGAATGTTCCTAGCGACCAGGGGAAAGCACTGGTGTGTGAAAACGGGCATGTGGCGTGTGCGATAGGTGTGAGTGTAAGTGTGTGAGGGTGAGATATCGACACACGCAGGGCGTGAATGCTGAGATAATTGAGATAGGTGAGCACACCCCCTAATACGACACTGGAAATAAGGGGAGATGGGGGCCTTAATATTAATGTCATTTGAGGTCGGAAAGCTATCAAATTGGATTCGTCCGGTGCGGAGAAGCCTGCTAACTGATGCCATCACCGAAAACCGCTTGAAAATCGCTGGTAAATGAGTTTTTGGCGTTTGATGGAAAATGGGGGACAACAATGGAGTTTGTCCATCGTGACGTCACAGTCGTCTCTTGGATGTCCGAACAATGGTTACTAAGAGGAATTATATGCAATTGATTAATTTCCCGTATTTCCTTTATTTTTGATGCAATTTGGTACCTGAAGCACTCAATCGACAGGAAATTTTGTGCTCTTTCGGGTGGTGGCCTTCATTGTGTGATACGACGCACCAGTGAGTATGCTATCAAACGCCAATGTTTCTAAAGGGCGTTACTAACCTAAGCGAGTGGGCTGTGTACAGAATGTTCCTAGCGACCAGGGGAAAGCACTGGTGTGTGAAAACGGGCATGTGGCGTGTGCGATAGGTGTGAGTGTAAGTGTGTGAGGGTGAGATATCGACACACGCAGGGCGTGAATGCTGAGATAATTGAGATAGGTGAGCACACCCCCTAATACGACACTGGAAATAAGGGGAGATGGGGGCCTTAATATTAATGTCATTTGAGGTCGGAAAGCTATCAAATTGGATTCGTCCGGTGCGGAGAAGCCTGCTAACTGATGACATCACCGAAAACCGCTTGAAAATCGCTTGGTAAATGAGTTTTTGGCGTTTGATGGAAAATGGGGGACAACAATGGAGTTTGTCCATTGTGACGTCACAGTCGTCTCTTGGATGTCCGAACAATGGTTACTAAGAGGAATTATATGCAATTGATTAATTTCCCGTATTTCCTTTATTTTTGATGCAATTTGGTACCTGAAGCACTCAATCGACAGGAAATTTTGTGCTCTTTCGGGTGGTGGCCTTCATTGTGTGATACGACGCACCAGTGAGTATGCTATCAAACGCCAATGTTTCTAAAGGGCGTTACTAACCTAAGCGAGTGGGCTGTGTACAGAATGTTCCTAGCGACCAGGGGAAAGCACTGGTGTGTGAAAAGGGGCATGTGGCGTGTGCGATAGGTGTGAGTGTAAGTGTGTGAGGGTGAGATATCGACACACGCAGGGCGTGAATGCTGAGATAATTGAGATAGGTGAGCACACCCCCTAATACGACACTGGAAATAAGGGGAGATGGGGGCCTTAATATTAATGTCATTTGAGGTCGGAAAGCTATCAAATTGGATTCGTCCGGTGCGGAGAAGCCTGCTAACTGATGCCATCACCGAAAACCGCTTGAAAATCGCTGGTAAATGAGTTTTTGGCGTTTGATGGAAAATGGGGGACAACAATGGAGTTTGTCCATCGTGACGTCACAGTCGTCTCTTGGATGTCCGAACAATGGTTACTAAGAGGAATTATATGCAATTGATTAATTTCCCGTATTTCCTTTATTTTTGATGCAATTTGGTACCTGAAGCACTCAATCGACAGGAAATTTTGTGCTCTTTCGGGTGGTGGCCTTCATTGTGTGATACGACGCACCAGTGAGTATGCTATCAAACGCCAATGTTTCTAAAGGGCGTTACTAACCTAAGCGAGTGGGCTGTGTACAGAATGTTCCTAGCGACCAGGGGAAAGCACTGGTGTGTGAAAACGGGCATGTGGCGTGTGCGATAGGTGTGAGTGTAAGTGTGTGAGGGTGAGATATCGACACACGCAGGGCGTGAATGCTGAGATAATTGAGATAGGTGAGCACACCCCCTAATACGACACTGGAAATAAGGGGAGATGGGGGCCTTAATATTAATGTCATTTGAGGTCGGAAAGCTATCAAATTGGATTCGTCCGGTGCGGAGAAGCCTGCTAACTGATGCCATCACCGAAAACCGCTTGAAAATCGCTGGTAAATGAGTTTTTGGCGTTTGATGGAAAATGGGGGACAACAATGGAGTTTGTCCATCGTGACGTCACAGTCGTCTCTTGGATGTCCGAACAATGGTTACTAAGAGGAATTATATGCAATTGATTAATTTCCCGTATTTCCTTTATTTTTGATGCAATTTGGTACCTGAAGCACTCAATCGACAGGAAATTTTGTGCTCTTTCGGGTGGTGGCCTTCATTGTGTGATACGACGCACCAGTGAGTATGCTATCAAACGCCAATGTTTCTAAAGGGCGTTACTAACCTAAGCGAGTGGGCTGTGTACAGAATGTTCCTAGCGACCAGGGGAAAGCACTGGTGTGTGAAAACGGGCATGTGGCGTGTGCGATAGGTGTGAGTGTAAGTGTGTGAGGGTGAGATATCGACACACGCAGGGCGTGAATGCTGAGATAATTGAGATAGGTGAGCACACCCCCTAATACGACACTGGAAATAAGGGGAGATGGGGGCCTTAATATTAATGTCATTTGAGGTCGGAAAGCTATCAAATTGGATTCGTCCGGTGCGGAGAAGCCTGCTAACTGATGACATCACCGAAAACCGCTTGAAAATCGCTTGGTAAATGAGTTTTTGGCGTTTGATGGAAAATGGGGGACAACAATGGAGTTTGTCCATTGTGACGTCACAGTCGTCTCTTGGATGTCCGAACAATGGTTACTAAGAGGAATTATATGCAATTGATTAATTTCCCGTATTTCCTTTATTTTTGATGCAATTTGGTACCTGAAGCACTCAATCGACAGGAAATTTTGTGCTCTTTCGGGTGGTGGCCTTCATTGTGTGATACGACGCACCAGTGAGTATGCTATCAAACGCCAATGTTTCTAAAGGGCGTTACTAACCTAAGCGAGTGGGCTGTGTACAGAATGTTCCTAGCGACCAGGGGAAAGCACTGGTGTGTGAAAACGGGCATGTGGCGTGTGCGATAGGTGTGAGTGTAAGTGTGTGAGGGTGAGATATCGACACACGCAGGGCGTGAATGCTGAGATAATTGAGATAGGTGAGCACACCCCCTAATACGACACTGGAAATAAGGGGAGATGGGGGCCTTAATATTAATGTCATTTGAGGTCGGAAAGCTATCAAATTGGATTCGTCCGGTGCGGAGAAGCCTGCTAACTGATGCCATCACCGAAAACCGCTTGAAAATCGCTGGTAAATGAGTTTTTGGCGTTTGATGGAAAATGGGGGACAACAATGGAGTTTGTCCATCGTGACGTCACAGTCGTCTCTTGGATGTCCGAACAATGGTTACTAAGAGGAATTATATGCAATTGATTAATTTCCCGTATTTCCTTTATTTTTGATGCAATTTGGTACCTGAAGCACTCAATCGACAGGAAATTTTGTGCTCTTTCGGGTGGTGGCCTTCATTGTGTGATACGACGCACCAGTGAGTATGCTATCAAACGCCAATGTTTCTAAAGGGCGTTACTAACCTAAGCGAGTGGGCTGTGTACAGAATGTTCCTAGCGACCAGGGGAAAGCACTGGTGTGTGAAAACGGGCATGTGGCGTGTGCGATAGGTGTGAGTGTAAGTGTGTGAGGGTGAGATATCGACACACGCAGGGCGTGAATGCTGAGATAATTGAGATAGGTGAGCACACCCCCCTAATACGACACTGGAAATAAGGGGAGATGGGGGCCTTAATATTAATGTCATTTGAGGTCGGAAAGCTATCAAATTGGATTCGTCCGGTGCGGTGAAGCCTGCTAACTGATGCCATCACCGAAAACCGCTTGAAAATCGCTTGGTAAATGAGTTTTTGGCGTTTGATGGAAAATGGGGGACAACAATGGAGTTTGTCCATTGTGACGTCACAGTCGTCTCTTGGATGTCCGAACAATGGTTACTAAGAGGAATTATATGCAATTGATTAATTCCCCGTATTTCCTTTATTTTTGATGCAATTTGGTACCTGAAGCACTCAATCGACAGGAAATTCTGTGCTCTTTCGGGTGGTGGCCTTCATTGTGTGATACGACGCACCAGTGAGTATGCTATCAAACGCCAATGTTTCTAAAGGGCGTTACTAACCTAAGCGAGTGGGCTGTGTACAGAATGTTCCTAGCGGCCAGGGGAAAGCACTGGTGTGTGAAAAGGGGCATGTGGCGTGTGCGATAGGTGTGAGTGTAAGTGTGTGAGGGTGAGATATCGACACACGCAGGGCGTGAATGCTGAGATAATTGAGATAGGTGAGCACACCCCCCTAATACGACACTGGAAATAAGGGGAGATGGGGGCCTTAATATTAATGTCATTTGAGGTCGGAAAGCTATCAAATTGGATTCGTCCGGTGCGGAGAAGCCTGCTAACTGATGCCATCACCGAAAACCGCTTGAAAATCGCTGGTAAATGAGTTTTTGGCGTTTGATGGAAAATGGGGGACAACAATGGAGTTTGTCCATCGTGACGTCACTGTCGTCTCTTGGATGTCCGAACAATGGTTACTAAGAGGAATTATATGCAATTGATTAATTTCCCGTATTTCCTTTATTTTTGATGCAATTTGGTACCTGAAGCACTCAATCGACAGGAAATTTTGTGCTCTTTCGGGTGGTGGCCTTCATTGTGTGATACGACGCACCAGTGAGTATGCTATCAAACGCCAATGTTTCTAAAGGGCGTTACTAACCTAAGCGAGTGGGCTGTGTACAGAATGTTCCTAGCGACCAGGGGAAAGCACTGGTGTGTGAAAAGGGGCATGTGGCGTGTGCGATAGGTGTGAGTGTAAGTGTGTGAGGGTGAGATATCGACACACGCAGGGCGTGAATGCTGAGATAATTGAGATAGGTGAGCACACCCCCTAATACGACACTGGAAATAAGGGGAGATGGGGGCCTTAATATTAATGTCATTTGAGGTCGGAAAGCTATCAAATTGGATTCGTCCGGTGCGGAGAAGCCTGCTAACTGATGACATCACCGAAAACCGCTTGAAAATCGCTTGGTAAATGAGTTTTTGGCGTTTGATGGAAAATGGGGGACAACAATGGAGTTTGTCCATTGTGACGTCACAGTCGTCTCTTGGATGTCCGAACAATGGTTACTAAGAGGAATTATATGCAATTGATTAATTTCCCGTATTTCCTTTATTTTTGATGCAATTTGGTACCTGAAGCACTCAATCGACAGGAAATTTTGTGCTCTTTCGGGTGGTGGCCTTCATTGTGTGATACGACGCACCAGTGAGTATGCTATCAAACGCCAATGTTTCTAAAGGGCGTTACTAACCTAAGCGAGTGGGCTGTGTACAGAATGTTCCTAGCGACCAGGGGAAAGCACTGGTGTGTGAAAAGGGGCATGTGGCGTGTGCGATAGGTGTGAGTGTAAGTGTGTGAGGGTGAGATATCGACACACGCAGGGCGTGAATGCTGAGATAATTGAGATAGGTGAGCACACCCCCTAATACGACACTGGAAATAAGGGGAGATGGGGGCCTTAATATTAATGTCATTTGAGGTCGGAAAGCTATCAAATTGGATTCGTCCGGTGCGGAGAAGCCTGCTAACTGATGCCATCACCGAAAACCGTTTGAAAATCGCTTGGTAAATGAGTTTTTGGCGTTTGATGGAAAATGGGGGACAACAATGGAGTTTGTCCATTGTGACGTCACAGTCGTCTCTTGGATGTCCGAACAATGGTTACTAAGAGGAATTATATGCAATTGATTAATTCCCCGTATTTCCTTTATTTTTGATGCAATTTGGTACCTGAAGCACTCAATCGACAGGAAATTCTGTGCTCTTTCGGGTGGTGGCCTTCATTGTGTGATACGACGCACCAGTGAGTATGCTATCAAACGCCAATGTTTCTAAAGGGCGTTACTAACCTAAGCGAGTGGGCTGTGTACAGAATGTTCCTAGCGACCAGGGGAAAGCACTGGTGTGTGAAAAGGGGCATGTGGCGTGTGCGATAGGTGTGAGTGTAAGTGTGTGAGGGTGAGATATCGACACACGCAGGGCGTGAATGCTGAGATAATTGAGATAGGTGAGCACACCCCCTAATACGACACTGGAAATAAGGGGAGATGGGGGCCTTAATATTAATGTCATTTGAGGTCGGAAAGCTATCAAATTGGATTCGTCCGGTGCGGAGAAGCCTGCTAACTGATGCCATCACCGAAAACCGCTTGAAAATCGCTGGTAAATGAGTTTTTGGCGTTTGATGGAAAATGGGGGACAACAATGGAGTTTGTCCATCGTGACGTCACTGTCGTCTCTTGGATGTCCGAACAATGGTTACTAAGAGGAATTATATGCAATTGATTAATTTCCCGTATTTCCTTTATTTTTGATGCAATTTGGTACCTGAAGCACTCAATCGACAGGAAATTTTGTGCTCTTTCGGGTGGTGGCCTTCATTGTGTGATACGACGCACCAGTGAGTATGCTATCAAACGCCAATGTTTCTAAAGGGCGTTACTAACCTAAGCGAGTGGGCTGTGTACAGAATGTTCCTAGCGACCAGGGGAAAGCACTGGTGTGTGAAAACGGGCATGTGGCGTGTGCGATAGGTGTGAGTGTAAGTGTGTGAGGGTGAGATATCGACACACGCAGGGCGTGAATGCTGAGATAATTGAGATAGGTGAGCACACCCCCTAATACGACACTGGAAATAAGGGGAGATGGGGGCCTTAATATTAATGTCATTTGAGGTCGGAAAGCTATCAAATTGGATTCGTCCGGTGCGGAGAAGCCTGCTAACTGATGACATCACCGAAAACCGCTTGAAAATCGCTTGGTAAATGAGTTTTTGGCGTTTGATGGAAAATGGGGGACAACAATGGAGTTTGTCCATTGTGACGTCACAGTCGTCTCTTGGATGTCCGAACAATGGTTACTAAGAGGAATTATATGCAATTGATTAATTTCCCGTATTTCCTTTATTTTTGATGCAATTTGGTACCTGAAGCACTCAATCGACAGGAAATTTTGTGCTCTTTCGGGTGGTGGCCTTCATTGTGTGATACGACGCACCAGTGAGTATGCTATCAAACGCCAATGTTTCTAAAGGGCGTTACTAACCTAAGCGAGTGGGCTGTGTACAGAATGTTCCTAGCGACCAGGGGAAAGCACTGGTGTGTGAAAACGGGCATGTGGCGTGTGCGATAGGTGTGAGTGTAAGTGTGTGAGGGTGAGATATCGACACACGCAGGGCGTGAATGCTGAGATAATTGAGATAGGTGAGCACACCCCCTAATACGACACTGGAAATAAGGGGAGATGGGGGCCTTAATATTAATGTCATTTGAGGTCGGAAAGCTATCAAATTGGATTCGTCCGGTGCGGAGAAGCCTGCTAACTGATGCCATCACCGAAAACCGCTTGAAAATCGCTTGGTAAATGAGTTTTTGGCGTTTGATGGAAAATGGGGGACAACAATGGAGTTTGTCCATTGTGACGTCACAGTCGTCTCTTGGATGTCCGAACAATGGTTACTAAGAGGAATTATATGCAATTGATTAATTTCCCATATTTCCTTTATTTTTGATGCAATTTGGTACCTGAAGCACTCAATCGACAGGAAATTTTGTGCTCTTTCGGGTGGTGGCCTTCATTGTGTGATACGACGCACCAGTGAGTATGCTATCAAACGCCAATGTTTCTAAAGGGCGTTACTAACCTAAGCGAGTGGGCTGTGTACAGAATGTTCCTAGCGACCAGGGGAAAGCACTGGTGTGTGAAAACGGGCATGTGGCGTGTGCGATAGGTGTGAGTGTAAGTGTGTGAGGGTGAGATATCGACACACGCAGGGCGTGAATGCTGAGATAATTGAGATAGGTGAGCACACCCCCTAATACGACACTGGAAATAAGGGGAGATGGGGGCCTTAATATTAATGTCATTTGAGGTCGGAAAGCTATCAAATTGGATTCGTCCGGTGCGGAGAAGCCTGCTAACTGATGCCATCACCGAAAACCGTTTGAAAATCGCTTGGTAAATGAGTTTTTGGCGTTTGATGGAAAATGGGGGACAACAATGGAGTTTGTCCATTGTGACGTCACAGTCGTCTCTTGGATGTCCGAACAATGGTTACTAAGAGGAATTATATGCAATTGATTAATTCCCCGTATTTCCTTTATTTTTGATGCAATTTGGTACCTGAAGCACTCAATCGACAGGAAATTCTGTGCTCTTTCGGGTGGTGGCCTTCATTGTGTGATACGACGCACCAGTGAGTATGCTATCAAACGCCAATGTTTCTAAAGGGCGTTACTAACCTAAGCGAGTGGGCTGTGTACAGAATGTTCCTAGCGACCAGGGGAAAGCACTGGTGTGTGAAAAGGGGCATGTGGCGTGTGCGATAGGTGTGAGTGTAAGTGTGTGAGGGTGAGATATCGACACACGCAGGGCGTGAATGCTGAGATAATTGAGATAGGTGAGCACACCCCCTAATACGACACTGGAAATAAGGGGAGATGGGGGCCTTAATATTAATGTCATTTGAGGTCGGAAAGCTATCAAATTGGATTCGTCCGGTGCGGAGAAGCCTGCTAACTGATGACATCACCGAAAACCGCTTGAAAATCGCTGGTAAATGAGTTTTTGGCGTTTGATGGAAAATGGGGGACAACAATGGAGTTTGTCCATTGTGACGTCACAGTCGTCTCTTGGATGTCCGAACAATGGTTACTAAGAGGAATTATATGCAATTGATTAATTTCCCGTATTTCCTTTATTTTTGATGCAATTTGGTACCTGAAGCACTCAATCGACAGGAAATTTTGTGCTCTTTCGGGTGGTGGCCTTCATTGTGTGATACGACGCACCAGTGAGTATGCTATCAAACGCCAATGTTTCTAAAGGGCGTTACTAACCTAAGCGAGTGGGCTGTGTACAGAATGTTCCTAGCGACCAGGGGAAAGCACTGGTGTGTGAAAACGGGCATGTGGCGTGTGCGATAGGTGTGAGTGTAAGTGTGTGAGGGTGAGATATCGACACACGCAGGGCGTGAATGCTGAGATAATTGAGATAGGTGAGCACACCCCCTAATACGACACTGGAAATAAGGGGAGATGGGGGCCTTAATATTAATGTCATTTGAGGTCGGAAAGCTATCAAATTGGATTCGTCCGGTGCGGAGAAGCCTGCTAACTGATGCCATCACCGAAAACCGCTTGAAAATCGCTGGTAAATGAGTTTTTGGCGTTTGATGGAAAATGGGGGACAACAATGGAGTTTGTCCATCGTGACGTCACAGTCGTCTCTTGGATGTCCGAACAATGGTTACTAAGAGGAATTATATGCAATTGATTAATTTCCCGTATTTCCTTTATTTTTGATGCAATTTGGTACCTGAAGCACTCAATCGACAGGAAATTTTGTGCTCTTTCGGGTGGTGGCCTTCATTGTGTGATACGACGCACCAGTGAGTATGCTATCAAACGCCAATGTTTCTAAAGGGCGTTACTAACCTAAGCGAGTGGGCTGTGTACAGAATGTTCCTAGCGACCAGGGGAAAGCACTGGTGTGTGAAAACGGGCATGTGGCGTGTGCGATAGGTGTGAGTGTAAGTGTGTGAGGGTGAGATATCGACACACGCAGGGCGTGAATGCTGAGATAATTGAGATAGGTGAGCACACCCCCTAATACGACACTGGAAATAAGGGGAGATGGGGGCCTTAATATTAATGTCATTTGAGGTCGGAAAGCTATCAAATTGGATTCGTCCGGTGCGGAGAAGCCTGCTAACTGATGCCATCACCGAAAACCGTTTGAAAATCGCTTGGTAAATGAGTTTTTGGCGTTTGATGGAAAATGGGGGACAACAATGGAGTTTGTCCATTGTGACGTCACAGTCGTCTCTTGGATGTCCGAACAATGGTTACTAAGAGGAATTATATGCAATTGATTAATTCCCCGTATTTCCTTTATTTTTGATGCAATTTGGTACCTGAAGCACTCAATCGACAGGAAATTTTGTGCTCTTTCGGGTGGTGGCCTTCATTGTGTGATACGACGCACCAGTGAGTATGCTATCAAACGCCAATGTTTCTAAAGGGCGTTACTAACCTAAGCGAGTGGGCTGTGTACAGAATGTTCCTAGCGACCAGGGGAAAGCACTGGTGTGTGAAAACGGGCATGTGGCGTGTGCGATAGGTGTGAGTGTAAGTGTGTGAGGGTGAGATATCGACACACGCAGGGCGTGAATGCTGAGATAATTGAGATAGGTGAGCACACCCCCTAATACGACACTGGAAATAAGGGGAGATGGGGGCCTTAATATTAATGTCATTTGAGGTCGGAAAGCTATCAAATTGGATTCGTCCGGTGCGGAGAAGCCTGCTAACTGATGCCATCACCGAAAACCGCTTGAAAATCGCTGGTAAATGAGTTTTTGGCGTTTGATGGAAAATGGGGGACAACAATGGAGTTTGTCCATCGTGACGTCACAGTCGTCTCTTGGATGTCCGAACAATGGTTACTAAGAGGAATTATATGCAATTGATTAATTTCCCGTATTTCCTTTATTTTTGATGCAATTTGGTACCTGAAGCACTCAATCGACAGGAAATTTTGTGCTCTTTCGGGTGGTGGCCTTCATTGTGTGATACGACGCACCAGTGAGTATGCTATCAAACGCCAATGTTTCTAAAGGGCGTTACTAACCTAAGCGAGTGGGCTGTGTACAGAATGTTCCTAGCGACCAGGGGAAAGCACTGGTGTGTGAAAACGGGCATGTGGCGTGTGCGATAGGTGTGAGTGTAAGTGTGTGAGGGTGAGATATCGACACACGCAGGGCGTGAATGCTGAGATAATTGAGATAGGTGAGCACACCCCCTAATACGACACTGGAAATAAGGGGAGATGGGGGCCTTAATATTAATGTCATTTGAGGTCGGAAAGCTATCAAATTGGATTCGTCCGGTGCGGAGAAGCCTGCTAACTGATGCCATCACCGAAAACCGCTTGAAAATCGCTGGTAAATGAGTTTTTGGCGTTTGATGGAAAATGGGGGACAACAATGGAGTTTGTCCATCGTGACGTCACAGTCGTCTCTTGGATGTCCGAACAATGGTTACTAAGAGGAATTATATGCATTTGATTAATTTCCCGTATTTCCTTTATTTTTGATGCAATTTGGTACCTGAAGCACTCAATCGACAGGAAATTTTGTGCTCTTTCGGGTGGTGGCCTTCATTGTGTGATACGACGCACCAGTGAGTATGCTATCAAACGCCAATGTTTCTAAAGGGCGTTACTAACCTAAGCGAGTGGGCTGTGTACAGAATGTTCCTAGCGACCAGGGGAAAGCACTGGTGTGTGAAAACGGGCATGTGGCGTGTGCGATAGGTGTGAGTGTAAGTGTGTGAGGGTGAGATATCGACACACGCAGGGCGTGAATGCTGAGATAATTGAGATAGGTGAGCACACCCCCTAATACGACACTGGAAATAAGGGGAGATGGGGGCCTTAATATTAATGTCATTTGAGGTCGGAAAGCTATCAAATTGGATTCGTCCGGTGCGGAGAAGCCTGCTAACTGATGACATCACCGAAAACCGCTTGAAAATCGCTTGGTAAATGAGTTTTTGGCGTTTGATGGAAAATGGGGGACAACAATGGAGTTTGTCCATTGTGACGTCACAGTCGTCTCTTGGATGTCCGAACAATGGTTACTAAGAGGAATTATATGCAATTGATTAATTTCCCGTATTTCCTTTATTTTTGATGCAATTTGGTACCTGAAGCACTCAATCGACAGGAAATTTTGTGCTCTTTCGGGTGGTGGCCTTCATTGTGTGATACGACGCACCAGTGAGTATGCTATCAAACGCCAATGTTTCTAAAGGGCGTTACTAACCTAAGCGAGTGGGCTGTGTACAGAATGTTCCTAGCGACCAGGGGAAAGCACTGGTGTGTGAAAACGGGCATGTGGCGTGTGCGATAGGTGTGAGTGTAAGTGTGTGAGGGTGAGATATCGACACACGCAGGGCGTGAATGCTGAGATAATTGAGATAGGTGAGCACACCCCCTAATACGACACTGGAAATAAGGGGAGATGGGGGCCTTAATATTAATGTCATTTGAGGTCGGAAAGCTATCAAATTGGATTCGTCCGGTGCGGAGAAGCCTGCTAACTGATGACATCACCGAAAACCGCTTGAAAATCGCTTGGTAAATGAGTTTTTGGCGTTTGATGGAAAATGGGGGACAACAATGGAGTTTGTCCATTGTGACGTCACAGTCGTCTCTTGGATGTCCGAACAATGGTTACTAAGAGGAATTATATGCAATTGATTAATTTCCCGTATTTCCTTTATTTTTGATGCAATTTGGTACCTGAAGCACTCAATCGACAGGAAATTTTGTGCTCTTTCGGGTGGTGGCCTTCATTGTGTGATACGACGCACCAGTGAGTATGCTATCAAACGCCAATGTTTCTAAAGGGCGTTACTAACCTAAGCGAGTGGGCTGTGTACAGAATGTTCCTAGCGACCAGGGGAAAGCACTGGTGTGTGAAAACGGGCATGTGGCGTGTGCGATAGGTGTGAGTGTAAGTGTGTGAGGGTGAGATATCGACACACGCAGGGCGTGAATGCTGAGATAATTGAGATAGGTGAGCACACCCCCTAATACGACACTGGAAATAAGGGGAGATGGGGGCCTTAATATTAATGTCATTTGAGGTCGGAAAGCTATCAAATTGGATTCGTCCGGTGCGGAGAAGCCTGCTAACTGATGCCATCACCGAAAACCGCTTGAAAATCGCTGGTAAATGAGTTTTTGGCGTTTGATGGAAAATGGGGGACAACAATGGAGTTTGTCCATCGTGACGTCACAGTCGTCTCTTGGATGTCCGAACAATGGTTACTAAGAGGAATTATATGCAATTGATTAATTTCCCGTATTTCCTTTATTTTTGATGCAATTTGGTACCTGAAGCACTCAATCGACAGGAAATTTTGTGCTCTTTCGGGTGGTGGCCTTCATTGTGTGATACGACGCACCAGTGAGTATGCTATCAAACGCCAATGTTTCTAAAGGGCGTTACTAACCTAAGCGAGTGGGCTGTGTACAGAATGTTCCTAGCGACCAGGGGAAAGCACTGGTGTGTGAAAACGGGCATGTGGCGTGTGCGATAGGTGTGAGTGTAAGTGTGTGAGGGTGAGATATCGACACACGCAGGGCGTGAATGCTGAGATAATTGAGATAGGTGAGCACACCCCCTAATACGACACTGGAAATAAGGGGAGATGGGGGCCTTAATATTAATGTCATTTGAGGTCGGAAAGCTATCAAATTGGATTCGTCCGGTGCGGAGAAGCCTGCTAACTGATGACATCACCGAAAACCGCTTGAAAATCGCTTGGTAAATGAGTTTTTGGCGTTTGATGGAAAATGGGGGACAACAATGGAGTTTGTCCATTGTGACGTCACAGTCGTCTCTTGGATGTCCGAACAATGGTTACTAAGAGGAATTATATGCAATTGATTAATTTCCCGTATTTCCTTTATTTTTGATGCAATTTGGTACCTGAAGCACTCAATCGACAGGAAATTTTGTGCTCTTTCGGGTGGTGGCCTTCATTGTGTGATACGACGCACCAGTGAGTATGCTATCAAACGCCAATGTTTCTAAAGGGCGTTACTAACCTAAGCGAGTGGGCTGTGTACAGAATGTTCCTAGCGACCAGGGGAAAGCACTGGTGTGTGAAAACGGGCATGTGGCGTGTGCGATAGGTGTGAGTGTAAGTGTGTGAGGGTGAGATATCGACACACGCAGGGCGTGAATGCTGAGATAATTGAGATAGGTGAGCACACCCCCTAATACGACACTGGAAATAAGGGGAGATGGGGGCCTTAATATTAATGTCATTTGAGGTCGGAAAGCTATCAAATTGGATTCGTCCGGTGCGGAGAAGCCTGCTAACTGATGCCATCACCGAAAACCGTTTGAAAATCGCTTGGTAAATGAGTTTTTGGCGTTTGATGGAAAATGGGGGACAACAATGGAGTTTGTCCATTGTGACGTCACAGTCGTCTCTTGGATGTCCGAACAATGGTTACTAAGAGGAATTATATGCAATTGATTAATTCCCCGTATTTCCTTTATTTTTGATGCAATTTGGTACCTGAAGCACTCAATCGACAGGAAATTCTGTGCTCTTTCGGGTGGTGGCCTTCATTGTGTGATACGACGCACCAGTGAGTATGCTATCAAACGCCAATGTTTCTAAAGGGCGTTACTAACCTAAGCGAGTGGGCTGTGTACAGAATGTTCCTAGCGACCAGGGGAAAGCACTGGTGTGTGAAAACGGGCATGTGGCGTGTGCGATAGGTGTGAGTGTAAGTGTGTGAGGGTGAGATATCGACACACGCAGGGCGTGAATGCTGAGATAATTGAGATAGGTGAGCACACCCCCTAATACGACACTGGAAATAAGGGGAGATGGGGGCCTTAATATTAATGTCATTTGAGGTCGGAAAGCTATCAAATTGGATTCGTCCGGTGCGGAGAAGCCTGCTAACTGATGCCATCACCGAAAACCGCTTGAAAATCGCTGGTAAATGAGTTTTTGGCGTTTGATGGAAAATGGGGGACAACAATGGAGTTTGTCCATTGTGACGTCACAGTCGTCTCTTGGATGTCCGAACAATGGTTACTAAGAGGAATTATATGCAATTGATTAATTTCCCATATTTCCTTTATTTTTGATGCAATTTGGTACCTGAAGCACTCAATCGACAGGAAATTTTGTGCTCTTTCGGGTGGTGGCCTTCATTGTGTGATACGACGCACCAGTGAGTATGCTATCAAACGCCAATGTTTCTAAAGGGCGTTACTAACCTAAGCGAGTGGGCTGTGTACAGAATGTTCCTAGCGACCAGGGGAAAGCACTGGTGTGTGAAAAGGGGCATGTGGCGTGTGCGATAGGTGTGAGTGTAAGTGTGTGAGGGTGAGATATCGACACACGCAGGGCGTGAATGCTGAGATAATTGAGATAGGTGAGCACACCCCCTAATACGACACTGGAAATAAGGGGAGATGGGGGCCTTAATATTAATGTCATTTGAGGTCGGAAAGCTATCAAATTGGATTCGTCCGGTGCGGAGAAGCCTGCTAACTGATGCCATCACCGAAAACCGCTTGAAAATCGCTGGTAAATGAGTTTTTGGCGTTTGATGGAAAATGGGGGACAACAATGGAGTTTGTCCATCGTGACGTCACAGTCGTCTCTTGGATGTCCGAACAATGGTTACTAAGAGGAATTATATGCAATTGATTAATTTCCCGTATTTCCTTTATTTTTGATGCAATTTGGTACCTGAAGCACTCAATCGACAGGAAATTTTGTGCTCTTTCGGGTGGTGGCCTTCATTGTGTGATACGACGCACCAGTGAGTATGCTATCAAACGCCAATGTTTCTAAAGGGCGTTACTAACCTAAGCGAGTGGGCTGTGTACAGAATGTTCCTAGCGACCAGGGGAAAGCACTGGTGTGTGAAAACGGGCATGTGGCGTGTGCGATAGGTGTGAGTGTAAGTGTGTGAGGGTGAGATATCGACACACGCAGGGCGTGAATGCTGAGATAATTGAGATAGGTGAGCACACCCCCTAATACGACACTGGAAATAAGGGGAGATGGGGGCCTTAATATTAATGTCATTTGAGGTCGGAAAGCTATCAAATTGGATTCGTCCGGTGCGGAGAAGCCTGCTAACTGATGACATCACCGAAAACCGCTTGAAAATCGCTTGGTAAATGAGTTTTTGGCGTTTGATGGAAAATGGGGGACAACAATGGAGTTTGTCCATTGTGACGTCACAGTCGTCTCTTGGATGTCCGAACAATGGTTACTAAGAGGAATTATATGCAATTGATTAATTTCCCGTATTTCCTTTATTTTTGATGCAATTTGGTACCTGAAGCACTCAATCGACAGGAAATTTTGTGCTCTTTCGGGTGGTGGCCTTCATTGTGTGATACGACGCACCAGTGAGTATGCTATCAAACGCCAATGTTTCTAAAGGGCGTTACTAACCTAAGCGAGTGGGCTGTGTACAGAATGTTCCTAGCGACCAGGGGAAAGCACTGGTGTGTGAAAACGGGCATGTGGCGTGTGCGATAGGTGTGAGTGTAAGTGTGTGAGGGTGAGATATCGACACACGCAGGGCGTGAATGCTGAGATAATTGAGATAGGTGAGCACACCCCCTAATACGACACTGGAAATAAGGGGAGATGGGGGCCTTAATATTAATGTCATTTGAGGTCGGAAAGCTATCAAATTGGATTCGTCCGGTGCGGAGAAGCCTGCTAACTGATGCCATCACCGAAAACCGCTTGAAAATCGCTGGTAAATGAGTTTTTGGCGTTTGATGGAAAATGGGGGACAACAATGGAGTTTGTCCATCGTGACGTCACAGTCGTCTCTTGGATGTCCGAACAATGGTTACTAAGAGGAATTATATGCAATTGATTAATTTCCCGTATTTCCTTTATTTTTGATGCAATTTGGTACCTGAAGCACTCAATCGACAGGAAATTTTGTGCTCTTTCGGGTGGTGGCCTTCATTGTGTGATACGACGCACCAGTGAGTATGCTATCAAACGCCAATGTTTCTAAAGGGCGTTACTAACCTAAGCGAGTGGGCTGTGTACAGAATGTTCCTAGCGACCAGGGGAAAGCACTGGTGTGTGAAAAGGGGCATGTGGCGTGTGCGATAGGTGTGAGTGTAAGTGTGTGAGGGTGAGATATCGACACACGCAGGGCGTGAATGCTGAGATAATTGAGATAGGTGAGCACACCCCCTAATACGACACTGGAAATAAGGGGAGATGGGGGCCTTAATATTAATGTCATTTGAGGTCGGAAAGCTATCAAATTGGATTCGTCCGGTGTGGAGAAGCCTGCTAACTGATGACATCACCGAAAACCGCTTGAAAATCGCTTGGTAAATGAGTTTTTGGCGTTTGATGGAAAATGGGGGACAACAATGGAGTTTGTCCATTGTGAAGTCACAGTCGTCTCTTGGATGTCCGAACAATGGTTACTAAGAGGAATTATATGCAATTGATTAATTCCCCGTATTTCCTTTATTTTTGATGCAATTTGGTACCTGAAGCACTCAATCGACAGGAAATTCTGTGCTCTTTCGGGTGGTGGCCTTCATTGTGTGATACGACGCACCAGTGAGTATGCTATCAAACGCCAATGTTTCTAAAGGGCGTTACTAACCTAAGCGAGTGGGCTGTGTACAGAATGTTCCTATCGACCAGGGGAAAGCACTGGTGTGTGAAAACGGGCATGTGGCGTGTGCGATAGGTGTGAGTGTAAGTGTGTGAGGGTGAGATATCGACACACGCAGGGCGTGAATGCTGAGATAATTGAGATAGGTGAGCACACACCCCTAATACGACACTGGAAATAAGGGGAGATGGGGGGCCTTAATATTAATGTCATTTGGGGTCGGAAAGCTATCAAATTGGATTCGTCCGGTGCGGAGAAGCCTGCTAGCTGATGCCATCACCGAAAACCGCTTGAAAATCGCTTGGTAAATGAGTTTTTGGCGTTTGATGGAAAATGGGGGACAACAATGGAGTTTGTCCATTGTGACGTCACAGTCGTCTCTTGGATGTCCGAACAATGGTTACTAAGAGGAATTATATGCAATTGATTAATTTCCCGTATTTCCTTTATTTTTGATGCAATTTGGTACCTGAAACGATCGGTCTAGTAAATATTAGAAGTGTGTGCGTCCAGGTTTTTATCGCATCCAAAATAATTCCTTGATTTCACTTTTGTTAACTTGTACTATGAAGTATAATAATGTAGATAAAACAAATCTGAGAACGAGTTGTCTTTAGCGAAGTATACACGTGGCAATCCTCCAATGATTCGCAGTTGTATTAGTTAAATGAATGCCATGAAATTGAACTAGACTAGCCCTACGTAGGGATAACAAGTGTTAATTCATGCAGTGCATTCATCTAGCTTAGCAGCTAAGCTAGCTGCTACGATCTTGAACGCAGCCCAGCTACATGTTTCTTAAAGTAATCTGTCTAATTTGCGATGATTTCGTAATCTGGTAACATTACATTTTCACAAATGACAAAAAAGGTGACGATGATGTCAACTATTTTGTAAGTGTAATCGAAAAACATGGATAAGAATAACAAGATTACCACATTTTTTAAAATCCGCCATTGATGCTAGTTTGAATAAACAAGAAAAAAGACCCAATATTATTATACTGAATTGGGGCCAGTGGTCTATATATCTACTGGTCCGAAGGGACAGAGAAAGTTATCAATTGACCAGTAAAATTTAAGTTGATAGCCCAAGTGACCAGTGAATAAAAATAATTATTTCTAGACCTGAAAAGGTGGTCAGAATAGTTCACTTGAGCTCAGGTGAGCTAAAAATGGAAAATAAATGAAAAAATAAAAGAGAAAGTGCAAAGGAACATTGGTTACTCTCTGCTAATAAGAGCAGACAAGTACATGATCACAAAACCCGTGGGGATCCGGGTTAGAATAGGTCCTCAGTAGCCCTTGCTTGTCATAAGAGACGACTAAAGGGTTGGTCCGCAAAAATCTAGACCCGGTGTCACAGAGGTGTGGCACGATTAAGATCCCGCTACTCAAAGTCCGTAAGCGCCTAGAATAGTCATAAATTTTGCAGCCCTTCACTGCCAATGGTGACGTCTCCATTCGAGTGAAAATAAAAATCTCTAGCAGGACGTTAAACGATACACAACCAACCAACATGCATTCAAAGATACAAGGATGGCATGTCCTGTGTTTCAAAGGTTGATCAAAATATAATGATGGAAAATGAAATTTTAGTTTTATTTTTTTTTAAATTTGGACTAGTGATTAAATGTTATGAACTTTGGACATAGTGAACTTCACAAATTAGCAATCCTTTGACAACTAAATATTGAGAGTATCTTATTTACTGGGGAACAGATTTTCGTGGTAACGAATTCTATTTCGTCGGAACGAATTTTCTTATAAGGGAAATCTTTTTTTTTTTATTTCGTGGAAACGAATTTTATTTCGTAGAAACAAATTTTTAAATAAAATTGAGTTTTTATGGAGGAGACGAAGATGTTTACTTCCGATGTTATGTTGGTTGTGTGATTAACAGAATGTGATGTTATGAATGGTGATGCTGTAGATGTTTTCCCACGTTTTTTTTATAAGCAGTGAAAGGTTGCTTAACAAATGTATTTTTATGGTGGACAAAAAACTGAGGAAACGTAACACAAAATTTACAAAGACGGCCATATAACAATTTTCTGAAGCAACTGATTCATCAAAGAATGCTGAAAATCTTTTTGTGTTCTCTCATATTCTTTGTCTGACCACGACGTGTTTGTAATTTGGCGACGTAGTTTGGTATGGGTTGATTTTGACTATAACGTTTCAGCTGATGACATTGCAATCAAACTTTAGTGCACCTGTTACAATTTATTAAGATCGTAAAAATCTGAATGATTTTCCATCTTTATCAAGTTTTGTTGTCTTCCTGAATTCATTTTCACTCGACTGAATACCTGTCTTTTCATTCTGCAAGTCCATGATAATTTCCAGAGTATCATCTGAATCAGTATAATAGTTTTGACTTTAAATGGTCAGATTCCTTTATTTTATCAGATTCAGTGGATGAAATAGGGAAACACACCACAAAATGAGTTATTGTCCAACTGTTTTGGGTTGATGTGTTCAGTGTGTGACCACATGATGTCAATAAGCCAACCTGGACATACTTTATTATCAGAGAGTGGCTTTATTTCATGCTGAAGAAAATGTCTGTTCTGACACAGCAACATTTTGTACTATTGGGCACGTGCTATATATTGGATGGATCAGTGCATTTGCTGCTGCGAAAAAAAAAGTGTATCAAAATACAATATTCTCCACATTTGATAGATTTATATTTTTATTTTGATCATCTTAAGAAAAGTCGCTGATGCATGTGGTGTGTCTTTGGTATATTTTGAAAAATAGTACAACGTATCTTACAAATGGTCATCTCGAAAGCTTACAGAAAGTAGAAACTGGCCATGCGAAACGACTTATGAAGGTGATCGACTGGGAAATCACATTTATGGATAAATGTTTGGTTCTATACATATTTATTTTTTTTTTATTGGGTAGTGGGGTATACGTACATAATATGTATATACGCTATCCACTCCCAAATGAAATTAGAAATACGTTATCTTTTAACTATGGAGCGCCAAATTAATTGAATTAATGCGCGCATTACTTCAATTGATGGAAGCAATAATTGATGTGATTTGCACATTCAATTACTGCTCTCATCAAATGAATTAATGCGCTCATCAATGTGAAGAAATTATTGCTCGCTAAATTTAATTTGAAGCTGAGTATAAATGATTTGATGATCTCTTTAATTCAGTTGAAAATATCTATCATATTTTACAACGAGTGCTGTCTTAAAATTTAAAATGGTGCTTTGAAAAGCGGGGGTTATAGATCAAATTTTGAATTATTGGCCAAAATACTGAATTCTTATACAAATTAAAATTATAGTATTGTAAGAATCGGTGTTCTTTTTGGAAAAAATATATCAACCAAATTAATGACTTTCAACATTTGGATTAGTTCCAAGTATCACAATTATAAAACTGAAATACACTTATAGGGGTATAACACTGTAAAACAATCCTTCCACTACAAAATATAGTCCCTACCAAACCCTTTCAAAATTTGAATTGACACAACTTTTTCAACTGGATATTAAGTAAGTGATGTGTGATATGTTTGCACTAATGAAATCCGTATTGAACCAGTAAATACTAAGATAACCATAGCATCCTAAAATGTCTTTAATTTATTTTAAAGATTATTCATGCTTCTAAATTTTGTTTATGAACGTCTTTCCCCTGTGTCAAACATTTTCTTATGTACTGTGTACAAGTGCGTCTACGTTATATTATTATTATTATTATTATTATTTGTGTTATTTAAATTCATTCATTGTCTTGTGTATGTGTAATGATTATGTAAATATGTTATAGTCGGGTTCAAAGAGCTGCTATTTACTCATATTTGTTCTATGTAAATATTCCGACTTTAAAATTTACTTGACTTGATCCACACTGTGTAGAATATACCACTGCTGGTCTCTATATATGGGTATAACACAAGTGCTTGACGTTTTAATAATAATAATGTCTTTCTATAAACAAACTATCCATAGTCTGTTTTTGTTATATGCCGGTGTAACGACGAAAAGTGACCCCCGTAGAATAATGACCGGGGGGGGGGGGGGGGGGTCAAATTTCTACGTAGAAAAATGACCCTCCGGTCATTATTCTACGGCAAGTAGGGTCATTTTTCGACTGTAGAAAACCCTTCCAGACCGTTTATTCTACGACACCACACACATTGAAAAATGACCCCCTACTTTTTCACTATATTATACAATAATATCTTATGAAATGAGATGTAATACTCAATATTCGTTCATCCCAGGGTTGGATAGGGTCGGTGAAGATAACTGTGTCTCCTGTTTTTGGTTTTTTTATAAAATATCCTTAAATGTCGTGGAAGCAAATTTAACACCACTTCTTATATGGGCCCCATAAAATATGATTTAATAATTCCTATTTCTTTGTGACTCGCTGAGATTCACCAATGTAGAAAAATGTTACTTCTATATTTATCTGCACATGACTTTCAATGTGTACGGGGTTGGGAAGGAGGAGGTGCGAGCTAATAATTTTTTTAGCTGTCATTTTCCCCTAATAACGCCCCCCCCCCAAAACTATCCCATGAAAGAGCCTGGCATTGGTGTCCTCAATGGGACAAGGGGACATTTAATCTCATTAATCTGCAAGTCTGTCTGTTTAAATTTGTCACAAAAACTTTAACCTTTGTCGTAACCTTTGAATGAGATAGGGCTTTCGTATTTCACATGTATATTACCTGCTACAAGATCTTACCAAATATACTATGATTTTTAAAAAAGAAAGAGATATGGCTATCATTTTATATATGTATAATCCTTTCTAAAACTACGTTTTCTGACCCTGTGACCTAGACCTTGAAGGTTGACCTACTTTTCAAAAATGGTATATTTCTGTATATTTCTAGATTGGGAAAAGATAGGGGTTTCGTATTTGCATTCCTGAAACAAGACGTTCTCGAGCATGCTATGGTTTTTTACCCCTTGACCTTCATGTTTGACCTAATCTGCCAAAAAATCGCTGGAAATTACTTTTGAATGACATAATTATATGATAGGGTGTTTATATTTGACACAACATGCCATAAATAATGGTCTCCCATCCACTGACACCGGAAGCGGAGATCACAATTCTTTGATTTCATTTCAAAGCAACTAAAGTACATTAAAGAATTCCAAATTGATATACATGTATATATTTTTATATATTTATTTATTACAACTACAACTATAAAAAGAGCACAGAAACTTGCCACTAACTTTAATGTATTTTCAACGTTTACTAAGGGGTATCATATTTCGATTTTTTTGCAACAAACTTGTCTTTCAAATCCTCCCATTCACACAATAAATTGAACACATTTGGATCTATTTCCTCGCTTAATTTTTCTAAACTTTTTACTTGATGGGGAAAATCTTTGAACTTCAATACGTATACGTCTTCTGGTCTTTCTAATTCTCCGACAATATTGGAGTCGGTTTCATTGTTTACCAGTGCAGCTTCAAGCATTCTTTTTGAAATATACTGGTGGTATTTCTTTGGCACGAAGTTTTTGATGTAGATGTAAGGTGTTCTGCTGTAAATATCCTCTGTAACATCCAATACAGGTTCGTAATGGTGTCCAATATTCATAATAAAAATGCATTTCGAATTGGATTCGTTTTTTCCCTCGTGTAGGGGAGGGTACGGCAGCCAGACGTAATTGTCGTTGTTTTTGTCATTCATCCCGTGCTTGCAGTAAACAAAGATCGTTGTATTGCAAATTGTAGTGAATGTACGGATTTCTGTATCAGTACCCCAGGAACCTTCATGTTCCATCCGCGAACGTTTCAAATATTTTGGATCCGCTTCCATGGTTTGCAATAGATGTTTATTCTCCTTCATAAAGCCAACAACTTTATTTCGTACATCATTGTGATATGATTTTTCCACGAAAAGCGATATTTCCGTATATCCTTTCGAGTCCATGGTGTGAAGCAAAATGACGAACAGAATTGTTGCCTTTGAAACTTCAAAGAACCGCAAAATGACGAACAGAATTGTTGTTTTTGAAACTTCAAAGAACCCCGCCTATTTGATGGCATCATTTTATCCTAAACAAAGTGATTGATGTTTTAAGCCTATGATATTTTTCCCATGGGAGCAAAGTTTTGAAATCAGACTGTGTTGTCACAATCACTAACAAAGGCAGCTGGTAAACGATCAAAAATAGCCAAAATAAATAAAACGCTAGAATTTGAAAGGAATTTGTGAATTGAAAATATGAAGTTTAATTGCTTTAGTCTGAGCCCCAAATCGGGTGAGCTCATATTTACATTGATATAAGAAATCTCGGATTAGCAATAATAATTTTATGTACATGCATTAGGTAGCCCCCCCCCCCCCCCCCCCCCCCCGCCAAGAAAATGTTTCATCCGATTGAATCAGTTATTCAAAAACAAGTAATGTTTTATATTTGTGCACACCCAACATCAAATGTTGTAATATTGCTAATCATACTCGGGAAAAAAATTATGTATATTAGACTGGGAAGATTTTTTATGCTGCAGACATTCCGTTTTTCTATTGGTAAAAAATATTATATATAAATAAAAGGGAAAAGGGCAATATAACTGTGTATAGACTTCTGTAATGTTTTTTGAATATGAAATACTTATATGCATCAAATCTTTTGATATAAAATGTCTCAATTTGTTTGTGCTTTGGTGATACTAGCAAACGACAAAAGATATAATCAGGTATAAAAAAAGAGGGATCTCAGGGGAAAAAAAGACAAAAAATCATTATCTGTCCAAATACTGGAACTTCCTAGTGATCAACCTTGAAGCAATAAAAAGAGAACGTGTATTAGCAGAGGATGGGGGGACATCTAAAAGAAAATTTACTCTAATAAAATACTATACTCAGAAAAGTTAATCACAGTTTGTGCCCCTGATGTTGAAGATATTTATGAGATATACTTTTTTTCAACAATTGCCCGTTTTTCATGCAAATTTGGTGGTTCAGAAACATAAACTTTTCTTGTAATTTGTGAAGAAGAAAAAAGAGACTTTTTTGGGGATATTTTGCACATAATTTACCCAAAGTAAAATCAAAGAGGATAACAATTATTGAAACTGAACATTTTTTTTTATGGATGATCTTGATTTTTTAAAAATAATAACATATATTTTATAAATTAAATTTGATAAATCAAATCTAAGAACGTGGTATTCTTGCTCTATAGTCATGGAACTGTTATTCGCTTTCCTTTAATTGGGATAAATCATCTTGTTTTATTGATTTTAGGTATAGTGGGTAGAACGCATGAAATAAACACTTCATATCAGAAGACTGCGTGATTTTACCCCTATTTATTTTCCGACAAGAATATTCTTACCAAAACCAGCCTTTTGCATCAAAAAATGACATAGGGTCATTATTCTACGGGGTCATTTTTCTACAATCCACACGGAGAAAAATGACCCCAAAGCCATATTTTCTACGAAAAAAGGGGTCATTTCTCTATGTAGAATATTGACCAGGGGGTAAAATTTCTACGTAGAAAAATGATCCCCGGTCATTATTCTACGGGGGTCATTTTTCGTCGTTACACCGGCCCATAACAGTCGCATGCGTTTCGAGACAGATGTCTGTTATCGCGGATGCGTTTTAAGGAAGAATTACTTTAATTACTTAAATAATAATTATTATTTTAAAAAAAAAGGGGGGGGGGTTATGTGTTGTTTATTTTTTTATTGCCATACCAAAAAAAAAAAAAATCAAAAAAAAAATCCATAGTATAATATGCAAGACCGATTTCATCAAGGGTGTTTAAGTCTATATATAGCGATGGTGTCATAATTCAATGTCAGCGTCTATATATAGCGATGGTGTCATAACTCAACGTCAGTAATTTATACAGCAAAAATTGAATGCTGCTAGCTCCACATCTGATATTTGATATGCTAGTAAAGTGTTTGAAAAATATCAAATCAATTAATTATAAAATTTCTCTCATAATATATCTTTTAAGACCTTTAAGTTATGCAAGATAGTAATGTTTGGGAATTTCATTAGTTAATTTGCGGAGCAATACATGATAGAAACGTAAAACTATTCAATATATATAACTCAAGGTCATGATAATGTATATAATTACATTGCAATACAAATTATTCAATTTCCAAATAAATTCGCCGCAGGCATACAAGTTTAGGGCTATTTTTATACAATAAAGGGTATTTATAAATAAAATATAAATAATGTAATGTACTTAGTTTTACATCATATTTACTTTTAAATTGTAGAGTCTATAAATAGTCTTAATTGCGAAGTGAGCTGTATTAATTATGTTATTTTGGGGTGGGGTGCACTCCTCCATTTTTTTCCTGACAAATTACATAACATTATTATTTGAAATGGGAAAATAAATACACCAGCTTAGTGGCTTATTCTCATTTTTACTGATAGGAACTTTTTAGTAGAAGAAAACTACTACTAAAATTAGTAAAGTGTTGAAGAGAACGATTTCATGATTTAACAAAAACCGGCTTGGGAAAGCAAACTTTAACACCATTTTTTTGTTTTATTTTTCAAATTTGGATACAGATGTAAAGTGGTAAACATACCTTAGATTCTTTTTACAAGAATTTTTACCACGTGACTTTACGGAAATCGTCAAGAACAGAAATTTTTCCACATCACGGAAAAGAACGAAATGGAAATAAAAGAAGTTAGCTAGGTATCGATTGACAAATGCGCGTTGTGTGTAGCCAGTTGTTCCCATTAAATTTCTCAAGCCTTCGTGTTGTAATTTTCCAGCGTTTTCAAAGAAAGAAATTGTTTGGAACACCTTTGAAATTCTTTTCCTGAGAAGAAGTTACTTTAGTTGCCAGGCGCAAATAATTTTTTTTTAGTTCTTACACTTCCCAAAACCTTTCCCGCCCATAGATTTGGTACCAATGTTTCTTGTTATCTCTTGAAATTTCATCCTTTCAAGCCAAAGGTTTTCGTCCACTCCGCTCCCCACAAACGAGTGGACCGAAAACCTTGGGTTGCGAAGAAAGGTAAATCCATTTCACACTAAATTTTCAGCAATATCAAAAAGCCAATGTTCTTGAAGTATATTTACTATTAACTAACAAATGAAAGTAAACAATGTTCTCAAATCGTTACTCGGTCTTTTCAGTCAAGTCGAAGAATAATCAAGTATTGTTGTCAAGTACGCTTTCGTCAGATCACTTCGGAATGCCTCGGGAACCAGAATAGAGCGCAACGACGTTCGACTCCGAGTTAGGTAAGACAAAATGATTAACCCTTTTGGCCTGAAATGATATTCAAAGCTTGTCATACACCAAAATATTTTGTAATGAAATGTGATGCACTAAGAACATTTTGAAAATTCAAAGTAGAGTTTTGGGAGTTCGAGTTTACAAGGCACCTGTGTTTGTCTGGCGTAATATGGTCACTTCGTATCCTGACCTTTTTGTAGCCAGGATTTTTTGTACCAAGATTGCTACTGTGTACCAAGATTGCCACTTTGTACCCAAGTTTTGGGAGTCGCTTAATTTGCACCCAGTTAGCAGGGTAGGAATTGACTCTTTAAAAATATGTATGGTACCGTATGAGTGTAAGATAAAGAGTAACCTTTTATATCATTTTTCAAGACATCGAAAATTGCATGTTGATTATTATGCAGTTGTGCTTTAATTGAAAATATTGTTTACAATGTAGTATATATATGTTTAGAAGGGAAAACATAAGTGTATTGGATACATATTCAACTAGATTACTAACAATGGAAAAATGTGATAATTTGCATAATGACAAACTAAGCAGTTGTTTTCTATTATGTTGTTAATCAACACATACCTAACAAATTAGACAGTGATTCCTTCAATATATTTATATTGGAAATAAAAATATAAAATTGTCATATCAAAAATACTGCTTGATAGAAATTGAAATGCACATTGCTTCACATCATTCACGTGGCGTTAAGTGTTAATTTTTGTAGTCCCCATCAACTGACCTTTCAATTTGGTTGAAGTGAGAAATCAGTATATTCGTTTGTAAGAACACATTGGGCACAGAGAAAACATTTGAAAATGTAAAAACAAACTGAATTGATGAGTACAATAATTCAATTAAAAGGAGCAATTATTCATTTAATGCTTATGTAATAGAGTGATTTTGGGTTTATTAATAAATATATGTTTATTAATAAATGTGTTTTACTTAAATAAAAAACCTAGATCCACTCCTTTATTTCCCTTACACTGCATACACCTGATTCATTTATTACCTTAAGGCATATGTCAAAGGTCTTAGAGTGTTCTTGGTATCCATTGGTCAAGTTTTGTAAAGTTTCGTTTGGTTGGTTTTATTCTCATGGTCATTGGTTTTACCGCCAAAGTTGAACACTTTTTGTCTGGAGTTGAGATTGACCAGTCAGAGATTTTGAGTTTGAGACCTTTCAGACCTGAAACTGACTTTTCTTATATTCTGGTAAGTAACTAATTCATAACTAATAATCCTTATATTAAATGTCAACTAATATGTCCAGGATATAATTATATTAGCATATTTAATGAAATTCCTTTTGCACATACTATTAATAGAGAGAAAGGATAGATATTGAATGAAAGCTATTTAGTTCATTAATTTCATATATCAAGAGAATAGATATATATTTATTGAATTACTTTAATTACTTGAAGATATCATCAATTCAATTATTGCATGCAGTAATTGAATTGATACACATGCCATTTCAAATGAAGAGAGCAATAATTAATTTGATGTGGGCATTAATTCAAATGATGAGAGCAATAATTGCACATCAATTTGAATATTGTTCTCATATCAATGTGGTGGAATTATTGCTCACAAATTTCAATTAATTAAAATCTAATTAGATTAAATCTAATTAAAATCAAATCTTTCTAATCTGTGCTGTAGACTGATATTGCTTCCAGCATAGTTTACATAGTGGATCAAAAAGTCTGATTTTAATTAGATTGATTTGGAGCTCGATATAAATGATTTGATGACCTCTTTAATTCATTTGAAAATACCATTAATTATTAACAACGCTTCTGTATAAGAAATTAATGTGTGCATCAATTCTTTTCAAGAGAGCAACAATTTAGAATGTTAGATTTCCATCAGCATACTTGGACTTAAAATAATGTAGGTTGTATCTTTGACATGGACATTTCAAATCTTTCAATTAAATGATAAAGTGTGTATAATGATAATTACAAAATGAAATCTCAATTAGTGGTTAACCATAGATGTATTGGGTGGTATAATATCTTCTGAAGAAAGTCTATTATGCATAAGTTTTGAAATTTTTTTTATCCCCGTACAATTCATTGCAAGAGGGGATATAGTAATAAGATGTGTGTGTGTGTGTAACACTTAACTTGTAGACACTCAACAGGCTACATTTTTTGCATGATTTATTTGTACTTCTCAGGGAGCTTTGTTATCAAGGAAGGAAGAAACCTATTGCATTTAGGATCAAAAGATCAAAGGTCATGGTCACTATGGGACTTCACAGAAGAAGCTTTTAGACACTATGTTGTTTGGTTGATTTAGTTCTTCACATGTAGTTATGTTATTAAGAGAGGAAGAACCCTGTTGATTTTTGGATTCAAAGGTTAAGGTCACTAAGGGAGTTCATTGTAAGGGGATATATCTTACCTTGTGGAGCTCTTGTTAAATCTCATAAATTCTTGTCATTGAAAATGGAGGATACAATAAAAAAAAGATTATAGAAAATATTTTGTATGCATTTTAAAATGAATTATTACATCATATTTAACATAGTTTTCTCTATAGTACTAAGGGTTTTGTAGATATAATTTTATCAACAATTATGGTAGGGAATGTTTAAATTATTACAACATTATGAATCAAATGCGTGATCAAAGATAACCTCTATGAATTCATAATTACTTATATTCAGACAATGAATTCCTGTTTCTATCAAATACTTTTACTTTCAGGGAGACAAGGACAGGTAATTGAAAAGGTAATTGCAATTACACATATTTGAATATGTATTTGAAATCAATACAATTAGTTATCTGTAACTGAAAATAATTACAAATACATTGGAAAAAAAAAGATTAATTCATTACCATGATTATAGATAATTACAATTACTAATTTTGATTGCACCATCTCTCAGTACCAATGGGGAACGCAGCTTCCATCAATACAGAAGCACCCAGAGGATCTGTGGCATATCTCAACAAGGAATATCTGTAAGATAAACTTGATTTTTTAAACATTTAATGTCATCTTTCAATGTTTGCTTGATTTTACTGTCTAAATGTCATTGATGTATACAGATAAAATAATGACAATCCTGACTTCTATAAATTGTTCTGGGCACTTTCTGGAATTGGACATTGAATATCTTACATGTATATTTCGTGCTGATTTCAATCTTGCTCTCAAAAATGTCAGCATCAACATTTTTGAGAAAAAGAATCTGAGACTACTCAGTATGTGGAGAAATACGTCTTCATGAAGAAAATTGAGTTTTCAGAAACACAGAACCACTTCCAAAACATTTAGTTTCAATGTTAGAAATATCATTTTGGTAAATTACCTCTGACTAAAAGCAGTAGAATAGATTACATTTGTATTTAATTGAAAACATTGTATACAAAGCCATATATTTTCTCATGTTTATCACAATTTCAATAAAAGTTTTTTCTGTTTGAATTGATAGTCCTTTTCAAAATGAAATATAGTATTGAAAGAAGTATATTAATAAAGAATTTAAAGTTGTTTGATTTTGATGAAGAATAGTGTTTTACTCACCAGAGTTTTAAGCTCAAGTTAGCTTTTGTCTGTAAACTTTACACATTTTGGATTTCTTCTCTAGAACCACTAGGGCAATTTCAACTAAACTTGGTACAGAGCATTTTCAGGTAAAAGGGAATGAAAAATGAAAATTATTGAAGTGTTCATGCCCCCTCCCCCTTCCAAGGGGAGATAATCAAGAAAATGTAAATATGGGTGGGGCTATTTCAAATCTTCTTGTGAACCAATGGGCTAGAAAAAAAAATAAAAATGAAACTTATATGAAATCTTCCTCACATGAAGTAGATTCATAATTGTTTAAATCATGATCCCAGTATCATGGGTATAAGGTGGGTCAAATGGGAATCTTTTTAAGGACAGCAAGACCAGACCATGATTAGTCATATTGATATGCAAGCATCTTCAGGTATGCAGATTCATGATTGTTCAAATCATGGCCCTTGGGGTAGGATGCATTCTAATTTTTTCATGGTATTATAAGGGATTTAAAATCTCAAGAACAACAGGGCCATACTTATTAGTCATATTAATATGCAAGCATCTAAAGGTATTGCAAGTCCTACTTTGAATATTCAAATCTATGGAGTGCCAAATTAACATAAGCTCAAATAATTAAAGACACATCAATTTGTTTGATGCACCCAACAATCGATTTTAAAGATCTCTTCAAATAATTAATATCTTCAATTCTGAATTATTGCATGCATTAATGAAAGTGTTGATAACATTGATTATTTTGCTGAGAATTGATGTATGCTGTAATTGAATTATTTCTCTCTTCAAATGAATTGATGATATCAACAATTAAATGATTTATGTATGGTATATAATTAAATTGAAGAGAGCAATAATTCAATTACGTGCATCAAATCAGTTATTGCCTGCAATAATTCAATTGATGCGCACAACAAATCAATTATTGTGTGCAATAATTGATTTGATGTGTGCACTCATAGAATTATTTTGTGAAATAATTCAATTGATTAATGATACATGTATCTTCAATTATTTGCATTAATGTTAATTTGGGGCTCCATACAGTCTTATAACTGATAACAAATCTTAGCCAGTATCGAGTATTTTTTTCTTTGATGATCTATGAAAAAAAATACAAACAGGGTTTAGAATACCTTAATGTGAAATTAAATACCTATATGATTGCTCTACCCCTGCATTGTTTGTGTTGTAATATGCACAATTATTTCCCCACATAGTTTACAAATTAAACTGTGACCTAGGTTTGATAATTCTTGAACTGAATCAAAACTAGGCAAATGGCACATAGTTTTTTGGAATGAAGTAATTTTATACAAAATTCTGCAATTGTTTAATTTTTAATCTTACACAGTAGCTATATCCAAAATATACTTACACACTATAGTTACATGTAGTGTGATAACATTAAACTGCATTTTATCAACAATACTGTTTGATAAAATTAAACGGTTTTTTATCAAAATACTGTACTAGATTCGATACTAAAACACTGAATTTAAAACTATACATGTAGGAAAATTAAAGAGGTTGTTGAATTCCTAATTCCGTGGTGTTTTCTTTTTTTTTTTCATTGAAAATTTCAGTAATCTGGTAGTTCTTTAGAAAGCAGATAATTAACCATTAAGAGAACAAAAAAATTTGAACTCTGTCGTTATGTGATGTATGCACAACAAAATATCAAATGATTCAATTATAACATAAAATGACTGTACAAGTCATAGCTCTGGAGTGTTGGGTGGGGCCTCAATAGGGGATCAAATATTTTACATTGCAATGTATGGGAAATTTAAAAACAATGTTCTTAAAAACAGCAGGAGCATGAGTATTATTACTCATATTAATATCCACGTATCTTCAGGCTTTGCAAACTCAAGTTTGTTTGAATCATGATCCTTGAAGGTAGCGTGGGACCACAATAGGGGATCAATGTTTTACATGGGAATTATGCATAATAAAATCTTTTGAACTACTGGCCATGATTAATTATATTATTATGGAAGCATTTTAATGTAGTGTGGATTCATTATTTCATCAGATCATGGGCACGATATAGTGCTAGGGTGGAACTAAAATAGGGATTCCAAGTTTCATATCAGATTATGTAGGAAATTTTAAGAAATTCTTAACAAGAATAGCAGGTCACAATATATGATATCAGTATGCAAATATTCCCATGTAGATTTTTTATTTTCAAATTATGGACCGTAGGGTTTGAATAGGGCTAAAATGAGGGATGAAACTTTACATAATACATGAAGATACAGAAAAAATATTTTAAAACCTTCTATAGAACAACAATTATGCCATGTTCATTGATATTGAAACATCCCTGTGTTGTCTGGTGTGGTTAAATCATGACCCTGTTGGGTCATTATAATTTGGTCTCAACATTTTTACTGGGAATAAAGAGGGTAAAATATCTTTTAAAAATCTTCTGGAGAACAGCATATTGCCAAGGTGACTTAGATGAGCACTGTGGCCAATGGGCCAGTACTCTTAAAAAAATGTTATCATCTATAAATGCTTAGTGTTGATTTCTTTTTTATTGCATACAATACAAATAAAAGATAATTGAGGAGAAGGAGAAGGAGATTGATGACGAGGTACCAGGATATGGCTTGTCAGATGTCATACAAATGGGACAGGCAGTGTCTTCCAAAACTTCCTTTGATGCTGAAGCAGGACCTAATGGCAAATCTCAAAAACTTATTCCTGTAAGATAACCTTTGAATTTTTCTTACAATACAATTCTTTAAACACTCGATATTAAGATCTAGGATAATTGTGTTATTTAGTATACTGACCAAATGGTAATGTTGATCTGATTATTGACTATAAACGAAAATTGATCCATTATTTTATTTTCAGGACAATTGATTATTTTTAGCTCAATTGAGCTGAAAGTTCAAGTGAGTTTTTTGATCACATTTTGTCCCATGTCTGTCTGTCCATCCATCTGTAAACTTCTTGTATTTTTTCCTTTGTCTCAAGAACTGCTAAGCTAATTTCAATCAAACTTGCCACACAGCATGCTTGGGTAGAGGCTCAAGTTCTTATGAAGAACCACACCCTTTTGCAAGAGAAGATAATTAATTAAAAATTTGATAATCTTTTAAAGATCTTTTTCTCAAAAATAACACTGGACCATGATTAGTTATATTAATATGCAAGCTAGCGTCCCTAGGTACTGCACATTTCGGTTTATTCAAATCATTACCCTGAGGGTAGGCTGAGGCCACAATATGGGATCAAAGTTTTACATAAAGATTTATAGGTAAACATCTTCAACAGTCTTTATCTGAATAACAGCAGGGTCATGATTAGTCATATTAATATGTCAGCAGTGACAGGTGTTCAAATTTGTTCAATATGCATTTTCCAATTTGCCCAGTAGTTGTTTTCCTTTGTTGAACTCTCAGTTCAGTTTATTACACTCAAAACATAAAATGGTACAAGAGGTACATGAAATATATTTACACATATACAGTAATATATGATTGATTATATATTGTGTAACGTTCCGCTTGAGAATATTTCACTCATATGGAGACGTCACCATTGCCGGTGAAGGGTTGCAAAATTTAGGCCTATGCTCGGCACTTATGGCCTTTGAGCAGGGAGGGATCTTTATCGTGCAACACCTGCTGTGACACGGGACCTCGGTTTTTGCGGTCTCATCCGAAGAACCACCCCATTTAGTCGCCTCTTACAACAAGCCAGGAGTGCTGAGGATCTATTCTAACAACCTGGATCCCCATGGGCTCATATACAATAACAGGGTCATACAGATAAAAAGTTTGGAGAACAGACAATATTGTTGATTAGCTTAATAAACAAAAACCTTTCTTATAGATGTGGTATCTTTGGAGAACATAAGTTCACAATTTGGAGCAGAACAATATTCTATATTTTAAAAATCTCTACGTAATTTGCACAGTGATTTACATTCAAGAATATAATGAAATTAATCACCAATTTGATTACAGTTACATAATGTACAAAAGCATTCATTTCTTTCAATATTATTCCATCAACCTACTTCAATGGGAAGATGGTGATTAGTAGTTCTAAATTTAACAAAAATTCTTTGTAATTTTCTTGGTAACAGTGTCAAATATCTTTCACAATCAAAATTTGTTTTAAAAATTCTATAAATAACTCCCTTAGAAGAATTTACTACATCACTATGCCACTTTTGTAAAAACTGATCTCGTAGCTGTTGATTAACAGTTGTTTTGATCCACATAGGGTTAAAATTGTGTTTCTCATGCTCAATCCATATGTTTGAGAGGCCGCATTTGTCAAGAATACTCTTCAAAAATGAAATCCATGGATTTGTTACTTTTTCTTTGTCAGATATTTTACGTGCATACATATAAATAATTTTGCTAAGTTTTTTATCATCATTGTTAACAAATTTTGCTTAATACAAAACCATTCTAGTAAAAATTGTTATATACAAAGGATATTGTAAACCATATAACTCGGAGTACTACTTTATAGATTAAGTATATGTTTTACAAATGTTAAACGGACACGTTCAACAATATCAATATTTTCCTAACCTCAAATTTCACATGCATATAGTAAATCAGACACCACAACTTTTATCAAATAAATCTAACTGACATTCAAATGATAAATCAAATAATCATATTTTTTTTATAACACTAAACATAGCTTTCAGTGCTTGCTCACATAGACATTTCTTTGCTTTACAAAAAGAAACCAGATCTTGAAAACACTACTCCTAAATAATTGAATTCATTGACTGTTTCAATATTTAAACCATTGTAAGTAAAAGAACATTTAGGTTGTCTACCTTTTGAAAATATTACTATTTTTGTTTTACTACTGTTTACAGTAAGTTTCCATTGTTTACAATAGCAATTAAATTCATTCAAAGCTAACTGAAGATCATTCGCAGACTCTGCTAGGATAACTGTGTCATCAGCGTAAAACAAGACAAACATCTTCATATACAAAAATTGCTCTTCTTCCAATACCCGCAATAATTGTAGTAAGACCAGTAACATGTTTTTTTCAAATAATATTCTAAATCATTTATACATAATGAGAACAAGAATGGGGATAAATTTTCTCCTTGGCGGACACCAACATTGCAGTTGAAATATTTAGATAATATCCCATTAGCAGATACTTTTGATTTAATATCTTTGTAAATATTATGTATGTATGCAAAGCATTTACCATTTATGCCACATTTCAGAAGTTTGCACCAGAGTCCATCCCTCCAAACAGTATTAAATGCCTGTTTAAAATCTATGAATGCACAGAATAAGTTCTTTTTGCTATTGACTAGAGTATTGGTTAAAAATTGAAGTACAATAATTTTATCAAGAGGGGAGAAACCTTTACGAAACCCCATTTGACTATCCTTAATAAGTGATAAATCATCTGCAAAATTTTCTAAATGAGTTCTTAATATATATGTAAACACTTTCCCTAGACAGCTTAATGGAGTAATTGGTCTGTAATTCTCTGGCTTTAATGGATCACCCTTGTTTTTATAGATTGGTTTAATAATGCCAATTAACCATTCGTCTGGAACAATACCAGAATCAATTATAATATGAAACAAAATTTCATACAATGGTAGAAAATTATGCTAGCTTTAATGTGCTCATTCAGAATACTATCAGAACCTGGGCCTTTGTTATTTTTTAACTTATTAACTGCTTCAACATTCTCGTCTCTTCTGATTGGACAATCAAGTATTTCATTGATATGATTAAATTGTCATCATTTGTTTCAGTGATTTGATTTTTGTTTAATGAATTGAAAAAATTATAAAATACATCTATATCCAATGAACATTTACTCGACTTATTAGAATTATTAAGAATGTTCCAGTATTTTTTGGTATTGGTAGTGCATAGGTTTTTAAGTTTATTCGATAGGTCTTTTCTATATTTCTTCATTGATTCATCCTTGACCGTTTTATAATTTTTGCTAGCCAACTTCAAAATCTCTGTGTTTTCAATACCTTTGTGTATGCACTTTGCTAAGTGAAATATTTTCCTTGCCATTTTACATGTTAAATGAAACCAAAGTTTATTGCTTTTTTTCTTATTCAAAGTATTTTGTTTAATATCAAATGATTGTTTTGCTGTTGAAATAAATGCATCACATATTTTTGACATAATATTGTTGATATTTTCTTTATTCACGCTATTTGTTGAGTTTAAATGTAATAGTTCATCAGTAATCACCTCTATTGTATGGCTATCAATATTTTTGTGGAAAATGACTGCTTTGTCTTCTGACCATAATTTCACGGTTGGTTGGGTTAGTACATGGGTAGGGTTAACAATCAATTCCTTTTGTAATATCTTAATGCTAAAACATCTTGGGTTATGTACATCGGAATATAGATCAAAAAATCTAAAACCTCAAAACTGGAAAAATGCTGAAACAATTCTAAACAACACAAAACATAATCCACAGTACTACAGTTTTTATACACACACACACACACACACACACACACACACACACACACACACACACACATATATCCACGTCGCTACTCTCACGACCATTGACAATATATAAATTGATATTTTTACAAAAATCAACCATTTTGTAGCCAAAATTATTGCATACTGTGTCCAAAACAGTCCTGGAAAGAGAAATACCAATATTTTTAAAGAAAGATGCACAATCATTATTTTCAGAGTTAATGTTACATTGCTTCACATTTGTCAGAAAATCATCAGGTAATACAAAATCGTCTAGTCGGCCTACTTCCCATCAAGCATACTTAATTATAGTCTTTGGATATACTGTTTAATTCTTTTTCGATTTCGGAAAAACAATGGTGGTTGAGTGTTTGCTAACTTCAGGAGGAATGTAAATAATACCAAAACAAACATCTTCATCTATATTAAACAGTGTTTTACTCATTTTGAGCCATAAGACATATGGGCATTCAGAGTTAATTATTGTGGTATATTTAACAAGTACTGCAATACCTCCTGATCTAAGTTTTGACAATTTACTACGGTTTTTGAAAAATACAGAGAAACCAGGTAGAACAATGGTATCACAATCATCAGTTTTTGTTTCACTTAACCCTATTAAATTGTATAATGAAATAAATTCTACAAATTCCTTATATTGTATTTTTCTGCTAATGCCACATACATTTAAAGAAAGGAAATTAACTGTGGGTAATGAAGTCTGATCCCCTCTGCAGATACCAGACATTGCCGATTTAAAGTTCATGTGGTTTACTCCTGTGTGATTATTGTTAGATGCTCCTGGACAGCTATTTTTCACATCAGACACATTCAGAGATAGGTATCTATGTTTAGAGCATGTCTGTCAGGTGTCATGTTCTGACGTGCACGTTTCACTGGCTGCCTCATCTCCGATGAATGTTTGTTCCAGGAGGATCCAGGGTTCGGTGTTTAGTGGGATGAGTCATGCACATGGTTTTCGAATCTTGCATGGTGGCTCTCATGCTGTGTCCTCTCAATTCTCTGGTGTGTAAATATCGCATTCAAGTTTTTTCCTCCACTCTTTCACCACAGGATACTGTTTGTTGACCCAATAACGGGATCCTCTCAGATGACATGGAGCCAAGAGTCTGACTTGTTCCCTGTCCTTAAAGAAAGAGAATTTTGCGACTATATTCCTAGGTCTTTCGGAATATTTGCTGAACTTTCCAAGTCTATATACTCTCTTGAATGAAATATCATAGTCCACAAGGAGTTATTTATACAAAAAATCCCAGAGTACCTCCTCGCAATCTTCGTTTCTATCCTCATCGATTCCACTGAAAATAAGGTTATCCTGCATAGATCTACGCTTTAAGTCAGTCACTGATCTCTGCATTTCTTCATGTCGTTCTATGGCGACATCTAGGCTCTCCTTGAATTTCTCTTCTAATTTCCGAGATTCCTTCTTTAGACTTGTCAAATCTGTCCTAACACTTGTCGACACATCATCAAACATATCACTAATTGTTTTGGCACTCATGCAATAAGATAAGGAGTTTTAAATATTTACACTCAGTAAGACACTGGTGATCTAAAAACAAGTATGCTCCACCATGAGTAGTGTTCACTGGCTTCACAACTGGTTTCACAACCCGACAGAAAAAAAGTAGAAAGAATAACTTCTAAAAACTCACCAAGTTTCACTAGTTTCAAATCACATGTTGGCTTTGAAAAGCAGTTTGATGAATCAAAGGAAATTGAAGTATTAGGTGAAACTGCAAAATTAAAGAACTTTTTCTTGGGAGCCGATCTTGCACACCAGTTACCTGTGATATCATGTGACCCCCTTTAATCACAGTGAGACGCAAAAATATATTTTTGTACCCACACATTTCCACACGTTTGTTGCTGCATTTGTGTCATGTATTAATTATCTAAAGGATGATTACGATTTGTCATGTAAACACCTGAACTGCAGGGAAACACAAAAGCAAGTTTATGAGTATGTGATAATAAAATATTAGCTCAAACAAAAATCGATAATCACCTTTCTTTGATAAAATAGCATTTGTTTCAAAGTGGAAATAAAAAATAATTTCATAATGGATTAATTCACACAAATTATTTTTCATATGGTCAGTTAATGTACAACAACAGCGATATAAACAAAATTGACACTTTCATATCTACATATTAAACAGTTTACAACATGTATATATCTTGTATCTACCCAAGTGTTCAAGCAGAATTCTGAATGTACCTTCATCACAAAGGAGCTGATATCTTAGAAATTGTGTATTCTGTGGTCCAAGGAATAGGATGAGACCATAATAGGAAATCATCGTTTTATATGGGAGAACTGTGGAATCATTATAAATGTTTGTGGGGGTTCAATGTTCATTGATTTCATGGATACCTTTTACCAACTAATTTATGACGCAACAAACCAGTTATTTTTTGCAATAGCTTCAATAGTATAATGTATATTTTCAAAATAACGTTAACCCTTGAAATTCCATTCCCACGGACGAGTAAATATTTGGCAACCCACGAACATTTCAAGCTCTGACATGTCATGACCCTTAGAGGCTAGGTTGGGGCCATGATATGGGGTCCAAATTTTTAATCAGAATAAAATAGAAATTTTTAAAAAAGTCACATTTCAGCTGAACAACAACAGGGCCTAGGTGACTCAGGTGAGCAATGTGGCCCATGGGTCTCTTTCTATCTTCATTTCAAGAACAACAAGGATTTGATTAGTTATATCAATATGAGATCATCCTCAGAAAGTGCATATTCAGGTTTGTTCAAATTATGGCACCTAAGGGTAGGATGGGGCCATGATAGGGGATCAAAGTTTTAAATGGGAATATCATAGAAAAAAGTCTTTGTTCTTATGAATGAATAGTCATGTTAATAGCATCATCAGGTATTGTAGATTCAAAGTTGGTGAAATCAATGATCCCAGGGGTAGTTTGGGGCCACAGTAGGGGATTAAATTTTACATGGGGATTTATAGAGAAAATCTTTGATAAGGGATTAAATTTTAAATGGGGATATTAGAGAAAATCTTTAAGTCTTGTTTTTCAAGAACAGTAGGGTCATGATTGAATATGCAACCATTCGTAAGTAATGCATATTTCAGTTTATTCAAATTGATAGAGATGGGCCACAATAGGGGATCAGATTTTGACATGGCAGTATATGAGGAAATTTATATTAAAATCTTCTTAAGACCAGCAGGCCATAATTGATCATTATTACTGTAGATTTTTTATTTTACACAAGTACTTTATGTCATGAAATGCCTCATGGACATCAAATCATGTGATCATTTGATGAAGAGTTTTAACTTCGTATTTCAGCAATATAAAAATAAAGTGAGTGATTTTATTTCACATGTGGTGCTTTTTGTGAAATTATAACATAATGAATTCCTTGTGTATATTTAGGGATCTACAGTATTATGTAAGCATCCTCATGTTCTGCAGATTCAGTTATCTTCAAATTATGGTCCAGCAATAAGATAGGGCCTCAGTAGGGGATAAAGCTTTACTTCGGAATATTTGTAATATTTGAAAAATTTTCTTATTAAGGACCACTGATTAAGTATATCAATATGCAAGTTTTCCAGTGTAGTACAGAATCATATTTGATTACAGGTAGGGTTGACTTTAAATAGGGAATTAAAGTTTTTACATGAGAATATATAGGAAATTATATATATAGAATATAGAATAAAATATAGAAATTTGAAGAAAAATATTTTAAGAGTAGCAGGACCACACTAAATCATATCAATATGTAAATGTTTGCATTCTAAATTCATTTTTAAAGTATCCTGTGGTAAGAGTGGGGCTAAAATAAGTAATTTTACAAAATACGTCAATGTAGGGGGGAAATCTTTAATTTTAAAAGTCTTTAAGAATTTTCTCAAGAACTAGCCATGTTAGTCAAATTGATTTTGAGGCATCTCCATGTCATGTGGATAAGTTCAGTTAATGTAATTCACAACCCCATGGGACTTTATTTATATATATATATATATGTGTGTGTGTAGTTTCTATGTTAGAAAAATTATTTTTGGTATATTATATAATAAGCTGTATGTTTTCTCATGTTTCGTTGGCCTTTTTTTGAAAGAGTTATTAATCAGCTGGGCTTAATTGTTCCTTTTTGGTTCACTAGGTCTGATACCATTTCATTTAGGAATTTTATGCCGCAAAACTGCTATTTTGGGAAAAGTACCTACAGAAAAATATAACGCATTGTAGGTAGAAATACAAAATGTAGAGTCATCTACACATTGTGATTAAAGGTACATAGGCTCTATTTTTTTTTATGTTGGATGTAAATAAAGATATAAATACTATATGTAATTCAATAAACAAAATGAAACAGAAACTGTTGAATGTGCATTCAAAATCCATGGTTGAAGAAATATAAATTAAAAGAGTTTCAAAAGACAGCCTGTCTTAAACATTTTCTTTCTGAAACAAGCGGAGTACTTACCATGTGGCTTTTTTATTAACATAGACACACCACATGCTATTTTCCCAGCAATTCTTGGATCTGTGCATGTCTAACTACTGTCTATTGTTTAGACATGATGTAGCATAATTGATGTCGTCTGATAGGTCCTTATTCCTATATCTACAGTCGATGAACTCAATGTGAAACTTACCAAAGCCATTGTTTTCTTCCCAACCATATGTGAAAACAGTGCACAAAATGCATACCATATATTTGGCCAACTGACGATGTCCAAGAGTCAAGTAGTATAGAATGAAATGCAATTTTTGACCTACTCCTTTCAGCTGGCATATAGGCCTATATATGTCATTATGTGTTTTTATTTCATTTACAGATAAGCGAACGTATTCCCAAGATATTGCAGATTCATGTAATAACACAAGCAGATACCATTTTTACTATTCTTGTGAACTTATATTTTGGGAAATTTTTAATCAGAATTTAGGGAAAAACAGGCCAATTTTCACTTGGGAATGGGTCCGTTTCATGGACCTGCATGCAAGGGATGTTAATGAAGCCACATTTATGGACCTTGAACTCAGCAAATAATGCTAGAAAGTGGAATCCATTTGTAATGCTTGCCATCACAATATCTATACATATCGTAACTCAGTATTGTAGAAAGTATTACATACATGTTTCTAATGTTATCTGTTGTAATCGTTTTACAGCGAATTAATGGGAAGGGTTATTTCTGAGCAAATAACCTTCACAAGTACACTGTACTGTAAAGAGGTTTAATTCGCGAGGCAAACATTTTGTGATTTCTATTATGCGACATTTCATGATGATGTAAATTTTGCAAACAAACACCTTTGAATATAAGTATTTTTTTTCAATACTTAGTATATTGTACAGTAAATAGAATGAGCTAGAATTATTATCTGTAAATGAAGTCATGCCCCCAAAATTTTTCTGTACTTTGTGATGGTTGTTTTTTCATGATCCTAATATAATCGTGAAGATAACAAAAATGTAATCTATATGAATATTTTCCCATTTACAATATGTCCACATAGATTCGAAAGTGTTGTGATGGTTCAAATATTGCACAGTCAAAATAATTACCATCATTTATTGATGCTAAGTGTTGATTTTTTCATATTACATAAAATGCAAACAGAAGATTGAGGAGGAAGATCAACTCCTTTTGTCAAATCAGACTGTCCAGCAACCAGAATATGTTTTGTCAGACATCATACAAATGGGACAGGCAGTATCTTCCAAAACTTCCTTTGATGTTGAAACAAGATCTAATGGCAAATCTCAATTAAACATTTTGGTAAGATAAATTGATTTTTTTTAATGTCACACATCCTTGAATGTTTGACTGATATTATGATTTAGGATAGCAAATTAAATGGCATTGATGAATACAGAGGATATAGTGATAATCCTGACTTCTTACAAAATACAGTGTGTATAATTAATACGAAAGTATTCAATTCTCAAATCCAATGAATAATTCATTACATACATTCTTATGACTATTTTCATACCATGAAGAGTGTATATGAATGAATTACATAATATGTAATGTAGTTGACATCACAATTATCATTTAGTTTAAATTTGTACCAGCATTCTTTCTTGCAAAGTAAGAATATGTGTATTAAGCATGTTATTTGGAGTGTGATACATTCCTTTTTTTTCTGACAAAGGCCAATTATCCTTGTTATATGATATGGGAAAATATATATGCCAGCTTAGTGTCCTCTCCCCACTTCTACTGATCGGAACTTTTGAGCAGAAAAACTATAACTGAATTTGGAAGAGTATTTAAGAGAGTGAGTTTACAATTTTAGAAAATCAGGCTTCAATATAAGCTTAAGATACAGGCATGAAAATAATGATAGTTACCGTAATGTGAGAACAATTACAAAACGACCTAGCTTTCTAATGAAGAGAAATTTGATATAAAATTTTGTGATTACCAATGTTTTGTAAATATGATATTGATTTCTTAAAATTCAGTGTTGTTAAAATCAACATTTTTATCATGCAACTTTACATAAAGTGATGAAAGCAATATTTTTCCTGCACAAAATTACAGAAAATACGAAACAAGCAAGCATATCATTCAATCAGAGAAACATATCATTCAATCAAACAAACATATCATTCAATCAAACAAACATATCATTCAATCAAACAAACATATCATTCAATCAGAGAAACATATCATTCAATCAAACAAACATATCATTCAATCAGACAAATATATTATTCAATCAGACAAACACATCATTCAATCAGATAAACATATCATTCAATCAGGCAAACATATCTATCAATCAGACAAATATCACCCAATCAGACAAACATATCATTCAATCAGACAAATATATCATTCAAACTGACAAATATATCATTCAATCAGACAAACATATCATTCAATCAGACAAATATCATCCAATCAGACAAACATATCATTCAATCAGACAAACATATCATTCAATCAGACAAACATATCATTCAATCAGACAAACATGAATTCTGTATAGCCTGCTGCAGTGTTGCACATGAAGTTAAAATCTGAAGACTTGCTGCATTATTGTAAAAAACTTATAGCTCATCTTAGATGAAAGCTCAAGTGAGCTTTTTACTGGCATCTGTCCACAGTTTTGATTTTCAAGAAACATATAAAAGCTAATATCAACCAAACTTGCCACACATTTGCTTGGGTAAAGAGGATTTAAGTTTGTTAAAATGGAAAGCCACATCCATTTGAAGGGAAAATACTGATAACTAAGAATTAGTGAAAAGTTTGTAGTATCTCATAAAAATCTTCTCAAGAACCAATAAGCATTTTTCAGTTAAAGTTGACACAAATAATCCTTGGTAGATTCAAGTTTATTCAAATAAATGCTCATGCTCCCTTCGAAAGGGAGATAATCACGAAAAGCCAAAAACAGGGTGGGGTCATTTAAAAATCTTCTTAAGAACCATTAGATCAGAAAATGTGAAATTTAAATGAAAGCTCCTTGACATAAAGTAGATTCAATTTTGTTCAAATCATGATCCATGAGGGTTGGGTGGTGCCACAACAGGGGATCAAAGTTATGCATGTGGATATATTGGGAAAACTCACTTCTCATGAACAGCAAAACCATGATTAGTCATATTAATATGCAAGTATCCCTTGGTAGTAAAGATTCCAATTCATTCAATCCTGATGCCCATGGGTAGGTTAGGGTTACAATAGGGGATTAATTCTTTATACAAGAATTTATTGGGAAACATCCTCTTTAAAAATGTTGGAAGGGATATTGTTTTGTATGTCAAGACCTTTCCTTTCATGCCATGATCTTTAATCTTGAAATCTGGACCCCCATATCAGTAAGATCTTGTGGGTTATATTTGTATTTAGGCATCTTCATACTGAGACAAGTTTAGTTACATGTATGTTGCCACCCTTTGAAACTAGGTTGGGGCCACAGTATGGGGTCAAAATGTTCCTTGGCCATAAAGATTGAAAAAAAAAATCTTTTAGAAATCACTACACTGAACAATAGTGGACCAAGGTGACTCAGGTGAGTGATGCGACTCATGGGCCTCTTGTCTTCCAAATGTGCTGTATCATCAGGAGTTTGAAAAACAGGTAACATAATGGTTTCTAAAGGCTAAAAATGTGTATACTCAGGTGAATGTTAAGGCCCATGGGCCTCTTGTCATGTTATAGGTATTTTAATCAATTTGCAGCTAAAATAATGTAATGCATTAAAATGATTGCCATTATTCATTTGTATGCTAAATGTTGATTATTTTATATTACATACAATGCAAATAAAAGAAGACGAAAAAGAAGAACAATTCTCCCCATCAGACAAAGCAGATTGTGGAGGCACCAAGGCGAGGTCCTTCTAACATCATACGAAGAGGACAGGCAGTGTCTGCCAAAACTTCCTTTGATGCTGAAACAAGATGTAATATCACATCTCAACTAAGTCTTTCGGTAAGATAAACTTGATTTGTTTAAAAACATTACACTTCTTTAAGAACTTGATTAATTTGACTATTTATATTACATAAAATGCAAACAGAAGATTGAGGAGAAGGAAGATGAACCCCTTTCATCAGAGCAGACTGTCCAGCTACCAGAATATGTTTTGTCAGACATCATACAAATGGGACAGGCAGTATCTTCCAAAACTTCCTTTGATGTTGAAACAAGATCTAATGGCAAATCTCAATTAAACATTTTGGTAAGATAAATTGATCTTTTTTTAATGTCACACTTCCTTGAATGTTTGACTGATATTATGATTTAGGATAGCAAGTGAAATGGCATTGATGAATACATAGGAAATAGTGATAATCCTGACTCCTTACAGAATACAGTGTGCATAATTAATACAAAAGTATTCAATTTTCAAATCAAATGAATAATTCATCACATACATTCTTATGACTATTTTCATACCATGAAGAGTACATATGAATGAATTACATAATATGTAATGTAGTTGACATCACAATTATCATTTAGTTTAAATTTGTACCAGCATTCTTTCTTGCAAAGTAAGAATATGTGTATTAAGCATGTTATTTGGAGTGTGATACATTCCTTTTTTTTCTGACAAAGGCCAATTATCCTTGTTATATGATATGGGAAAATATATATGCCAGCTTAGTGTCCTCTCCCCACTTCTACTGATCGGAACTTTTGAGCAGAAAAACTATAACTGAATTTGGAAGAGTATTTAAGAGAGTGAGTTTACAATTTTAGAAAATCAGGCTTCAATATAAGCTTAAGATACAGGCATGAAAATAATGATAGTTACCGTAATGTGAGAACAATTACAAAACGACCTAGCTTTCTAATGAAGAGAAATTTGATATAAAGTTTTGTGATTACCAATGTTCTGTAAAAATAACATTGATTTGTTAAAATTCAGTGTTGTTAAAATTAACAGTTTTATGATGCAACTTTACATACAGTGATGAAAGCAGTATTTTTCATGCACAGCATCACATAAAAAATACAAATCAAGCAAACATATCATTCAATCAGAGCAACATATCATTCAATCAGACAAACATATCATTCAATCAAACAAACATATTATTCAATCAGACAAATATATCATTCAATCAGACAAACATATCATTCAATCAAACAAATATCATCCAATCAGACAAACATATCATTCAATCAGACAAATATATCATTCTATCAGATAAACATATTCAATCAGACAAATATCATCCAATCAGACAAACATATCATTCAATCACACATATATATCATTCAATCAGACAAATATATCATTCAATCAGACAAATATATCATATATCATTCAATCAGACAAATATATCATTCAATCAGACAAACATATCATTCAATCAGATAAACATATCATTCAATCAGACAAACATATCATTCAATCAGGCAAACATTTCATTCAATTCGACAAATATCATCCAATCAGACAACGCCAGATAGCTGAAAAATTGCTCAGGCGGCTATAAACAAAGAAACAAAAACAAAAAAAACCAATCAGACAAACATATCATTCAATCACACAAATATATCATTCAATCAGACACACATATCATTCAATCAGACAATTATATCATTCAATCAGACAAATATATCATTCAATCAGACAAATATATCATTCAATCAGATAAACATATTATTCAATCAGGCAGACATATCATTCAATCAGACAAATATCATCCAATCAGACAAACATACCATTCAATCAGACAAATATATCATTCAATCAGACAAATATATCATTCAATCAGACAAACATATCATTCAATCAGATAAACATATCATTCAATCAGAGAAACATATCATTCAATCAGGCAAAGATATCATTCAATCAGACAAATATCATCCAATCAGACAAATATATCATTCAATCAGAGAAACATATCATTCAATCAGACAAATATATCATTCAATCAGATAAATATATCATTCAATCAGATAAACATATTATTCAATCAGGCAGACATATCATTCAATCAGACAAATATCATCCAATCAGACAAACATATCATTCAATCAGACAGATATATCATTCAATCAGATAAACATATCATTCAATCAGACAAATATATCATTCAATCAGATAAATATATCATTCAATCAGACAAATATATCATTCAATCAGACAACATATCATTCAATCAGACAAATGTCATCCAATCAGACAAACATATCATTCAATCAGACAAATATCATCCAATCAGACAAACATATCATTCAATCAGACAAACTTGAATTCTGTATAGCCTGCTGCTGTGTTGCAAATGAAGTTAAGATCTGAAGACTTGCTGCATTATTGTAAAAAACTTATAGCTCATCTTAGATGAAAGCTCAAGTGAGCTTTTTACTGGCATCTGTCCACAGTTTTGATTTTCAAGAAACATATAAAAGCTAATATCAACCAAACTTGCCACACATTTGCTTGGGTAAAGAGGATTTAAGTTTGTTAAAATGGAAAGCCACATCCTTTTTCAAGGGAAAATACTGATAACTAAGAATTAGTGAAAAGTTTGTAGCATCTCATACAAATCTTCTCAAGAACCAATAGGCATTTTTCAGTTAAACTTGACACAGATCATCCTTGGTAGATTCAAGTTTGTTCAAATAAATGCTCATGCTCCCTTCGAAAGGAAGATAATCAAAACCAGGGTGTGGTCATTTAAAAATATTCTCAAGAACCACTAGATCAGAAAAGGTGTAATTTACACGAAAGCTCCTTGACATAAAGTAGATTCAATTTTGTTCAAATCATGGTCCGTGAGAGTTGGGTGGTGCCACAACAGGGGATCAAAGTTATACATGTGGATATATTGGGAAAACTCACTTCTCATGAACAACAAAACCATGATTAGTCATATTAATATGCAAGTATCCCTTGGTAGTAAAGATTCCAATTCATTCAATCCTGATGCCCATGGGTAGGTTAGGGTTACAATGGGGAATTAATTCTCTATACAAGAATTTATTGGGAAACATCTTCTTTGAAAATGTTGGAAGGGATATTGTTTTGTATGTCAAGACCTTTCCTTTCATGCCATGATCTTTTAATCTTGAAACCTTGACCTTCATAACAGTAAGATCTTGTGAGTTATATTTGTATTTAGGCATCTTCATACTGAGACAAGTATAGTTACATGTATGTTGCAACCCTTTAAAACTAGGTTTGGGCCACAATATGGGGTCAAAATGTTCCTTGGCCATAAAGATTGAAAAAAAAATCTTTTAAAATCAGTACAGCTTAACAATAGTGGACCAAGGTGACTCAGGTGAGTGATGTGACTCATGGGCCTCTTGTCTTCTAAATGTGCTGTATCATCAGGACTTTGAAAAACAGGTAACATAATGGTTTCTAAAGACTAAAAATGTGTATACTCAGGTGAATGTTAAGGCCCATGGGCCTCTTGTCATGTTATAGGTATTTTAATCAATTTGCAGCTAAAATAATGTAATGCATTAAAATGATTGCCATTATTCATTTGTATGCTAAATGTTGATTATTTTATATTACATACAATGCAAATAAAAGAAGACGAAGGAGAAGAACAATTCTCCCCATCAGACAAAGCAGATTGTAGAGGCACCAAGGCAAGGTCCTTCTGACATCATACGAAGGGGACAGGCAGTGTCTGCCAAAACTTCCTTTGATGCTGAAGCAAGATCTAATGGCAGATCTCAACTAAGAATTTTGGTAAGCTAAATCAATATTTTATTACATCACACTTCCTTGATGCTTGGGTGATATTACAGTTTAGGATAACATATTAAAATTTCATGGATGAATATGAAGAAAATAGTGATAATTGTGACTTCTATAAAAGGTACAAAACACCTTTGTGAAATTGGACAATGAATATCTTATATTATGTACTGATTTAAATCCTGCTCTCAAAAATGTGAACATCAAAAGTACTGAATTGTAATTTTTGTGAAAAGGAATCTGAAACTTGCATACAGCATGCTGTAGTCAGTTGTAAAGGTGTATTTCTTCATTTAGAAAATTGAGTTTACATATGTATATAGAACCACTTCGAAAAGAATTGGTTTCAATGTTGGAGATATTACTTCTTGGGCAATTATTACTAACTAAAAGCAGTAAATTGTATACCTAAGCAGTATATTTTCATATGTTGATCATAGCTTGAATAAAATATATTTTCTGTTTGGATTTGTATGCCTTGTCAAAATGAATTGTGATGTTGAGAAAAGTATATCAATGCAGAATTTAAAATTGGATATTGTTAAGGAAAAACATTTTTTCAAATATAAGAGAAAACAAGAACTGAAAATTAAATACTGTTAAAGGGAAAAAAAATTGCTCAGCTATGTTAGAAAATAAGAATTGAAAATTGAATACTGTTTGAGGAAATATGTTAGAAAATAAGAATTGAGAATTGAGAACTGTTTGAGGAAAAACATTTGCTGAAATAGAAAATAAGAATTGAAAATTGAATACTGTTTGAGGAAATATGTTAGAAAATAAGAATTGAGAATTGAGAACTGTTTGAGGAAATACATTTGCTGAAATATATTAGAAAATAAGAAACATTTGCTCAATTATGAGAAAATATGTATTGAAAATTGAATACTTTAAGAGGAAAAACATTTGCTGAAACTGTTAGAGGAATCATTTGCTCTAATATATTAGAAAATGCTTATCTTAAATGACCTATTAGTTATTACCTGTTTTTTGGGAGGGGGGTTGGGCGGGGGGTCACCTGAGTTTATTTAGGTGACCTACTGCAATTGGTCTTCGTCCATTGTCGTCCATATGTTAACAATTGAACATTTTTAACTTCTCGATAACTATCATTCCAATTCTCTCAAATTTGGTATGAAGCATCTTGGGGCAGTGTGGACATAAATTGTGAATTTCAGAACTCCTGTCCTGCTGGGGCCAAAACTGCCAAAAAGTGAGCATTTTTCAAAAATCTTCTTCTCTAGAACTGCATATTTGTAAGAAAAACTAAATGCATAGTAATATAGAGTAGGAAGACCTCTATCAAAATAGTAAATTTCATGATTCCTGGGGTAGAGGTTCTGACCCTAGGGTAGGCACAAACTTGGTATATGGTATTTATGGGTAAAACATTAAAAAAAAACCATCTTTAATGCTATTGATACCAAATTGAAACTAAATGGATATTTAGATAGAGCAGGTAGAACTTTACCAAACTTGTAAATTTCATGATCCCTGGGGTAGGGGTTTGATATGAGGGAGGGGCCAAAATAGTCAGTGATTAAATAAATTCTTTCTTGATAACTACTATTCCAGTTTTTTTTCAGATTTGATATGAAACATCTTTTGGACAAGGCAGACATGGATTTTAAATTGCAGGACTCCCGCCCTCTTGGGGCCTTAGGGGTGGGGTCAAAACTGCTCAAAAGTGACCATTTTTCAAAAATCATCTTCTATAACTGTACATTTTTAAAAAACAAAAACCAAAAAGAAAAAAAAAAGCAAAAGAAAAAAAAATGCATAGTAATGTAGAGAAGGAAGGCCTCTAAAAGTTTAAATTTCATGATTCCTAGGGTAGAGGTTCTCAACCCAGGGCATGGCCAAACCTGATATATAGTTTTCAAGTGTAAAGCATTTATATTTTCTTTATGTAATTTATAACAATTTGAAACTAAATATTAATGGATATTTAGAATGACTAGGTAGCCCTTTACCAAAATTGTAATTTTAGTGATCCTAGGGATAGGGCATTTGGTATGAGGGTAGGGCCAAAATGATCAGTGACTAAATGTGTTAACATTGAACATTTTTAACTTCTTGATAATTACCATTCCAAAACCTCCAAAATTTTGTATGAAGCATATTTGGGACAAGGGAAATGCAAAATGTAAATTTCAGGGCTACTGCTTCTCTAGGGCCAAAGGGGCAGGGCTAAAACTGTTAGGAAAAGAGGAATGTAAATTGTGAAACTTATGAACATAGTTCCCCTAGGGTCACATGGTTGGGGCCAAAAGTGCAAAAAAAAAAAATTAAAATCTTCTCTGCTCTGGAGAAAAATCCAAATGCATGGTTATTGTCCATGAAGCCCTTTACCAAAATTGTGAAATTCATTACACCTTGGTCAGTGAAATATGGGCAGATTTAAATGCTTCAAACTTTCAAACTTCATCTTCCCTTCTATTGTAATTGAATAGGAATTGTATGCATATTTAGAAAGATCATAAAGCTGTAAACAAAAGACTACAGAATGAGGCTTAACTGCAAGTACGAGACTCCACGACAGGACTATGTATGGGCTATTGGGTGACAGTTACGACCTGTAGACGACTTCTTTTGGTACTGAAATGGCCTTGTCTAATTAAAGGTGAAAACAAAATAGTTTTTTTTTTTGCTGTAGGGTTACAATATGAATGCCTAATGAATGATGTAAACCACAGGTGCTAAATCAAATTTGTGTGAATGAGAATGTGCGAGCATCGTAATTTTTAAATTCTTTCATCAGATATCTATCTATAGCATTTTGACATTTCAGTGAATTATTTTGAAATTTATGTGGCAGATATATTTTGGACTCTCTATTTAGTAGCATCATCAAAATCATCTACACCTGCAGAAGAACAATGGTGCCACTTTTTACATGGGGGATGTTTGGGGAACATCTGTAACAGTCCCCGTTACAATTAGAACTAGTTATAGCATGGTCTTATCCCCACCCCGCGAAAAAAAAAAAAAATAAAAAAAAAATAAATGGTATTCCTTTTTTTATTTTATTTATCTATTTATTTTTTTTTTTAGCTCACCTGAGTTTAAAGCTTGAGTAAGCTTTTCTGATTACCCATTGTTTGTTGTCTGTAAACTTTTTCAATTTCTTCCTCAGAACCACTGGACCAATTTCAATCACACTTAGCACAAATCATCCATGGGTGAAGTGGATTCAGTTTTGTTCAAGACAAGGACCATTCCTCCTTCAAAGGGAGAGATAATCATAAAAATGCAAAAGTAGAGTGAGGTCATTTAAGAATCTTCTCAAGAACCACTTGGCTAGAAAAGTTCAAATTTACATGGCAGCTGACATAGTGAAAATTAAGTTTATTAAAATAATGGTCCCTGGGGGTAAGATGGGGCCACAGTAGTAGATCAAAGTCCTACATTTGAATATATAGGGTAAATCTTTTAAGAATCTTCTCAAGAACCACTTGGCCAGAAAAGTTCAAATTTACATGAAACCTTCCTGACATACTGTAAATTCAAGTTTGTAAAAATCCCCCTGGGATTAGGATGGGGCCTCAATAGGGGATGAAAATTTTGCAAGTGAAAATATTTGGAAAATCTTTAAACACCATCTTCTCAAGAACCGCTGGGCCAGAAAAGTGGAATTTACATGAATGTCTCATGACATAGAGTAGATCCAAGTTTATGCAATTTGTGGTCCCCAGTGGTAGGGTGGAACCACAATCAATCTGATTAAAATCGGATCCTAAGATCCACTCACTATGTGATCTATGTGAGCGGATCTTAGGATCTGATTTTAATCAGATTGGGGTCACAATAGGGGATCAAAGTGTTATATGATGATATATAAGAAAAAATCTTTAAAATATCTACTGAACTATTTAAGCTAGGGCTTTCATATTTTGTATATACATTCTTTATGGAATGACCTTGCATGCGATGCAAAGGTGTATGATCTTGTAATTCGGGGGGCATCAGTGTTTCACAAATACATCTTGTTTATATTACATACAATGCAAATAAAAGAAGACGAAGGAGAAGAACAATTCTCCCCATCAGACAAAGCAGATTGTAGAGGCACCAAGGCAAGGTCCTTCTGACATCATACAAAGAGGACAGGCAGTGTCTGCCAAAACTTCCTTTGATGCTGAAGCAAGATCTAATGGCAGATCCCAACAAGAAATTTCTGTAAGATAAACTTAGATTTTTTTTTCACATTACAATTTTTTTAATGTTTTTATTCATACACAAGTACTGTAGAAGTCATTCCAAAGGTAAAATCACCCAACATTTCCAAACCGGTCGCAGTGGTCAGTGGTAGAGCGTTCGTTTGTCGTGCCATGACCGCATTAAATATACAAAGTGAGTGCTCCTTCTGGAAGTGCTCAGCGTTCAGAACTGAGAATCATGGGTCTTCTTTCGTATATGACCTTAAGAATAGAGGTCCCTTGACTCAACAGGTGTGGGCACGTTAAAGAACCCTCACTAATACGGCCGTAAGTGCTACATGTAAACACGAATCTATTTGTGGTACGTGGTGACGTCTCATTATAAGTGGAAAACTCTTGACGGGATGTAAAACAAACAAACAAAATCAAAAATTTCTAACGACAGGCTGAACAATTAATTCCATAGTTTACTTATGAATAGGTTATTTTATTTTGTTTTTTTCTTCTGGTATTGTAGATACTACCACACGGGATACATGCCAACGCTGGGATGTGTATTTAAAACATTGTAGCTATTAGTCCAGGCTTTCTACACGGAACAACCTTCAAGTTCAAGAAAGTTATTTTTAGTATCCCTGGGCCTTTGGATTTCACAATATCTAGATACTTTTTTTTTTACGATACTTGCAATACTTTAGACATCGCTCTTATATCTTCATGAATGCACAGGAGTTCGAAATCAATGAAATTGACTCGATTGACCAAGCCATGAGCTATGCTTGAAGCGCATGAAAGGAATGAAATGCTGTTTTGGAGAAATCGACTATTTCGCTTTGACGATAATGTAATTCATCAGTATTTACGCCAAACATTTCCCTACTAAAATTTGCCTAATAACCTTTTGTGATTTTGAACAGGTAGTCAAATTTTGGTGTCACTGTTGTGTAGACAACACTAGGAACACTGCCTGGTGCGCTTTATTTTTACAGCAAACATTTAATGTAGATAGACTTAACGTTATAAGTTTCTTTTTCGTTTTTAAATCATTTTTCATATTTTGCTTTTTTTTCAGACATGTACTGTCCTATGTACAAACAGTCTCTCTCTCTCTCTCTCTCTCTCTCTCTCTCTCTCTCTCTCTCTCCTGTTTATTATAGTTTTTTGTCACTTTGCATATCTTTTCAAGATACTGTAATCAAAGCAAATATTTAATGCAGGTATTCCTGTGCTAAACTGTGATGTGTGTTAAGACTTAATGTTAAAAGTTTCTTTTTTGGTTTCAAATCATTTTTCAAGTTTTGTGCAATTTTTTTTGTATATAATTATTTTTATTATTTTGTATTAACCCTAATCAGACATATACTGTATTATGTACAAACAGTTATACGTATATTAGTACCATAATTAGATACTTAATGCTATACATCTATTTATTTTTATTTTGTAAAACTTTTTCAAGATATTGTGATCACAGCTATTAACAACCGGTCGTGGTTGCTCAGTAGTAGATCATTTGCTTTGTAACCGGGAGGTCATGCGTTAAAGCCCAGCTCGTGCCATGACCGCGTCAAACATATGTGGTGATTGTTCCTTCGACAAACGCTCGGCATTTAGAAGTGAGAATCACGGATCTTTTGGATGTGACCTGGAAAACTGGTGTCTGTTGTCGTGACAGGCTTTGGCACGTTTGGCTTGAACATATATTATTTTAACTGAATTTACAAAGGGATTGAGCACAAGTTCTTAAAACTTAGAACGCTCTCTCCCACGTTAAAGAACCCTCACTGCTACGGCCCAGAGAGCTAAACATAGGTCTAAATTTGTGGTACTTCATCTACAGCTGGTGACGTTTGGGTATGAGTGAAAAATTCTCGACAGGACGTAAAACAAACAGCATGGTAACGTCAACATATATTTATGATAAACTTTAGTAGCGGATCTAAAAGGGAAGCGGTTATGAGGGTGGCAGCACCCCCTTACATTTTTATTGTAAGAAATTCAACCCTTCCTTTAGGAATAGAAAAAGTACTATTTGGATTGCAACCCCCACCACCCTTCTCTTTGAAAATGTTCTGAATCTACCCCTGAATTTGCTTTAAAAAATTAGAAATGTTTTTGGATTTTGCGCTCGTTTGAAAGAAAGAATAGCTTATATAATGCCAGATTGGCGTAGGAGTTAACTCTCTCTGAATGGAAGGATGTGCAATTGTGAAATTAAATCTTAATCTATTACTGGAATTTGTGAACATTTGCACTCTTACCAATTAAGTGTTTTGAAGTAAAATAGTGGACATTTTTAAAATGGAAACATAATGATGTTTTGCACACAAATTCTGTTAACACATCTTATTGTATGAATCTCTAATCAAAAATACCCTCGTTCTGCGACCCGACACAAAAAATGCAGTTTTTAAAATTAAGGGAGGTACAGTCATTGTTTTATCGAACGCTTGGGCGGGTACGGGAGGAATAGCGTGGATTTTTAAAACACCCGGTGATATTCATTAAACTTATCGTATCAAAAAGAATTAACTTGATTGATTGATTGTTTATTGTGTTTGAACTAGACCATTAAATGAAATATGTGATTAGCAATGATTGTTACTGTTCTGATTTTTAACAAACTATCACAGTACTTGTATTTGCACTTAAAAGACTAATCGTCTAATAGATGTTTTTTATACCATAGCTACAGGAGGATTCTGTATCATTCTTATATGTACATATAAATGTACATGTATATGGATTATGAAGAAAGTCTTTATTGTGTACGGAACATTGGCCTAATATACAATGTGAACAAGTACGAGGGCGAGTCAATTATAGTATCCATCCAACCGGGGAAGCTATAGTCCTGCTACTATATTAGGACTCTTGCAAGTTAGCCAATGTTTGTGGGTCTTTTACACCATCTTATGCTCAGGTTAAATTCTGGGTAAGGGTATTCAAAAGCGGTAGAACGTCTTTAGAAGATGTAGTCAGGATTGGATGCCACCTACGAAGAAGTGTGTAACATGTTCGGGATCTGGTTTACGCTGATAGACGAATTCAGGTGGAAGAAATAGAGCAGGCATTCTTCACATGGTATCGTTTCAACAACCTTACATGATCGTTTAGGTATGCGGAAGCTAACAGCCCGTTGGGTCCCCAAATCCCTTAGCGATGAGCAAATGGTAACCAGAGCATCAGAATGCAGGGCCTTGTTGAAGCGTATTAGGTCAAAAGATAATTTTTGTTTGCGTCTGGTGACTGTAGATGAGACTTGGAATCATTATTATGATCCTGAGAATAAAGCTCAGAATCATCAGGGGGTAGGTAGGCCCGGGGTTCCCGTTCAGTTCAGTTTTTTACACTCAAACCATGGAATGGTACATGGAAGGTATTTACATATATACCATAACAATTGCAGGGGTCAAACAGACAAAGAGTTAGGAGAACAGACAATATTTATGATTTTCAAAATAAAAAGACACAACTTTCTTAGAATTACAGGATTTTTGGAAGACATGAGTTCACAAAATATTTTGGTGTTTGTGGCAGAACAACATTCTATATCTAAAAAATCTCTACGCAATTTACGTAATGATTTACATTCAAGAATATAATGAAATTCATCTCCGATTTGATTACAGTTGCATAATGTACAAAAACGTTCATTTCTTTCAGTGTTAATCCATTTGCCCACTTCAACAGGAAGGCGGTGATCTGTAGTTCTAACTTTAACATATAATTTGTAATTTCCGTGGTAGTAATGTAAAATATTGTTCGCATTCAAAATTTGTTTTAAAAATTCTATGAAAAATTCTTAGAAGAATTGGCTATATCACCATGCCATTTTTGTAAGAACTGATCTCGTTGCCTTCGATGAACAGTAGAATTAATCCACATAGAGTTAAAATTCCTTGTTCCATGCTCAATCCAAATATTTAAGAGGCCACATTTATCAAAAATACTCTGCAGAAATGAAATCCACGGGTCGGTTATTTTTCCTCTGTCAGATATTTTTCGTACATACATATAGATAATTTTGTTAAGTCTGTTATCGCCGTTGACAAGTTTTGCCCAATACGAAACCATTCTAGTAAAATTGTTATATACAAAGGATATCGTCCAGTTTTACCGTAAACCATATAACTTGGTGTACTTTTAAATTAAGTATATGTTTTAAAAATTTTAAATGGACACGTTCTACAACATCAATATTTCCATAACCCCAAACTTCACATGCATACAGTAAAACAGGCACCACTACTTTATCAGATAAATCGAACTGACAATCAAATGGTAAATCAAATAATCTTATTTTTCTTATAACTTCAAACAGCTTTCTGTGCTTTTTTTTGCTTTACAAAATGAACCAGATCTTGAAAAAGCTACACCTAAATAATTGAATTCATTTTCAATTATTGTAATAATAACCATTGTAAGTGAAAGAACATTTGGGTTGTCAACCTTTAGAAAATACTACAACTTTTGTTTTACTAATATTGACAAGAAGTTTCCATAGTATACAGCACGTGGGACACTTTTTAAGTTCGTAGAATAAGCCTATAACTTTTTAATGCGATTATGAAGTTGCACGATTTTTTTACAAAGAACTTGCGTAATCATTCCTCCCTCGAACGGTATCATGGTATGCGGCGCACGAGGTCCACGTGCGCACTGCGCTGGGTATTTTAAACACGTGGTTTTAAACACTATAGTAAAATATAGCGTTCAATATGGGTGGAAAAATCTCTGAACAGAGGGTATATTGTAAGATTCGAGCACACCTCGGGTTTCCATCAACGGAAATTCATGCTGATTGCAAAAGGTTTATGGGATTGTGCTTTAACATAAACTACAGTTTGCAAGTGGGTACGTCGTTTTAATGATGGTCGGGAGTGTATTGAAAATGACCCTTGAGTGGGTAGGCCGGTTTCCGTTTTGACGGAAAAGAACGTTGCTACTGTGAAAACGTTAATTGAGGAAGACGCACGTTATACCGTGCAAGAGATAGAAGAATTAAGTGGCATTCATTCGTCAAGTGTTTTGAAGATCTTACGTGAACGACTTGGGCTACGTAAGATCTGCGCGCGCTGGATGCCCCATTTGCTCACTGACGAGCAGAACAAAGTCGGGCTAGACTTGTATCGCAAGTTATAAAAAAAAATATGATAAATGTGACCCACGGCGTTTGGAAGAGATAGTTACAGGTGATAAAACCTGGATCTATCATTTGCAACCGATTCTAAGGATAAAAATAAGGTTTGGGTTTCATCTGAGGGCGATAGACCTCTCATTGCGCGCCGTTGCAAAACATAAAATCGCATGTTGTATGCGATATTCTTTGATTCGAAAGGTCCAGGCCTTCAAATTCCAGTCCCGAAAGATAGTTCTGTCACTGGAAAGTTTTACAGAGACAGACATCAATAAGTATAGAGGCATCACCCTGGTGAGTTGTTTATCAAAACTATTTCTGTTTAAACAATAGACTATCTATCTATCTATTGCTTTCCGCCACACTCAACAATTTTTCAGTTATCTGGAGGCGTCCAGTTTTTGTTGGTGGAGGAGAGAACCCAGATACAATGTACCTGAGAAGAGACCACCGACCTTCCGCAAGTAAACTGGCAAACTTGCTTATACAATAGATTATTAAGATGGAGTGAAGAAAATGATAGTGTCAGATGCCCAGTTTGGTTTTAAACCTGGTTTTGGTACGACAGATGCTATATTTGCATTACAAAGTGTTATTAGTAGAACGTTATCACATAAAGATAAGTTATACTGCTGTTTTGTCGATTACGAAAAAGCTTTCGATAATGTAAATCGAAACAAACTATTTTTGAAACTAACTCGTTATGGTATTACAGGTAAACTACTTACCATTATCAAATCATTGTATGGTAATCTAAAATCATGTGTAAGATTTCATTCTGACTTATCAATTTTTTTCTTTTGTACGAATGGATTGATGCAAGGGGAGGGATTATCGCCCATTTTGTTCTCCCTCTATGTGAATGGTTTTGAAAATGCATGTATTAATAACTGTGTGAAGATATTTATTTTCAAAATATAGCCCTGTTTTTACTATTGTACGCTGATGATACTGTACTATTTTCTGAATCAGCTGCATGTTAAATACTTTATCTGTATACTGTTATGATTGGGATCTCAAGGTTAACATTAAAAAAAAAAACCAAAGGTTCTTGTATTCCGTAGACGTGGGAAAATAAGCCCAAACATAAATGGTACTATAATGATAGTGAAATAAAAGTTGTTGATAGTTTTAACTATCTTGGTCTAACTTTGAACTTTAACGGTAAATTTACAAACTCTCAGTCCAGTATTGCTGAGCAAGGTAGAAAATGTATGTATCATATACTACGAATTTGCAATAATCTGTCACTCAATATAGAATCTAAGCTTTATGTCTTCGATACCTATGTATCAAGTGTACTTAACTACGGAAGTGAAATATGGGGTTTCAACCCTGGGTATGATATTGAAAAAGTGCATGTAGATATTTGTAAGCGAATTTTTTATGTGAAGAAGTGTACTCCAAATCACATGATTTACGGAGAACTTGGTCGAGTTCCGATGTATAATTTACGTATGTTAAAGATGGTTAAATATTGGTTAAAAATTATCAAAACTAAAAACTGTATTCTTCAAGCCATATATGATGACATGTTGTTTTGCGATCATAAATCTTGCAACTGGCGGTGTCAAATTCAGCATTTATTATTGTCAAAGGGTTTCGGTGATGTATGGTATAAATACTATGTACAGAATGAAGGTTTATTTTTAGAAAGTCTTGCACAGCGTTTGAAGACAACTTCATTCAGACACGTAATGATTTTTTTGATAATTCGTCAAAATGTATTTTGTACAAATACCTAATTGATAATGCTAGCATACAATTTGATTTGACAAAATGTATATCAGGAAAATATGTTAAACTTGTAACCATATTCAAATTATCTGCTCACCAGCTTCGAGTAGAACACGGTAGATATAATGGCACAGCAAGACAAGATAGATTGTGTGAATTCTGTAATTTAAATGAAATCGAGGACGAATACCATTTTATTTTAATATGTCCATTGTACAAAAACCTGATTCAGGGGCCTCCGTGGCCGAGTGGTTAAAGCATTGTGCTCAAATTCACAAGGCTTCTCACCTCTAGTCGGCGCGGGTTCAAATCCCGCTCGCGCCGATATATGTGAGAAAGTTTGCCAGTTTACTTTCGGAAGGTCGGTGGTCTCTTCCCAGGTACATTGTATCTGGGTTCTCTCCTCCACCTACAAAAACACTGGACGCTCCAGATAACTGAACAATTGTTGAGTGTGGCGGAAAACAAACATACAATCAATCAATTATTTGCTGATTCTGCTAAAATTACTGTGTCATCTGCACAAAACAAAATAAAAATTTTCATATACAAAAATAATTCTTCTTGCGTACTCTCAATAATTGTTGTAAGACCAGTAATATTTCTGTCTTTCAACTAATCTTATAAATCGTTGATATATTGTGAAAACAGAAAGGGAGAGAAGTTTTTTCCTTGACGAACACCAACATTACAATTAAAATATTTGGACGTTATCCCATTAGCACATATCTTTGATTTTATATCTTTGTACATATTTTGAATATAAGAGAAACATTTACCATTTACGCCAACGAAGTTCAAGACACAACCATCTGCTGGCAAGGTGGTGACAACTGTATTTTGGGACGCAAAAGGCGTTATTATGTTGGACTATTTACTTAACTGGAGTGTACTATGTAAACTTGCTAGACCAGCTGAGAACCGCCACCCGTGAAAAACGCCAAGTACATGGAAAATATAGGCAAGTCAATTATGCAGTAGCAGATCCAGAAAACGGGGATGGGGGTGGGTGGGATTATGTACAGTAAAAGATAAGGATCTGGGGACTGGTTTGAAGCCCCCCGATGGGTCCAGCTGAACGAAACCCACGTGTGGGCTCAGGAGATACAGCATTCTGAAGCTACTGAGCTTTTAGCGTTTTAGCTCACCTGACCGGAAAAAGTCATATGAACTTTTCTGGATTACTCTTTCGTAAACTTTTAACATTTTCAACTTCTATAAAATTCAACCAAAATTACCATATAGTATATATAGATAAGGGGATTTAACATTGTTCAAATAAAGAATCAGAGCCTCTTCAAAGGATAATATTATGAAGAAATAGGGATGGTGGGTGGGTGGGGAAGTAGAGTGGTGTCTCAATTGGGAATCAAAATTTGTCTTCCGAATATATATTTAACCTTTCAGTTTTTTGTAATGAAATACTACTGGCTGTGATTAGTCGCATTAATTGTCAAGCATTCCAATGTAGTGCAGATTCATATATGACTAGAGTTGTACTTCAATAGATACAAAGTTTTACATTAAAATATACAGGAAATTAAGGAAATTCTTAAGAGTAGCAGGTCCACACTAACTATGTCAACATGCAAACATGTCCAGGTTGTGAATTCATTTTTTTCATGTACCCCGGGATTAAATTGGGGTTAAAATCATGGAATGAATTTTACACGATACATCGCTATTGGAGGGAATCTTTCAAAAATTCTTCTCAAGAACAGCAAGGCTGTATTAATCATTAGATACTTAAGCTTCCTCATGCATGTTGTGCGCATTCAAGCTTGGTAAAATAATAACCCTGTGGTACTAGGTTGGGGGCAAAATTTGTCATCGGATTAAAGAGGGTGAAAATCTTCTAAGCAACAGCAGGGCCAAGATAGCTCAGGTGAGCATTGTGACTTATGGACATATTGTTGGACATATTTCTATTTAAAAAAAAATGGATCATATTTTTTATGGTTTCTGGAAAGGGTTTTGCAATGAAACTTCAGGCATGTAGCAGGCTGAAATAAAGGTATTTTGGGTGACTGTCTCCCCTAGTAGTTTTGATAATAATGTAGTAGTGATTTAAAAGAATGTAAGCTTGAAAGTTATAAACGGAACCCATGGAGCGAAGGTTTTCTGGAGAGAAAAAATTGAGGCAGTTTTAGTTGATGAAGGCTCCAGATCTTCCCTCCACGATTTAGGATTTTAGAATTCGAAATTCGTGCAAAACCTTTTTTTTCAATTGTTTTTCTCCTTATTTTGCATGTCAAGAATTTTTGGCAAGTCAACATCTTAACTTCTCCGGCACCCCCTCCTCCCACGCACACTTTGAAAATCGATGCTACTTGCTAGAACTATTGCCTGCATCTCATGATCACCACATGTGTAGATGTCCATTTGTATGGATCGGAGTTATCCTGTGTATGTACCGTGTATCAATAATTTGTTAACACACACACACACACACACACAGATATATATATATATATATATATATATATATATATATATATATGCAGTTGCTTCGTCTAGTTATAAAATGGAAGAGTATATCTTTAATGCCAAGTGGGGTTTTTTTCTGCATGGGTCATGAATAAAAAAGAATTTCAAAGCTTTCACAATGTCGCTATAGTATTTGGGCGACTTAAATGTTAGTGATCTGATCTGCAATACACATAATAGCAGGGCAATCCTCATGAAAAGATTAATTATCTCAAGTTCCCGACTCAACGTCGACAACAACAATATTTAAGCTTTCAGACTTTATCATCTTAAAACCTCTTATGACCCCAGTCATCATAAATCAGCTGCGATCTATATAAATATGATTCGAATATTGAATTTATACACCCTGATCCTAGTGAATGCCAGCGCGATCTTTTCTGTTTGATAAAGCAATGACCTTTGACCTCCAAATCCTGACTATGCAATTTCTTTAGAATGCTGGCATAGCTAAGAGTCACTTCTATACACCCCAGTGAGAGAGGTGAAATGACAGAGATGCTTTTAATGGAAATATAAGGATGACTTCACAACTCTGTTCTCCCTCTCTAGTACGTTTCTAGTCTGATGAAGGATCTCCTTTTATTTACCGAGTACTCTTACAATCATAGTTGATAAAGAGAATAATTTACAGCGTACTTCCAAACAAGCTAGCGTACGCTAATGAAGAAAAATGACGCTCCATGGAGGGATCTCAACACTCCAAAGAGACACCATCTAGCGTGGTTACAAATTCTAATAATGTCAGCTGAAACTACGGTGACGTCACTTAATATCAAGGATTGTTCAGATTTTACAGTATTGTTAGAATGTGAATTCTTACTAAGTTTTCTATACATTTAAATGTATATTTCGTCGTGGTTTGTTATTCTTTATATAGAGGTACCCACGAAATTCACGAACATTCTGCCCCACAAAAACTAATGATTTCACAGCACAGGCAATTCATTATTATGAGAAAAGGTTTAGAACTCTAAATATAGAAAACTCAAGTGACTGAAAATATAATAATAGAAGTCTGCACTTTAGTATCACAGCCATTTCGACTTGTGCCACTTATTACCCAAATTGACTTATTATTTTAAAACGTCAGACATCTGTAATAATGTGGGATGACATTAGACATAATAAGAGCTGGGTATGTTTATAAAGACCTGTTACTAGCATTTATTTATGTATGTATTATATTGAATTATTATCAATCAGATTTAATATTTAATTCCTGAAATCGTTATCGGTCTTTTTTTTTTCTTTTTGAGTAAATAAAATGGCTATGATAAGTGAAAGTGCAGGAAGTTTTACAATTTTCAGTCCCTTGGAGCCATTACGGACTTGAATTAAGTGCCAGGAAAATTTCGAGTAAAAAATAGTAGATATTTTTCTTCTGAATTGATTTCTCCCTATCTTAGGAAGTACATGGAATTAATTGATTCAATAGTAAATTCGAATCCAAGCGATATTACTGCCTGTGCTTCACAGTATACATATAAATGAATTTATTTCTTCAACACAGCTGGGAATTTGGATTCTTTTGTCAATGTGATGTGTACATTCTCTCTGTTTACTACGTGCAGCTCCAGGGTGACAGTGGATTCTATCCTACTTCCTCTTCATCACTATGAACCTAACCTTCTATCGTCAAAGAGGCGGGTATTTCCTCTTTGTGTACCATACTATTCTGGTTCCACCGTGAACTTTGGTGACTTTAAATCAGAGACTAATTAACATTGCGATCTTTCTACCACCAACCCTACACACTACGCAACTGGGCGGCGCGACAGAAGCAACGAGAAAGGAGGGAGAAATGGGTAGGGGGTGAGTGGGTGGGAAAGAAGGACTTTAAGGGGATAAGAATGGAGGGAGGGGAGGAAGAAATAAACTAATTATAGAAAGACAGGAAGTCGATAAAAGGCGGGAAGGAAAGGGAGTGAAAGGTCAGGAGAAATCTTCATGCGTTCTTAGTATTTAAAAGAATGATGCAGTCTGAACCTGTTCAAGGCAATCCAATTGTGCTCTATTCAAGCTTCCGTAAAATGAACCATAATGTGCTTCAATATTCAACGATTCAGTGGAAGAGTGGCGGCGTGATAACGCACCTGTGCCTGGTCCTATTGTAAATTGTTTATAAGTTAAATGTGCACTCTTTTAAAGGTGATCTTTGAATACAGGTGACTGTTCATCAAATATACAGTTTAACAAGACCCACCTCACTGCACCTGTATAGCTTTTGTATGCTGGTTACCAATTCGTCTGCGATAAAACAATAACAGACATTCAGTGCACAATATATTGTGCACATACACTATTGAACGTATTTTGGCTAATCCCAGATGGAATAATGTGGATACAGTTACTAAGACGGCTAAGCAGCTAGTCACCCACAGGTAAATGGAGAGTGATTCAAACATTATTTACTCTGTAAATGCATTTTAAAAAAATATATAAATAATACGGAAATGGACAGGTAAATCAGAGTCGACTGTGTATTTAATTTACAACGGTGTGCGTGTTTATGTTCAAGATCAACTATTACTTGCTTCTAATACGGAAAGATATACAGCACTGATAATGAGCTAATTCATTTTATTTACTGAAAAATAAATGAAGTAAGAAAAAAGTGGCATAAAATGACAAAGTGAACATAAACTAACAAGTAGAAATAGTTGACCAGGGATTTATTTCCCTTGCTATCAAAACATAGACACGGTTATGTCTCACTTATTGTAGGTCTGTAAACTAATTTACTGTTTATATCATTTCAAGGTTTGTACCAGGTTTTGCAATATCTACTATTTGAAATGTTCAATACATATGTTTCCATAGTGCAAATACGTGTACAAGGCATTTTACTGACCAATCAAGGACCAAGAAGGCATTTTACTGACCAATCAAGGACCAAGAAGGCATTTTACTGACCAATCAAGGACCAAGAAGGCATTTTACTGACCAATCAAGGACCAAGAAGGCATTTTACTGACCAATCAAGGACCAAGAAGGCATTTTGACATACCAGGTAAACATGAGGATATTTCAAACATTGGTTCAAAACAAAATACGAAACTGTCATGATTACTGATGCATAGAAAAAAACAGAGGATTTTAAATTGTCATCTAAACATCCCTGTACAGTAAAATAAATAACCGAGCTATGTCCAATGTAGTAATAATAATACTAATAATGATACGATCATATTGTACAGTTACTGACAAAAGTTCTACTATTTTCAGAACTAGATTTTCCAAGTAAGCACATTACTTCTTTGCTTTCATTATAAAAAATTTCAGCAAATATATTGCCTTATCCTGTAGAGACCATAGTAATGGCTGCAAAAGTCAGGACCACGCTGTGTCATTGATTTTATTTCTAAGGCGATTCCACCAATAAATGTTTGCTCACATAGTGTGACTGAAAATTGTAAAACAAAGTTATTCTCCGTTGAAATACATGTACTTAGATATATGTGACTTTAAATTTGTACACCACCATACAATGTCAATTTTATGAATACATGAAACATTAATGGGATAAGATGTGCATGTCTTAAGCAATAGAGGGATTATCCTGTTAGTGTTGGTGAAGGGTGCAAGTTCACTGTTAATTCATAGATTGACAACAGTAGCGGAATTGAACAACACGTGTGACAATGAGTGAGTGATCAGCCTGTATGAACAAGATCATAAAGAAATGAGGAGATGGATAGGGCTACAGGCATTTAAGAATGAGAGCTAATGGCCATGCCAGGATAGCCCTATACTGGACACGCGAATGGCGGAGTAAGCAAGGAAGACCGAAGGAAACGTGGAGAACTGTGGAAAGAGAAATGAAAATAGGTTTCAAGTCGTGGGATGAATCCGCCAGCAAAGCCAAAACAACACAGGATGGAGGGGAATTATCAACAGCACAATTCTCAACACTGGTGATGATGATGTGACAGAATATAATTGTGTAGGTCTTGTCGATAAAAAAAATGGCGGAATGCATATGGTGTTTATGTCTCTCAACTGATACGATACGCGAAAGCATTTTCTGCGTATGATCAATTCTTAAATCGAGGGAAGTTACTGACAAATAAGTTGATGTTACACGGGTTTCAACAGTCTCGTTTGAAGTCAGCATTTCTATGGTCTTATAATGATCTTTGCAAATATAACCTGTCATTAGGTTCAATATTGTCTGGTGTGTTTCATGCTAATTGTTAGTCTGTTCTTTACATAATTATTTTGACTACAGATTACTCCGTGAGTCCAGGGGCCATGTTTTCTCCACTCTTAATTCTGTATTCTTTAGGAATTATGAAATTGATAGCTGTTCGTTATCTTCACTTCTCTTTGAATGAAATGTTGAAATTTACAGTTGAGCACATAAACAAAAGGTATCCAAAACATGCTTACCCAAAGCTTTGAAAAATTCACTGGCTCTTAAAAGCTAAACTTCCGGAATTATTGTCGGTTGGTGATACCCTCTTGTGTATATCATTGCATTTAGAATAAAAATGGATTGCATTTATATGTTAATGCAAGAATAAGATTAGGTACTTCAGTATTTGTGAAGCAAGCTTTTGCTTCAAAAAATTGTTTATAGGAATTTTTATAGTTCGAAATATCGAGATAACCATTTAAGTGGCTAGTTATGTATTTTTTTCTCGTGAACCACATTGGCTTAAGAAAACTATTCATCAGTTGTTATAATAAAAACTACGAAATCAGAAGATCTATTTGTAAATTAGAATGTGACATCGCAGAAATTAGAAATTCAAACAGTGCGCTTCAGCTGAGTGATATGAACTAGAATGTATAAACTGTTCTGCTAATGAGACTGAAGACAACATTCATTTCTCAAGGTAGTACGGAACAGGTACCTCAAAAATTTCTTATAATTCAATCTTTTGAAAATTTACAGGACTTTTTATGGTATCAAATTGCATCAGATTGCAAACTTCAAAAGCAATTTAACCCTTATTTTATATAAAGGTCACAAATCCAGTCTCCAACACCTCAGTCAAAAAAGGATTAAATCCATCAGCTTTCATTAAAGTACACGTTTTAAAAGAATGTGGAGAAAATGTAGATTTTATAAAAGAAGTTTTTTTTTAACAGGAGGTAAGTGAGATGTAAGAAACAAAATAATAATCAAAGTCACAAATTAATTTTTGTAATTCTTGAGGATATCTACGAAGGTCAAATTTGTAAGCTATTTATTATGTCATGTAATTATAATGGGTAATTAGCATAACCCAATGTAAAAGTTGCCATGTATTTCGATTGTTTTAGAACGTCAAACAATTTAATCCTTGGTTTATTGAAAGTTGGTAGTCCTTTTGCTTCTGGAATGTTGTTCAAAGTGTTTGCAATTAGTGTGTGGTCATATAAGTTATCTCTTTTAATGTTCTTTTTGACTTCAAAATAAAAATCCAAGTGTTAGGTTGATACAATACAGTCCAAGTTGACTTATCAATGTCTGTCTGGCTGTCCGTAAGGCAGCGAAAAAATATAGCGTGAAAGGGAAACTTGACATGGAGAAGGTCACTATGGGGTGCATTTAATTTGATGTAGTATTTCATTTCCATTAACTGTATATAAGTGTAAATGCATAAAACGAACGTGATATTTAAAACAAAAATGAATGAAAAAAGTTACCAAATACTAAAATATGTTTTTCTTGGCCTCGTTGTACTGCTATATCCGGGTGCACGACTAATGGTGCTAAATAAATACGGTTGACGTTGAACTTCACTTGCTTTGTGTCTCAACAATAAATTTAATAAATCGTTTCAAATATTTTAAATAAAGAGAAAGTAAGATTATAACAATAGTAAGTTAAAATAAGATATGGAATAAGCTAATGTATCATTTTACTGTTTCTTGAAACGGATACTTTCTTAAGCGCACGACAACTGGGCACTCGAGCTCGAGGGTACATTCAGCATCACGGCCAGTTTCGATATCGGACGATAATACAAGACGATGCCCTCTGACGGACCGAAGGGCCGTGAGAGTGGAGTTCTTCCTATAGGTAACATGTGTTTACATATCTAAAAGGAAAATATAGAAAACTAATGAATATTAAACGATACCCTTGGGACTTAAATTTTTTTGGTCAAAATGGCGTCAATTCGAATGCAAGCGCGAGGGCGTGTATTTCGCCATTTTGAATATCGTCCACCAAGTTCACGCCATTCTGATAAGTTACATAACATCCGTAAAAGCATGTAAACCACATTTTATCAACGTAAAATCACTCCTTGGTTGTACAAGGATTCCCATGTTTGTAAAATTCACTCTTCCACGCCCCGCCCACTTATAGCAACGAGTCACACGCGACTCCGACCTCCGTCAACAAATGGCGAGCGATGACACGACGACGAGCGGTCTACAACTGATACCGGGTGATTTCTCGCTTGACTATTATGATAAAGTTGTATTTTCTTTGAAATCCAAAGAACGTGCACTTTATTTCAAAGAGGCAGGGGATTTGGATATTCTCTTGTGGGCCCATTACCTAAAAAAAAAGTGCTGGAAAGTTTTCAGTAAGAATTTTAAAAAAGAAGGAAAGAAAGAAATAATAATAAGTTAAAAAAAACAAAAATAAAAAACGTAGTAGAAGAAGAAGGTGGTGGGGGTGCCGTGCTTGTGTGTGTGTGTCAACAATAGACGTAGAATAAGTGAAGGAGACCCCAACCCAACACCCCCAATCCCCTCCTTCCACTTTTTTCAATTATTTTAATGATTCACTAAACACGATGGCATACAATCATGTTACACATTATGAGATATATAATGTTAATAAACTAAATACTAACAGTTCATATACAAATACCTAAAATATATTTACTGTACATGCGACACCAAACTATGTTTTATTTGACAACTGCCCCCCCCCCCCCCCCCCCCTCCTCATTCTTTCTTTAATAATTATGGTAGTTATGAATTGAAATGCCATTGCCCCAGCCCAGGAATTAGGGTTTAAGATGATCAGCTAACCAAACATATTTGAAGGGGGTTGTTTTGCTCATCAAGAATTTTGGACAATACCCACCCACCCACCCCTCTTTTGAAAAACGATGTACTTATCTGATCAGGCCATGATGATCAAGTTAAAGTAACAAATTATTGACCTCTGTCCCCGTTTTTCTACATTCTATGTTCAAGATTTGATATTTGTGCAAGGGCTCAATGCAAAGACAATGATGTAACGTTCAATTTAAACAATGCACATACACGTACTCCTTAACCGTAGAACACACATCTTTATAACCAGCGTTATCCATCTGAATACGATGGAAAGTTTTTTGACATAATTCTACAAATATGAAGTGTGTAAAAAATAATATTGTTCTTACTTTGGACCAGACGTACGTGCGACGGGTGATTTTTGGTGGATTCAGCTGTGTGTGTTCATCCGCAAGCTTTCACCCATCGTAAACAATTGTACTAATTTGTAGAAATTGCTTTTCAATTTGGGAAATGGCACAAATCTAACATTTTCCAATCTATCGGGGTAAATAGTGTTAAACATCTCCCACGTACATATTTTAACTATTGCCTCAGTAATATCATATATGTAAAAGTGAAAGTCAACATTTAATCCATTACGTTGATGAATGTCACATTAATGTTTGACGAAGGTTATGGCGGATAATCATTCAACCAATCAGATTAGCTATAGCTACATAACAACTGCCGTTGCTAATGACATCATGGAAGAGTGAATTGCTAATATGCCCACGTTAGATATGACGTAACAATGCATTGTTTACATCAACTGCGTTATATTTCCCGCGTTCAATGAATAGGCGAATCAAATGTCTCGAATGCTTTGACTGACATCTGTCTGTACAAGTCGGGATAAAAATTTAGATTTTGGTTTTTTTTTATTGTACGTGTCTGTTAATGATATAAATATTAATACGAATACTTTTTGCTTCGACTTCAAACACGGTCACGCCGTGAGATATTAGTGCATGATTATAATCTTGGTTGAGAGTTTCCAAAACCCTGCCTTCTTTCTTTTTTCAAATGTAACCTTCTCTTGGATTCTCGTTTCGATCTTACAACCGTCCCATCACTTGGTCTCTTATGCTGGTATAGCCTAGTACCCGAATCCTTCCGCATGCACTCGGAAGGCCTCAGGTACTAGGCTACTGTCTGTATTATTTTTACTAGGCTCAAATGCTTTAAATTGTTTCGAGTATTCGTTTGATTTACGCGAGGTGCTTCCGAAATGATAGGTTTTCGGATACTGTTTCGTACTACCTTAACAAAAATATGACACTCCGTTTAGAAAAACTCAATTTTCCACCTTTAGGTAAAGGACATTGATTTGGTTGCCTCTTTCTTAAGATAATGATTAATTAGATATCATACCAGAGGCCTTTATAGTTGATATAAACAAATAGGCGAATAAGGCGATGTAAACACAATTGCGAATTTTTATGCAATTCACAAAGCAGTAAGGGCTGATTTTGATTTTATTCGTTTTTTCCCCCCACGTTTAATATTTAGTCTGTCAATTGTCAAAATAGTCTTCTTCTTTATTAACGCCGGTGGCCCTTGTTCGGAATAGTCTTCTTCTTTATTAACGCCGGTGGCCCTTGTTCGGAAAATAAAGATTCTGTTTAAGATTCAATACACCAGTCCAACTGTGTAATTATGCGTTACTAAAGTATATCGCGAAGCTGACCCATTTTAACACTGTACGGATAATGTATATACATGTATATATTTTTCATGCAGAGGACACGCGATAAGGTTACTGAATTTCAAGCCTGAGTGACCCGGGTGTGAAATCGTCTGTCTTCTAATTGGTGCTGTTCTGCCGGGATTATGGCGATAGCCAGCGACAGACTTACATTTTGGAGTGTGATATCGTGCCTTTTTGTTTGTCTAAAGTGTTTAACGACAGAAAATGAAGGTATGTTACTTTTCAACGTTTTCTATTTTTGAAATACTTTATTTCATTTACAGTGACGGATCCAATTAAAGAATGGGAGAGGATCAAACTGTATTACTTCTGAAACGTGCCACTTTGTATTGCATTCAAGATCTTTAACGCAGAACTGTTTGAAAACTGTAAAATTAATATATGTTCTGCAAAAATAAGTCAATAATAAAATAGAAATGGATTAATAATAATAATAATAATGATAATAATAAAAACAACAAAAACAAAAAACCAACAACAAACTTCATACTGATGGACAGCGTTTCCGTAATGCTTTTAGAGTCATTAAATAATTTATGTTAATTTGTACAAAACGCCATTATATACATAAACAATAATATTTTATTTTCATTTTTTTTTAATTTGACGTTGACAATTTTTTGTTTTGCATCAAGATATATTTTGATTAAGTTATAAGTTAATCTGATCGAATAAGCTTTAAACTATTTTGTTTTCCATAACGAAATCCGACAACAGGAATCAAATGCATACTTTCAGTATAACCATTTGCCCTTAGTCATATTCACTTTAAAAGTTTTCTTTTATAGTTTGTCATTGAACGACCTTGGAAAAAAGTCCATGAAATTCGTAAGCCTAATTTCAATAGAGGGAAAGGATTTGGTATAGTCTGACCTCTGTTCTCAGTGCAGTGTGTGAAATTTCAAACCTAAAGATGTCATGATGTTGCGTTTCATATTTTCTTTGTACTAAATAAAATATAGTACCAACCATACTATGTATGCTAAATGTTGATGCATATACACTCTGTAATATCATATATTGATAAAATACACATCAAAATATGTAATACAAGAGAATATTATAGGATATTAATACAAAAGATACCAAAATTTAATACAGTATGTTTGTAATATAAAGAATACTTTGTCACTTTGTACATACCGTTGAAACTAAATTTTATTGGTATCCAGAAAAAGAACAGTACAAAAACTGATGAATTCATTTATCAAAACATTTGTCTTTTCGCTGAGTTTAAATAAAATTTTATAGCAATGCCTTGCTAGCTCAGTAAGGAAATGGATTCCGATAAATTTGCCGGAACGGGGGATATGATTACTAACACATTGAATTAAATTTGCCTTGGTCGTGACGATTGTAAAAGGTGTGTGTTTGTTTCCAGAGCGGGTGATGGTGTTTGCCAACCGGACACACATTCACTGGGTCAATCAGAACCAAAAAGAGCACCATATCATGCCACTGCCTAATATCACAGAGGCCAAGTACGTGGATTTCGACCCGGTAGACAACATGATCTACTGGTCGGATGTCCACCATGGCGGGTCAATTTCTAGGGCCACTCTCTGTGCTGAGGGTAAGGTTCTTTCTATCTATAAATTAAAAAAAACAAACAACCAAGCTGCAAGTGAAGTGAGATTTTTAGAACAAAAGCCTGTACGATTAGTTTTTGAAAAAAAAACAAAACAACAATACATAGAATCTAATCTAGATATACCCATGTGTCTTTCTTCAGGACACAGGCATGAAAATAACTAAAGAAAAGATAGTAAATGGTCCATTGGGGAAAAAAAGACATTCGATAACAATCAATCTTACTTTTTAACAAAATTAAGACTTTTTTGTGGACGTCATTGTCAATGTAGGAACATTCGAAAATATTTTACACACCAAGCACTGTATTTTGTTGACATTTAGGTCAAGAGACTGTTGTTTCGGACATTTTCCTTAAACACGTAAAGGCGGCCTTTGTGAGCATAGCCGTGGATTCCATTCGCAGGACCATTTACTGGACTAACTCAGCTAGTGACGTCATAGAGAAGGTCAATCTGGACGGGACAAACAGAACCGTTGTCGCGGAGCACGATATGGGGTCACCTATAGACGTGGAAGTAGACTCTTCTGCCGGGTAAGTGCTGTGTTAAAGCAATTGTGTCAGCACATATTCAGTGAGGATAGTTGAGTTGATTGTAGTGTATGTTCTAATTAGAAAGCTGTTCCAAAAACACATCATAATGAGGTGTGGTAATCTTTATTCTACTAATTATAAAAAAATTGGCAAAAAATAATAAATCTTCATGCTAAAAACACACATCCTGTGATGCAGCAAGATGTGTATTTATACTACATTGAATTCTAATCTTTGTCTTGCTCCTGTGTTTGTGAGACGTTAACCAACGTTTAAATAGTTACACTCACTAATTTTTCAATGCAGATTCCATCAAAGTTACTTCTTTAAAGCTATCTCTTATTGATTTGTTGCTATCTTCAATTATACAACTCTCTAATATTACAATGCCTCTACATTAAATTGAAAAAAGTGTCATTTACTTCAAACAATCGTAGAAAGCACTAACTTAAGGCCAAGGGCGTTGGGGGCAATCGGAGCACGGAGCACACCATAAGATATGTAATTATCATTAAGACTGAACTAAACTTCACCAAGTTTTTGTTGTCATTATAGTTGTTTGTCTTGAAGTTTTATCTATTTTCCCCCTTCATCGTATTTCTTTATTTCTTAATCCGCAATTAAAACTACAGATTAGGTTTCCTTTTTAAAAGACTTTTCAATGTATCCGGATTTTCACAAACGTACAACTGGTTTGCTCCTGTGTTTTGACAGTTTACGACATTAGTTCGGTCATCCAATGCAAGTGTTATGTTTTCAATGATAACTATATGAGTGTGATACAATGTCACTGAATCGATATCAGATACTTTGGCTATCTCTGTAGATTTGACATATTGATAATACCATATACGCATACTTGCACTTGCTAGAATAAGATTACATGTAGTCTCGATTTGAGAAATTTGGTATGAAATACAACTAATCAACTAACTGATTTAAAACCACCCCTCTCTTTTCCTTCCACTTAATCCCAAAGAACCCCCCCCCCCCCCCCAACGCTGCACTTTTTTAAAATTATTGTTCATATATGAAATACCTGACTCTTCCGTCCTCTTCCTCCCAAAGGACCCCCCCCCCCCCTCCCGACACTGTATTTTTATTTATTTATTTATCTATTTATTCTGGGATATCTTACTTATTGGTGTTGCCTGCTAAGCATTACACTGACTGCAGTTCTATTGCCAGATTACGTTGTTACCTTGGTCATAACTTGGATGGAGGTAGGGCTTTCATATTGTACTTGTGTATTCCTTGTGACAAGACCATTCCTGTGTATTTAAGGTTTTGATTTTTTTTTTTATCTACTTGTGAAAAGACTTTGGGTAGCACAATACTTTACTGCCGTATGCGGGTACCGGTGTTTCACAAAAACATATTAATCAACGACTGAAATGTATTTTCAAAGTGGCTGTGCCCCCTTCTCTTTTAAAGGTGGAGGTGCACCGTTGACGATTATGATTGGCGCCGTATGATTATTGCGCTAGACCGCCCTCTAATTCTAAATCGACCCTTCCAATCAACAATAAGCTCGTCTATATAGTGCCTTATATTGTTCACATATATATATATATATATATATACAAGTCTATTTTTTCCTATAATTTTGTGATACTCATAATTAGGAATAATCTCGCTCTGACTGAAATTTTGGCTTTTGAATATATGATTATATTGTTTTGAGAACATGCGTTATTTCAAATAAAATGATGTGAAGAGACCCATTCCAAAGTCCTTTACAATATGTTCATGCGCGTACTGTGTGATGACTTAGGGAAGGTTAACAAAGTTCAATTCCCTCCCCCAAACAGTCCATTTGCAAATATGATAAGGGTTTCAAATCGATAAAACCTAACATTCTCAATCAAAGATATCATTTACTGACCTTTGTCATAGAAAACTATAATTTACGATGAAGTGAAAGTGTTCCAAATGCATGCATTATACAGCTCTTCTTACTCCAGGTATTGATCGCTTGAATTGAATTGATGAGTACAATATTCAAATTGTATGCAATAATTCGCTATGTATAGATATCGTCAAAGAATTAAACAGCGCGATGATGGGAATATGTACTGGTTTGTTGTTCCATAGGTATACACCGGACAGCTACCCAATTATTTTTTATATACCATGTGATGATTTTTACTTAACGCTTTGTAGGTTCCATCTCATTTGATTTCATGCATGCACTGGTTGAAATATCCTAACCCCCAACCGAAAATCTACCGTGATAGGTTCTTCGCAGTTTTTAAACTCATTGAAGACAAATATGATCAACTTCTGATTAGTTCCAACTTTTTTATTTGTTCCTCACAGATTTGTTTACTGGTTGGATGCCGGTATTAAACCAAAGATAGAGAGCTGTTCTTTGTCCGGTATGGGCCGGAGGGTGTTGGTGGACCTTTCGGATCAATACCCCTCTATCTTAGAGCTGGACGTCAACACTCAAGCCTTGTACTGGAACGACAAAAACAGTAAACAGCTCTTCACGGCAAGAATGGACGGGTCGCACATGAGGGTGCTAAAATCTGGAATCCCTCACATTACTGGGATATTCATTGAAGGTATCTAGTTCGGTTTAAAGAAATCCTTATTTTATATTTTTGAAAGCCATTTGGTAAGCCTGTCACTGTTCAGAATATTGTATACCACGAGAAGGGGACAGACTACTAAACTTAGAAAAGGGCAATGTCAAAAGACATGCCATATATATATATATATATATATATATATATATATATATATATATATAGCGTGAAAATCCAACACCACTCAACATTCCAAGTGTTGGATCTGAAAATACGAACGCTGATTAATATGTTGTGAGCTTTGTACTAAAGGAGGTTAGCATCGATGTCCTTTTCCAGCCCTAATATCCCTTTACTATTTAAGGCCGTGTACCTGAAGACTGGTGTCATTTGGTTAGTTTATATCGATGAGGTAGCACTCTAAAGTCAACAAGGCAAGTGTCTTTTGCAAAATGGACAAAAACGGCGAAAGAGCAGTGATCCAGTATATGCATAAGAAAGGTTTAGCACCTACGAATATGCATACTGATATGGCAGCAACACTAGGGAAAGATGCCCATTCATTTGCTACAGTATAAAGGTGGGTTGCAGAATTTAAACATGGCAGGCAGAGCCTTGAGGACGATCCTCGTCCAGGAAGACCTGTCACTGTTTCAACCCCAGAAATGATCATTAATGCCCATGATATTGTTATAACTGACAGGCGAGTTACAGAAAGACATAAAATCAGTACAGTTGGCATTTCACAGAAAAAGGTACATTCTATTCTGACAGAGGATCTTGCATTGAGAAAGCTTTCAGCTCGTTGGGTACCAAGACATCTGACAGTTGATCAGAAGCACAACAGACGCACTTTGTCACGTGCTAATCTAAACATTTTAGAGACAGACCTGCAAACTTTCTTCAGAGATTTGTTACTATGGATGAAACGTGGGGGTCCATCACCCCAGAGGCCAAACAACAATGTAAACAATGGAAACACTCTGGTTCATCCTCGCCAAAGAAGGCAAAGACTGTTCCAACAGCTGGAAAGGTGATGGCCTCAATTTTCAGGGATACTGATGGTATTCCGATGGTAGATTATCTCAAAAGGGAGAAACAATGGCGCATGTACCATACTCACTTGTAAGACAGTTACGAGAAAATATGAAACTTAAGTGCCGCGGAAAACTCATTAAAGTTGTGTTGTTCTAGCAGGACAATGCCCCAGTTCACAAGTCCGCCATTGCCATGCATGACTGCCATTAACGATTGTGGCTTAATTGATTAAGCATCCACCTTATTCGCCTAATCTCGCTACATCAGACTTTCATCTATTTGCAAGCTGAAAACGTCCATTTCCGGTACCCACTTTCAGTCAGATAATGACGTACATGTAGTGGCGAATGTTTTCAACGGTCAAGAAAAGGATTTTTTTCAAAGTGGCATGGAAGCCCTTAAACATCGCTGGCAAAAGTGTATAGATAATGCAATATGTCCTCCGAAAATTAAATCCTTACAAATGAGGCTCGCAACAGATCAAACAACCCTCCTACGAGGTCAAATAAAGCACTAAAATGGCCAAGGTCAAATTTCCGGTACACCCAATCCCTTTTTCAGGACGGCATGGTATTTATATAGGAATGAAAACTATATAAATAAAATGAAATCGCAAACTAACATTCACACTATACTTAGGAGGCTGAGAAAAAGCCCAAAACATCTACATATTGAAATTATCGAATGTAACATGGAGCAATATACCAAAAAAAAAAGAAGTGCGTTCTGAACGAGAGTCAAGAATATATATATATATATATATATATATATATATATATATATATATACAGATGTGTGTACAATTAACATAGTGTAAGATTGTGATTGATTTTGTTTATAAATGTGAATGCATTTCTATTTAGTATTGGGATTTTACTTTTTAGGTAACTATATTTACTGGACAGACTGGTGGAATAAGGACATCGAGCGGATCCCCATCACCGGAGACGATGCCCCCACGGTCATTCTGAGTCCGGTCAAAGACATGGAAGATCTCATCAGCATCAAGGTCATTCCGGACATCGTCCACTGTAAGCCTACATTGCTGTATATAGCGTTACATTGGGTAATCACGTGTTTGATTTATATTGTTGTGCCCACATGTAAGCTACAACAATCTGAATTACGTTACAATTTACTTTGATAAATAAGTAAGTAAGTGATTTATTATAGTGACAAGTGTTATCATGCATACAACATTATACAGTTATATAGTCTTCTGATGAGGTCAATACATGTTTTTATCGACCTCATGAGAGTATATCGACAGAGGACGAAGTCCGAGGTCGATGTAATTTCAGCAGGTCGATAAAAACATGTATTATAGAAGGCTATAATTTGTTTTATCATACTCTATTATTATTAGCATGATTATTAACCTAACACTTATACAACACAAGATAATAACAGTAAATAATACAATTGATTTGAATATGATGCTACAACTATAACAGCACAAATACGAAGAAAAAAAAGTCACTTGATGTATGCATAAAGCTTCCCTACTGTCTTAAATTTGCACTATGCTATATTATAATCAATAGAAATAATTGAACATTTGTAAAATACGGGCATTTGAAATTAATTCAATGTTTACCTAAAGGAAATTATTACAGACCATACTATACTAAATATAAAAAATTAATAAACTATACTCTACTAAAAATGGATATTTCCTAAACGAAATCATTACAGACCTTACTATACTAAAAATAGAAAGTTGATAAACCCTATTCTACTAAAAATAGATATTTCCTAAAAGGAAATTAGTACAGACCTTACTATACGAAAAGTAGAAAGTTAACAAACCCTATTCTGCTAAAAATTACAATACAGACAGGAAAGAATCCATTTTTAGTAGAATAGGATTTATTAACTTTCTATTTTTAGTATAGTCAGGTCTGTAATCATCTATTTTAGGAAATATATATGTTATAAGTCTTTTACAATAGAATCACATGACAACAATCGACCAATCATAGACTTTAAATAATATTATAATAATTCGTATTATTAAAAGCAAATTCAATACTTCCTGCCAATCGGACTTATACACGTATGTCACTGTGATAAAGAAATAATAACATTTACATATACAATAATTCCGCATAGCGTTTTCTGTCATCAAAGATTGTCTGTATCTATAAGCTGGATGTATAGATATACTATGTATAAATATGGTGGTTTGTCTAGGGAAATTCGTTAATAGAAAAACAGTACCTTCTAAAGTTGACATAGATAATGAGGGGTTACAACCAATACTAGTGAAAAAATTCTGTTCTCAGATTTGAGTACGCAGTACAATGTAGTAAAAAGTGACTATCATCTTCTACACCATTTAAAGAACACAGGGACATATTCTGTCATCTAATGCTTCTCCCTGGTATCGCCCCATTTCCATTTTAATTTGGAGGTATACCACGTCTTAGTTGTGCAAGTAGAGGTCTTCGATATTTTAGTATGCTCATGGGAATATAATTTTATTTTGATATCTTTATATAAACGTAACTTAGGAAGATGATTGACTTTTAATAGCCACTCATTCTCATAATAGTGAAGCAACTTGTTCTCAAAATCGCCAGTGTCACACAATATCACAACCTGTGAAGGATATTCAGAATTTAAAGATTCAAATAATGACTTAATTTGTGAGGTCCAGTTGCACTTATTATTATACTGATTCATGTCCCACAAAACACATGTTTAGTCATTTTGTTGTTGTCTGTTGATAGTAGACGATTCTAGTATCGTATGATATTTATACAGTCTCTGTGGTAAGAAAGCTCCCTTACAAATTCACCATATAGTGCCGATAAAGGAATAATTTTGTAAACACTCAAATAATAACGAAGTACGCGAGTCTGGAACATTTCAATCCTGTGGTAGTTTTTTTAGGCCCCATACTTCATTACAATAGTTCAAAACTGGAGTAACACAATTTAAGAAACGTTTTTCGAAAGCTGAAATTCCAACGTCTTTGTAAGAACGAATTTTCGAAACTATCCATCCCAATGAACGCCCACCAGCCTTCTACAGAGTATCAGTACATATTGGAAATGTTTCATGAAATGTTACACCAATGTTATACTCTGATTATACTGAACAATCTTCTCGTTGAGTATAATTGAAATCCACTACGGTTTCCTTTTTTAACGGAAATCTGCTACTGCCGATTTTTTACATTAATAAATAAACGTTATTTCGCACACCATTGTGATACATAATGCAAAATAATCTGCTTATTTTCTTCACAGTCGGATAAAAACTCAGTAACATGCTTATATATATGTCTCCTAACGGTATACCCTTATTAGCTTCATTTGTCATGTTATTAATGAAAAGAGCAATTAGGGTTGGTGATAAGTATTCTCCCAGTCGAACGTCCCCTGAACTTGAAAACCAATTTGCAAACAAGTCCTCGATTCTTGCAAACGATACTGAGTTTCCATAAACAGATTGAGTGGTAGAAATCTCCGTCAATTCCGTTACGTAAGAGAGAAAACTTTAAAAGGTCATGGTCAATAAATGATACAAATGTTTCTTTTCTATTCTCTGTGATACTATTGAGTGTAAATACATGATCTGCGCAAGAGTCTTCACCGCAAATTTCGTTTTGTTCGTCAACTAAAAGGTTGTTGTCTTCTAGGTAATCTAATAGCCCTGTTTGAAACTGTCACACACACACACACACACACACACGCATATATATATATATATATATATATATATATATATATATATATATATACGCGCGTCTTGTCTTCTATGAGGTTTGATTATATATTGTTTAACGTCCCGCTCGAGAATTTTTTTCACTCATATGGAGACGTCACCATTGCCGGTGAAGGGCTGCAAATTCTGGTCTATGCTCGGCGCTTATGGCCTTTGAGCAGGAAGGGATCTTTTACTTGCCACACCTGCTGTGACACGGGACTTCGGTTTTTGCGGTCTCATCCGAAGGACCGCCCCATTTAGTCGCCTCTTACGACAAGCAAGGGATTCTGAGGACCTATTTTAACAACCCGGATCCCCACGGGGAGCTATGAAGTGTGATATTATATTTAATAGCTTGAAATATGGTGTTTCAAAATAATGAAGCTGATTGCTATGTATTTATAGGACTTTTTTTCTTTAAAAGCAATATGAGCACCCATATACAAAATAAATAAATAAATAATAATAATAAAAAAATAATATAAAAATCTATTACATGCATTTAAAAGCCGTCAAGGATTAACATTATCTGCTTTGCTATTACTGTTTCAGGCCCACCACGCCCGGCGTACAAATTTAGTGCCCACAACATCATAGTCAACAGGACAGTGGAGACCAAGTTTACTTGGAAGGCCGCTTACGGTTGGAAAATACCACAATACTTTGAACTGGATCAGAGAGACTTTGATTCCCAGATATGGGTAGAAGTATATAAAATAGCTGCAGACGGGGAGAGATCTGTAACACTAAAACTGGAGCACAGCAAGGAATATCACTTCAGAATACGAGCCTGTAATGTATATGGCTGTAGTCGTACAAATACACCGGAAGTTAAATTTACCACAGAAAGTACGTATTACTTTTCAATTAAAAAAACTAGAAATAAAGGAATTAAGATCATCTTCAACTCTTGTTCTTAATTTTTTTTAATTTTTAATTAGCCATCTTAACCTCTCAATTCTGAGCTGAATCACGTATACATGTATATGTAATGTGCACCGTGGTCGTGTCGAAGGATTTGAAAACTGTAGACAATTCTCGTATTTTGTGCTGGTAATCACTGTGCATATTTTTTTGTTGATATTTTGGTATCCCTCCCAACAGACAAGGGACATTAGTCTGGTCTAGCACCAGGCTTTTCTCTCGATACATGTATGCACTTTCACCTGGTCCGTGGATATTTACGTCGGCCATGATCAAAGCACGTTTTGAAAACGATTTATTCTTTATGGGACGTTAAACTATATACTGGCATTCAGTTGCAAACGTCTTAATAAGAGGATGACTTTCAGGAAATCAAGACCTTGTGGTTGTAACTACATGCATATGAAATGTTTTACCAGGAACAGATTCAAAGGCACCGATGTACTTTCGAAAGTGTTTGTTTGCATTGTGTTCTGTTTACTTTCGGATTATCTGCATCCTCGGATAAATCAAAAAGATCATGGTCTTGTCTTATGACCCCGCCTTCACATTCGACAAGTGAATATTTAAAAATCCCTTACAATTTTCGTTTCGTTGGGAGAAATTTCGTAGGGGCTAGGGGGTGATATACATTACTCAATTAAGGTTTCATTTTCATAGAAATAATCCATCCTAAAATCTCTACCGGAAGTCATGGATATCATAATTAACAGTTTACAAATAAAACAATTCTGTTCTGTTTCAGGTATAGCTACAATTCCGTCATCAGAAGAACACTTTAATGCTTTACCAATTCTAATGAAGGCTGGTATAATTTTGGGAGGTGTACTGGTTTTTATTGGAATTATTCTGTGTGTTTGGGGTTATTGGAGATCTCGAAAAAGGAAGCAAAAAAGGTACCGCGCAGTTAGGTATTCTGTGTCGTCATACGTCACGTGACCATGGAGTTTCTTGGGGTTCATCTACATATGTACATCACGTCATTTTCATTTATCAGACAATTTTTTTAAATATCTCATGAATTAAACTTTGAATATAAACTGAAAAGGAGAAGCTCGTTGTTGAACTTGTGTGATGGGAGCGAATATCGTAATGTTACATGCATGGAATAATTTCTTCTTTGTGTTATGTGTGAAGAGTAATTTTGTGGTAAGAATAATTGTGAAAAATAGATATGCTTTAATGTAGTTTTCACCCACAGTGCATATAATATAAACCATGGCATATAATTAATTAAATCCACGTCATATTGAGTTTGGTGAAGGACATTCAACAGCATTACACTGTTCTAAGGAGCATTTCACAACCGGAGGTCCCGAGTCCAATCTAATGACGTCCATGTAAGTGAAAAAATTTTCGAATCTGAGGTAAATCAAAATGCAAATAAAAAACTTTCTGTCATGTACCGATATGTTTAAGAACAATATAACACTACAGTTTAGATGGGCAAGTTTAAAAAAGTATGGTTTCGATTAAAGTAGAAAGAATTGATTCGAAAATTCTCATTTTGTTTTCCTGTTCAAAAACAGTATCTATAATATTTGTAATGCTCAACCAAAATCTGAATGTCAGTTGTTCAGTTGCATGTGTGTGGCAGAGCTCACAAATCTTTGTAATGTAAGCGAGGCTCGTGCCTATGCTGTTGTTGTTTAAATCAGTTATATAATCTAGAGTCTGTGGTATAATTCCTTTTCAATGATATAAACTATTCATGTTTGATTCTAGTCATTTTGTTGTTAAGAAGAAATTTAATTACAATCATTTAAGGTAGCTCATTACACCAAAAGTCTATTTAATTGCTCGTTAAAACACTTCGTATGAAGTATGATTTCAACATCTCAAGATACAAGATTTCAATTATTTTGTATGAATTTTTTGTGATTTTTTTCTAGAATACAAATGGTGTTTTGTTTGCAAATAAAAGATTTTAGAGTCCAAAATTCGCTATAAATATCTAATCAAACATGCTTAAAAGACTCAAATAATCGTTCTAAGCGTTTAAATTTAAAATTTATTTAGGAAAATTGAAAACGTTATTTGTTAATATTTTTCTTTTAAAGATACGGCTAAAATCTACGAAAAACGTGTTAATTAGGAAAAAGATATACAAATGAATTTCGAAAAGAAATTGAAATAACCAAAATTCAGAAATATTGCGAGTTTTTAATTATGAACCAAACCCAATTGGAATTATAAAAAAGATAGTGGAGAACATTGTAATCAGAAACATACATTCCCTTGATGTAAAATGGTTTTCAAATTTAATGAATTTATGAAGAAAACTAATTTCCTGATGAAAACTGCATAAAGTTAGTAACAGTATGTGTCAATTTTGATCGGGATCGGTACTTTTTTCTCTGAAATTTGGTCATTTCATTTCAATTTCTTTCAAAAATATATTCGTCGGATATATCTTTTTTTCCCCCAAAAGACATGTTTTTTGTTGATTTTATTCGTTTATTTAAAAACTTCTAACAAAAAAAAAAAAAAAAACCCGTTGCAATTTTCATAGGTATTTTTAAAAAAAATCTAAATAATTAGAGCATTTACAGGAGTCGTCTTTGCAGGTTTTATCAGATATCTATATCATGCATCAAATCAAAGCGAAGTTTGGATTTTAAAGAATATCTTATTTGCGAACAAAACGCCCTTTTTATCATACCGGAAAAAATCACAAAAAGCATATAAAATAATTGAAAGATTGCATCACTGTTTCGATGTAGAGTCATGCTTCATACGAGCCATTGAATAAACCTTTATTGTAATGAGCCACCTTAAAGGCACTAGCCATTGTTTACACAAAGAATGGTGATATTCCAAATTTAGTTGTTGGAAATACCATACCAATATAATGTATTTCAACAATAAAATAGAAATTAAAAACTTTCGAATCAAATTGTGGCTATGTCCCAACAACATTCAGTGCATGTTTTACAATACATATCTATATATATACATGTTTTCAATGTCATAAATCTAAGACTCAAAAATGTAAATTTATTAAAAATGGAGGAAAATTATCCAATTTCATTGGACAAATGAACACAAAGAGAGACACTTGTTATCATCAATAACAGTCATACAACGCTTGCAAATATACACGTATAAAAAATGTACACAATAAGCTGTATATGTATCGTGTCAATATGCACTTCTTTCTTACACAAACAACACATCATGCTGAAGAGAGAAAGAGAGATTACAAAATTTAAAACGTGTCCTGTAGCTGCGTCAATATAAATACAATATTTACTGGTCTGTTGTGTTGATGTATAAAAACAAGTACAGTATACAGTGCTTTAAATGTGAGCAGGTTTTCCTGAATATTTGACGTTTGGATAGTCGTCTTTAGAGAGAGCATTTCTCATGCCACATTTAACGACAAAAATCAGCAAGACGACAATGATGAAAACACCGACGACAACAGCGACGATAATGATGATACGTCGTTCACGGGGACTAATGAAACTTCCATTATCTTCATCAACAACTTTCCTCTCTTCACCTGAAAGAAAGAGCCCGTAAATGACAAAATGTTTCCTTTTCATGAATCGTAACAATAATTAAGTTATGAATAATAGTCTATATCTTGTTTTTATCACGGGGGTAGGGCAACAATGGATGCATATGGTAAAATCGACAGAAGACGATTGTGTATAAATTAATTAACATGTGCCTGTATTTATATTTTCAGTGTTTTTGCCTTCTATATCTTTAAAAGTTGTAATGATAGCCATTTCCTCATGAATGCGTGGCAGTTGTGAATCATGCGCGTATGGATTTGGTAAATTTAACGATTAGGAATTCCGACAGAAATGAACGTAGAATGTAAATAGAAAACCTGAATTTCATTTTTTTTGAAAATATGTACGGGTATGAACTCAACACTTTACACCGGCATATTTAGTACAATACGAGGGCAAGTCAATTAGTATCCCGCTTCCGGTTGTCCGAGACGGTCACGATTTTCATGCCTTGTTTCAATATATGTTTTATACCCGGGTACAAAATTGCACGCGTATCGAGTAATTCTTTAATAAGATATTGAATGTCAACATGGCTAGTGATGCAAAGGCATGCTTTTCATCCAACGTTGAGTGCCGTGCTGTAACTCGGTACTTGTATTTAAAAGGTAAAACAGGCAAGAAAATACAAGGCGAGTTAGCTTATGTTTATGGATCTTCTGCACCATCTCATGCTCAGGTTAAATTCTGCGTAGGGGAATTCAAAAGCGGTAGAATGTCTTTAGAAGATAAAGCCAGGTCTAGACGCCCACTGGATGCCACCGACGAAGAAATGTGTAACAAAGTTCGGGATCTGGTATACTCTGATAAGCGAATTCAGATGTTAGAAATAGCACCGGCATTAGGCATTTCACATGGTAGTGTTTCAACAATCTTACATGATTGTTTAGGTATGCGGAAGCTAATAGCCCGTTAGGTCCCCAAATCCCTTAGCGATGAGCAAATGGCAACCGGAACATCATTATGCAGCGCCTTGTTGAAGCGTATTAGGTCAAAAGATCATTTTCTTTTGCGTCTGGTGACTGCAGATGAGATTTGGGTTCATTATTATGAGCCATAGAATAAAACCCAGTCGTCAACAGGTAGGCCCGAGGTTTCCGACACTAAAGAAGTTCAAGACGCAACCGTCTGCTGGCAAGGTGTTGGCCATAATAGTTTGGGACGCAAAAGGCGTTGTTGGACTTTTTACCAAAGAGAAATAAACTGGAGGGTACTATGCAAATTTGCTAGACCAGCCGAGAACCGTCATCCGTGAAAAACGCCGAGGTAAACTCTCTAAAGGTGTTTTACTGCAACAAGACAACGCGAGAGTCCACACTTGCAACGTTGCAATGGATGCTGTAGAACGAAATGGCTATAAATGAATACCTGCCTATTCTCCTGACCAGTGGGGCCTCCGTGGCCGAGTGGTTAGAGCACTGCGCTCAAAATCACAAGGCCTCTCACCTCTAGTCAGCGCGGGTTCGATTCTCGGTTGCGCCGATATATGTGAGAAAGTTTGTCAGTTTATTTTCGGAAGGTCGGTGGTCTTTTCCCGGGTACATTGTATCTGGGTTCTCTCCTTCACCTACAAAAACTGGACGCCAACAGATAACTGAAAAATTGTTGAGTGTGGCGAAAAACACCAAACAATCAATCAATCAATATTCGCCTGACCTAGCTCCTAGTGACTTCTTCCTATTCCCAAACTTGAAAAAGGATATCCGTGGACGTCATTTCCGGTCTGACGAAGAAGTCGTGACGGCAGTGGAAAGGATCCTGACTTTTTTAGTTCTGGGCAGTATATTCGCAACCAAGTGATATAAGTGATTACAATTTGTAAAGATATAAAAGGCTAAACATTGGAAATGGATATATCAATATACTATGTACAAATTAACATTACTTAACCTGTCAGTACTCTTTTGTTTTGGAGAGATGAAAAGTATAATTGTTAATCAAAATGCTTCTACACAAGTAAAGGATGCATGGTAGAAAAGTCGCCATGCTCTATTTACATCTACTATTGACAGTGCTCTTCTTTACGATCCTATTCATCGGTACAGTCACTGTTGTAATAACAAACTATTGTAGAAATTACGATAGTGAACATTATTGCAATGGTGGTTACACGGATTAAACGTAATCGGAACCCCTCGCCCTTTACTCGTTACAGCATGCAAAACTGAAAAGACTGCAAATGAGTTTCTACCATCGCTATGGACTGTAACAATCTGTTCAGGGTCCGTGTTACATCCAAAGACGTTGCATATAGAGAGTCTAAAGGAATATTCATTATGGTCCATCAGATCATCATATGTATATGTAATTAGTCCGCCCCCGGAATAAGTGCTGACGGTCTGGATGACTGTCCAGTTCTCTTTATTGACAGACATTTGAAGAGAGTAAGCATGGAACTGATCTTCTTTGTTGAATGCTACCCTCCAGGCCAAGGTCACAGACGTGGACGTTTTATTTGTGGCCTTGAAAACAATTGGCCTGCTGGGTTTCCCTGTTGACAGTAATTGCGAATCATGAGTTAAATTTGGTATTGATCAGTACCATATCAAATCTGGACCATATCAAAACTGGATGAAAAAAAACCTACATTTTAAAATTAAATGAATTAATATGTCAGAATCCCATGAGCTTGAGCAATACATAGAAGAATTTTATGAATTTAACAGAGATACAATTTTGCTATCGATGAGTACCTAGAGTTACGAATCTCACTGGCTTTGTTTCTTGTGGGTTACAACCATAAACATTGCATATTTTTAACGTCACCAGGTAAGCTGTTTTCGGATTTAGAGATTCTATATCCATTTTCTGCTGTCCTTTTGTACTAATCTTGTAGAGAACTTTTAATGACCATGTGCCCCTTTCCCTTTGTACATTTACGATTACTTCCGGCAGTAACTGCGTATCCACAGAGTCTACGTTAAATAGCAGTTCCGTTGATGTATTGGTTATTTTTGATATAAGGGGGTCTTCTGGAAGATCAGGATAGCCTGGGAAGATAAAGTATGTCTTAATTGATACTACTTTATACACACCTCCACAGTTCTCTTTCTTAAGGATTAACAGAATAATTCTAACCCGAGAGAAGTCCGTGTGGATGAATTGACATCTTTTTAACAAATAAATATAATTCCATTTAATTGGCCTATCGTTTTAGAACTGGCGGCAATGTAATTGTTACCTAAAGTAGTGACCCCCAACGTTTCGGAATTCCTAGGGTTACAACCATACATATTACAGGGTCGAACCAAAAATTCGTACTCCATCCGGGGTTGTAACTGAAACACTTCCACAAAGATGTCACCCGAATAGCTACTCATTTGAGTATTAAAGTTTGTGAACGAGTTCCAGTCTCCATTCAACTTCCGGGCCAGAAGAACTAAAGCTGTCAACTCGGCTTGCTTGAAATTGGGCAATTTATACCGTAGAGAAGCGGTCGTATTCGTAACATGGTCAATGCTGGGACTAAAGAGGACGCCGGGATAGCCTGTAGTCAGAGTACTATATATATATATATATATATATATATATATATATGCATGCAGATTGTAGTAATGTTGTATGAAAGAATAGTTCTAAACATAAATTCTATGATTATTGCACTGCAAAGGTATTATAGTAAGTTTCTATAAATATTCAACCAGAGTGAACTAATGTCTTTGTAGTTAATAGCCAGTTAAATACACAAAGAGAGACTGAGTTGCGGAATTAAAACAGAGTATAAGAGGAGTATACGGTCTACTTTTATAAGAAGGAACGACATTAGGAAAAAAAATTGACAATACCTTTTGTTTTAAAAGTTTGTACAACGTCGAATTTATCTTTGTTACATCCTTTTACAGTGTTACACGCTTTGACCATGACTTGATAGCCTTGGTTTGGAGTTAGTCCGGTCAATGTGTACGAATATTCTTGTTGATTACTAGATGGAATGCTAATACCAAGAGAGCTCCACCCAACTGATGTATTTTTGAATATTCGAAAGTTTTGAGATGTTCCCCAGTTATATCCAGCTATCCACGTCACTTTGACGCTTGTGTTGGTGACATCCATTATTCTGACGTTCGTAGGAGCACCTGGTGCACCTGTCAATATAGCGAGTGTAATAACCTGTACCATAACCAATTCTTTTATTTTGCAAATCATGTACCTGTAGATGCATTTTGTTTACGCTTTATGATATTCAAACCGTACTGAAAATTTCCACAAATTGAGTAAAGTTTTATTGCCATACTTTATAAGATATAAACCCGATTTCCGTCCAATTAAAATGGAATTGGTTACTGGTGCAAGTGATTTATTTGAATAGTATCAGAAGACTTATGAAAATATGTCCAGCAAAATTCCTTAGATTTAAAACCATGGCCAACAACGTTACTTTATGTCTTAAAATTATTGAAACACACGATTAAATAATGTATGCTGGGATGAACTAATCTGAAACTTACACTGTATGTCAGAAGCGGACACCATCACGGCCTTGACCTCTAATACGTCACTGACGTTTTTGAGAATGGTGTCCACGGTAACAGGAGTGCTGGTTATTTTCATTCGTTCAATCCGCTTGTTAAATAAATTTTCCCAATACAGGTAGCCATCTGAGATAACAAAAAATAAAGAGCGCTTATATATATATGATTATTTTATGATTTACATTCTATAATTTCAAAAAGACATCTCATATCAATATATGTTTTAAGACGAGACAATACCCTTATATCATCTCATGGTACAAAAATAATGACGAATTGTTTGATTTTAAAACGTTGATGGAGATGATTTTACATAGCGTTACAGAAAAGAAACCTTTACCTAAAATCGACATGCCTATCATCTCATGGTACAAAAATAATGACGAATTGTTTGATTTTAAAACGTTGATGGAGATGATTTTTACATAGCGTTACAGAAAAGAAACCTTTACCTAAAATCGACATGCCTATCATGTTTGGAAAGGAATGAACAGAATGTGATGCAAATTGGCGCTTGGTGGACCCGTCTACACTGCCGACCCATATAGAGTGGTCGTTGCCATTGTTCCAGTATAGTTCCTGTCTGTCGACGTCCAGATCCAAGGCGGAGGGGAAATCACTCTTCAAATTAAATACAATTTCTCTGGCACTTCCGTCCATCTTACACCGTTCAATTTTTGGCCGTAGACCTCCGTCCAGCCAGTACAAATATCTGTCAAGGAAAACACCGAAGATATTAAAACTGATAAACACATTTACATGAATGTAATGCTGAAAGACTTGACCATTACTTCCTCTCTCATACAACAGTCAAGATTTCCTTTGGAATTTGCACAAAGACCATATCACATGTAAGCGTCTTCCAAAATTGAAATAAAAGTGCGTTCTGCCTTTGCTGTGTTATAAATGTAATATCATAAAATAGGAAAATACCCGGAAGCTTCCTGTATAAGAACATCTTATACAGAACCTTCATTTAGTTGTGTTCAGTATCTTGACAGAACCTTCGTTTAGTTGTGTCCGATGTGACTTATACAGAACCTTCGTTTAGTTGTGTCCAATATCTTGACTTATACAGAACTTCGTTTAGTTATGTCAGATGTATTGACTTATACAGAACTGCGTTTAGTTATGTCAGATATATTGACTTATACAGAACCTTCGTATAGTTGTGTCCAATATCTTGATTTATACAGAACCTTCGTTTAGTTATGTCAGATATCTTGACTTATACAGAACTTCGTTTAGTTGCGTCAGATATCTGTCAGTATGTCTAATAAAAAATGATGTATAAAATGTTTCTTTCGGTACATGACAGCATGTTGTTGGAGTAAGACTATTGGCAATTAGGGAGTTTCAACATTCTCTTTAAAGTTTGCAAATTGTATAGTCGTTTTAATGATCTACTCTGTAAATACAACCCGTTATTGGTTAGAAAGCTGTCTGACGTGATTTATACCAATTGTAAAGGTGTTCTTTTGATACTGATTTTGACTATACCAATTGTAAAGCCGTTCTTAGGATACTGATTTTGACTATAACAATTGTAAAGCCGTTCTTAGGATACTGATTTTTACTATACCAATTGTAAAGCCGTTCTTAGGATACTGATTTTGACTATAACAATTGTAAAGCTGTTCTTTGGATACTGATTTTTACTATACCAATTGTAAAGCCGTTCTTTGGATACTGATTTTAACTACATGTTATTCTGTTTACTTGATCAAAGAGTCCGAGTTTGCTCAACTATCAATGTTGTATTCTGTATAGGATTTATGAGATTAGTTACTGTTCGTTACCTTCACCTCTTCATTACAAACTACTATACATTCAAAGGTTAAAGTTGTTTTCCTCCGTGGATTGTGGATATAGTTAAATCGAAACTCGGGTGTACTATAATTTCTGATCTCCCATGTCTGAAATTTCTGCATTACCACGATATTCGTGGAAGTAAATAAATTTTGTAGCCTTTCACCCGCAATGGTGACTTCTCCATATGAGGGAAATATTCTCGAGAGGTACGATAAACAACATACAACAAACTAACCAACCGTTTAATATAAACAGCGTAAACGACTAATTCGTGTTCAAGTTAACCAAATTTCTGCATTAGCACACTATTCGTGGAAGTAAATAAGGAAGTTGAATGTCTTATAATTATGATGAAAAACCTAAATATGGTTCGATACTCAAGGAAAATCTATAATTTGACATTAGTATGGTTACACGTTATTTGACCAGTTTTGTAAATAATTTCCCTATATGCTTATGTGCGAAAATTTATATCTTAAATATTTAAGGAAGGTATGTAAAAAAAAGTAACGCATGTTAGTTTTGTTATATCTTCCCAAAATAGTTATTATTAATACAAATATAGTTCATTTCTCACGAAATATTTGTATTTCTCACATCATTTTCAAAATTAGATCCCGTATGACTCGAGAGGCATGATATTTCATCATTAAGATCAAATTTTAAATGGCCGGAAAAAAAATGAAAATGTATTTCAGGAAAGGAAACACAGAAAGTCCAAGTTAGTTCTGGGAGTGTGAGATTCATACTATCTCAGAACGAAAACCTCATTAAAAATACACAAGACACATATACTATTATTGATCTTTTTTTCCAGGAACAGCGATGTTAAGAACTAGACAGAGTTTGTCTCTTTAAGGCATAAATACGCCGTTGAAAAGAAAACAAGAACCACTGGCAGATCCATGAAATAAATATATGGATAGAGTATCATTGCTTCGGTTAAAAAGATCAATGAAAGCTACTCACGTCTTGTCTATTTTCTAGCTACGGCAGATGAAACCATTGAATTGCTAAACCGGTTCAGTTTTCAGTATTTTTTGAATATTAAAACAAAAGTACTCACAAAACTTAAAGGACAAAGCGCGTGTTACTAAAAGTTTTACTTTTTATGTCCCTGGGGTATATAGTTTTTGACCTGTCCGCCTATTTGTCTATCTTTCTGTGACATAAAAAAAACTTTGATATTTGTATTCCTTGGGGTTTTTTTCTTTGTTTGTTTGTTTTTTGTTTGTTGTTTGGTTTTTTTTTTGTTTTTTTTTTTTGTCCTGTTGACCTTAACATTGATCTTTGACCTACTTTTATAAGTCATATCTTTCAAATCGTAAGAGGGACTGCTTTTATGATAAGCATGTCCATTACTTGTGAGAAGACCTTTTCAACGATACCAGTTTTCTTGACATTGTGACATTGAGCTTTGACCTAGCTTTTGGAAATTTTCAAAAAACCTTAACCTTTGTTATATCTTTTACACCACAAGAGGTAGACCTTTCATATTTAGCATGTGCATTCCTTGTAGTAAGACCTTTCCATTGACACAGAAATCATTGACATGGTGACCTTTTCAAATCTTACAGTTCCATTTTGTTGTAATCCGGGGGCATCAGTGTTTCACAAACGCATTCTATTTTAGCAAAGTTAATTCTTTTTATGTCTTAATTCACTTCAAATGTGTTTTAAATGAAATATTTTGTGTAGTTTTCGAGTTTGGAAGCGACTAAATTCAAATCTTGTGATATACGTTTTTACTTTCGATATTTTATGCGCCTTTATGTGTGACGTCGTATGCGGCCTCGAGCGAGAAGATTTGAAAACAATTGTTAGCCATTTCATAAACAGATTTGATTTAATCGACAGAAAAACCCAATTGTTACGTTAACGGCTTGTTGATAACATTGCATTAAAGTGTTTTGTGCCGTTTAAGGGTGTAATAGCTGTCAAAAGAAATTATGTAGACCGACTTTGTTTTCAACTTTTCGAAGGAAAGTGCAAGGAAAAAGACGTGGGTGATATTTTTGTCGGCACAAGGACTTTGCCAAGGGAAAAAAAGAGCTGCCTTTGTTCATATACTTTTCCAAAAAAGCAGTTGGACAGAGACCCACTTGATTTGCGAGTAAATGGTTATATTGAAGTTATATGCAAGCACTGCTATGCTTACAGCATATGCATTCTGTTCTGGTCTCTCTTTTTTTATTTTTTTATTTTAACACCTTCCACTACATACAAACAAACAAACAGATGACACATTCAGCTAACAAGTCAGTGATAAAATTATTAATGTATGAAAGCATATATTTATGGTGTGAAAGGTCTTTTTAGAGAGAGAGAGAGAGAGAGAGAGAGAGAGAGAGAGAGAGAGAGAGGTACAAATGTATCATTGTCTTCTGTTCTGGTCTTCATCATTTCACAAAGGTTGGACGTAAGAGGTCAATTTGTACCATGTAAATGCCAAAGTTTTGAGCTCCACAGAATATTGCAGAAAAAGGTCAATTATATGACAATCTTTAATGGCAGAATCCCACAGGTGTACCAGTATTGAGACAACTGTGGTGTGAATATGGAAAAAAAAAATGGAGAAAAATTTTGCTTAAAAGTGAAGATACATTGAATTTGTTTAACAGGGGAAAATGCTGAAAAGAATACCACTGCTTCCCCCTGAGACTACTAGTTTATAAGTTATATCTTCTATTAATGCATGATGTAACGATTATACGGTGTTAACTCTCTCTTTTCAATAATGTCTAACATTTCAAAAGTTCAACGTAATAATTAGAAACGTTATTGGAAATATGAACAAGACTCAACTCCCAATGAATGCTACATAGCCTGGGTTTCTTCGAAATAACTTGTTAATTTCTTCGAGATGCACACACTACTTTCGTTTTGCTTAATAGAAATTCGGAATCGGGATCATCGAAAACAAAACCGGAAATAATATCTCTCTCTCTCTATTTTTTTTTGGGGGGGGGGGGGGGGGGGATAGCAACCGAACAGTGGACACATTGCGCAAAATTTATCTACCATCTCAATTTCACCTCTTTAGTGTCTATCTGTTTCTGCTGATCCGAAATAGGGATTCTTGTGAAACTACGAGATTATAGATATAAATGAAAACCAAATTTGAGCAGGTCATTTTGTAAGCATTTAATTACATCATGCGTCACAAATTTCGCGGGAAAATCTGTTTCGTAGTAAATCCGTCCTCGAATAATGAACTTCTTACCAAACAATCGTTAATTAACTATTAGAAATGATATAATAATAAACAACGACATCAACAACGGAATTGGAATTTTGCCTTTCAAATATCAATCAAATTCAATGTTTCAAAGTCTTGAATCGTAAAAAAGTTCAAAACCAATAGGCACTATTTGATTTCTCCCATTGAGATTGGCTGAATGGCGGTGCAGCAACAAAACCCGCATGATCGTTAGAAGGCTCTCGAGCAAGCGTGACGCCTTAAAAATACATTATAGCTCAATTTAACAATGTCTTATTATTTATAATTGCAAGTTTAATTATTTTCGATCTTTAAAATTTTTGTACATCTACGAATTGGTGGAAACTGGGAAATCAAGTATTCATTGCTCCTCGTAGTAGTTTGAATAGTTTGAGCAGAAATGAATATACAGTGCATGAATAATCTTTTAGCCAAATTGTCTCAGTTTTGTGAATATGACAAATACCGTTCTCATTTTAAAATTCTAAATTTAATTTCTATTGTGGTTCTCCCGTAGTCTCAGGGACCATGACCTATACAGATTTGAATATAAAGTACACGATGATGCTTGCTAAAACTTAAAAGTCTTATAGATAGATTTATCATGTACACTATAATAGTTTTCATGTACATGTACAAATCTGAAATCTCTATTGTGGTCACGCCCCCAGTGTATGAGATAAGGGTTGAACAAACTTGTATCTGCAATAAATGGGGTGGCTTGTGATACTTGAGACTGGTCCTCGTGGTCTTGCTTTGAACAAACTAGAATCTTGTTTATGTAAGGAAGCTTCCATGCTAAGTTGACTCATCCAATTCTATTACAAATGTTTCCTTTATATCATTCCTGAATTTGGAAGCTGGTATGGCGTTTCATATGAAAAAGGTTGAATCCCCTTCACAGAGGAATCAGGATTTGAACGAAATTAACCCATTGGTTTTGGAAAGCTGAGAATGTGAAACGCCGTTGCCAATGACAACACTGGTGACGACGAACAAACCCTGATAATAAAACCCGATGTTAACCTTTGGCTAAATAGAGCTATTTTTTTTTTGTTTTAGTACAGTCCATGACAATGTAACAATCACATTTTATAGTGATTGCTTTCTTTGAAGAACATCATGATTATGACAATCCTGAACTAACTAAGAGTCCTATGTTCACTCGCAACTGCCACATTGGCACAAGTTCACAAAAGACCCTGACATTGTGAAGATGTGACGCTAGACAAAACATTGATAAAACAACTAGATCTAATATTCTTAGTCACCGACCCATTGTTGATGTCTAACTCCAAATCTTTCGGCGAGCCTATCTCCTCACTCACTATCTCCATGTGCCCATTTCCGTTCAGATTGACACGTTCTATGATGTCATATCCGGTATTGGTCCAGTAAATCCTTCGAGCTTCATAGTCCAGAGCCAGGCTGATGAAGTATGTAAGTGACGTGGCATTAAGGCTGTAAACACGATGCTGCTCTGTAACGGAATAACGGACTTGTCTCAAGGGCACACGTGCATAAAATTAATGCAAGTTTATCTGTATATATATTGTACTGAAACATTAAAAAAAATTAAAAACCAGGGTACTTATGCTCATAAGCATCTCTCTATCTATCTATCTCTCTCTCTCTCTCTCTCTCTCTCGATCGATCGATCGATCGATTGATCGAATGAATAGGTCCACAGTACCCCTTGCTTTTCGTAAGAGGCGACTAAATTAGGCGGTCCTTCGGATAACACCGCAGAAATTGAGGCCCCATGTCACAACAGGTGTGGCACCATAAAGATTCCTCCCTACTCAAAAGCCGTAAGTGCCAACCATAGGCTAAAATTTTGCAGCATTCACAAGCTTCTGGTATGGAAATTTCACTAAACGTCTTTTAACGTTTCTTTTTTCTTTTTTACACACACGCACGCACGCATGCCTGTGTGTGCGTCCGTGAGTGTGCCATGCTTATGACCACTAAGCACCCTGATATTCATATGTATACATATAAACATTGATCAATGTGAAATTGATTACTGTTCGTTGTCTTAACCTTTTCATTCTCAAATATCACACAATAATATAAATCACCTTCCCCACACAAGTCTGTGCTCCAAATTTCCCTTCTGCCGATATCCGCCCAATATATCTGCTTATTCTGCGGGTCGAACTCCAAGAACTTGGCCTTTCGGATGTTGGAGAGTGGGAGAACGTGATGTTGAGTCCCATCTAAGAGAGTCCTATGAACATTGACCCCATCCGCAAAGATCAGTATACCAACTACAGAAATATAACAATATTAACGATTAGTATGCTAACTGTATAAATATGACGACAGTAAAGATCAGTATGTCAACTTCAGATGAACAATGATGAAAAGACAGAAAAATCAGTACTAGGATTGAGAATTGTCCGCGTGCAGCTTCCTACAATAACAGGCATTATACAGATTTCTTATATAACACTAGTCTTATAACACTTATAGACCATCTTTAACGCGTGACAGTGATGAATACACCAGAGATCTTATATAACGTGAAACAGTGATAGATACACCAGAGATCTTGTATAACGTGTGGCAGTGATAGATACACCAGAGATCTTGTATAACTTGTAACAGTGATAGATACACCAGAGATCTTGTATAACGCGTGACAGTGATGAATACACCAGAGATCTTGTATACCGTGTGACAGTGATAGATACATCAGTGATCTTATATAACGTGTAACAATGAAATATACACCACATATCTTGTATAACGTGTGACAATGATAGATACACAAGAGATCGTGTATAACGTCTGAGAGTGAAAGGTACAAAAGAGATCGTGTATAACGTGTGACAGTGAAGGATACACCAGAGATCTTGTATAACGTGTGAAAGTGAAAGATACACCAGATACCTTGTATAAAGTGTGACAGTGATATATACACCAGAGATCTTGTGTAACGTGTGACAGTGATAGATACACAAGAAAACGTGTATATCGTGTGACAGTGAAAGATACACCAGAGATCGTGTATAACGTGTGACAGTGAAAGATGCACCAGAGATCTTGTATAACGTGTAACAGTGATAGATACACCAGAGGTCTCGTATAACGTGTAACAGTGATAGATACACCAGGGATCTTGTATACCGTGTGACAGTGAAAGATACACCAGAGATCTTGCATAACGTGTGACAGTGATAGATACACTAGAGATCTTGTATACCGTGTGACAGTGAAAGATACACCAGAGATCGTGTATAACGTGTGACAGTGAAAGGTACAAAAGAGATCGTGTATAACGTGTGACAGTGAAAGATACACCAGAGATCTTATATAACGTGTGACAGTGATATATACACCAGAGATCTGTATAACGTGTGACAGTGATAGATACACAAGAGATCTTGTATAAAGTGTGACATTGAAAGGTACACAAGAGATCGTGTATACCGTGTGATAGTGATAGATACACCAGAGATCTTGTATACCGTGTGACAGTGATAGATACACCAGATATCTTGTATAATGTGTAACACTGAGAAATACACAAGAGATCTTGTATAACGTGTAACAGTGATAGATAAACCAGAGATCTTGTATACCGTGTGACAGTGATAGATACACCAGAGATCTTGTATAACGTGTGACAGTGATAGATACACCAGAGATCTTGTATAAAGTGTGACATTGAAAGGTACACCAGAGATCTTGTATAACGTGTGACAGTGAAAGGTACAAAAGAGATCGTGTATAACGTGTGACAGTGAAAGATACACCAGAGATCTTGTATAAATTGTGAAAGTGAAAGATACACCAGATACCTTGTATACCGTGTGACAGTGATAGATACATCAGTGATCTTATATAACGTGTAACAATGAAATATACACCACATATCTTGTATAACGTGTGACAATGATAGATACACAAGAGATCGTGTATAACGTCTGAGAGTGAAAGGTACAAAAGAGATCGTGTATAACGTGTGACAGTGAAGGATACACCAGAGATCTTGTATAACGTGTGAAAGTGAAAGATACACCAGATACCTTGTATAACGTGTGACAGTGATATATACACCAGAGATCTTGTATAACGTGTGACAGTGATAGATACACAAGAGATCGTGTATATCGTGTGACAGTGATAGATACACCAGAGATCTTGTATAACGTGTGACAGTGATAGATACACCAGAGATCTTGTATAAAGTGTGACATTGAAAGGTACACCAGAGATCTTGTATAACGTGTGACAGTGAAAGGTACAAAAGAGATCGTGTATAACGTGTGACAGTGAAAGATACACCAGAGATCTTGTATAAATTGTGAAAGTGAAAGATAGACCAGATACCTTGTATACCGTGTGACAGTGATAGATACATCAGTGATCTTATATAACGTGTAACAATGAAATATACACCACATATCTTGTATAACGTGTGACAATGATAGATACACAAGAGATCGTGTATAACGTCTGAGAGTGAAAGGTACAAAAGAGATCGTGTATAACGTGTGACAGTGAAGGATACACCAGAGATCTTGTATAACGTGTGAAAGTGAAAGATACACCAGATACCTTGTATAACGTGTGACAGTGATATATACACCAGAGATCTTGTATAACGTGTGACAGTGATAGATACACAAGAGATCGTGTATATCGTGTGACAGTGAAAGATACACAAGAGATCGTGTATAACGTGTGACAGTGAAAGATGCACCAGAGATCTTGTATAACGTGTAACAGTGATAGATACACCAGAGGTCTCGTATAACGTGTAACAGTGATAGATACACCAGGGATCTTGTATACCGTGTGACAGTGATGAATACACCAGAGATCTTGTATAACGTGTGACAGTGATAGATACACTAGAGATCTTGTATACCGTGTGACAGTGAAAGATACACCAGAGATCGTGTATAACGTGTGACAGTGAAAGGTACAAAAGAGATCGTGTATAACGTGTGACAGTGAAAGATACACCAGAGATCTTGTATAACGTGTGACAGTGATAGATACACTAGAGATCTTGTATAACGTGTGACAGTGAAAGATACACCAGAGATCGTGTATAACGTGTGACAGTGAAAGGTACAAAAGAGATCGTGTATAACGTGTGACAGTGAAAGATACACCAGAGATCTTGTATAACGTGTGACAGTGATATATACACCAGAGATCTTGTATAACGTGTGACAGTGATAGATACACTAGAGATCTTGTATAATGTGTAACACTGAGAAATACACAAGAGATCTTGTATAACGTGTAACAGTGATAGATAAACCAGAGATCTTGTATACCGTGTGACAGTGATAGATACACCAGAGATCTTGTATAACGTGTGACAGTGATAGATACACCAGAGATCTTGTATAAAGTGTGACATTGAAAGGTACACCAGAGATCTTGTATAACGTGTGACAGTGAAAGGTACAAAAGTGATCGTGTATAACGTGTGACAGTGAAAGATACACCAGAGATCTTGTATAAATTGTGAAAGTGAAAGATACACCAGATACCTTGTATAAAGTGTGACAGTGATATATACACCAGAGATCTTGTATAACGTGTGACAGTGATAGATACACAAGAGATCGTGTATATCGTGTGACAGTGAAAGATACACAAGAGATCGTGTATAACGTGTGACAGTGAAAGATGCACCAGAGATCTTATATAATGTGTAACAGTGATAGATACACCAGAGATCTCGTATAACGTGTAACAGTGATAGATACACCAGAGATCTTATATAATGTGTAACAGTGATAGATACACAAGAGATCTTGTATAACGTGTGACAGTGATAGATACACGAGAGATCTTGTATAACGATTGATTGATTATTCATTGCTTTCCACCACACTCAACAATTTTTCAGTTATCTGGTGGCGTCCAGTTTTTGTTGATGGAGGAGAGAACCCAGTTACAATGTACCTGGGAAGAGACCACCGACGTTCCGCAAGTAAACTGGCAAACTTGCTCACATAACGCCGCGGCCGAGATTCGAACACGCGCCGACAGAGGTGAGAGGCTTTGTGATTTTGAGCCCGATGCTCTAACCACTCGGCCACGGAGGCCCCTTCCTGTACAACGTGTGACAGTGAGAGATACACCAGAGATCTTGTATACCGTGTGATAGTGATAGATACACCAGAGATCGTGTATAACGTGTAACAGTGATAGATACATCAGAGATCTTATATAACGTGTAACAGTGATAGATACACCAGAGATCTTGTATACCGTGTGATAGTGATAGATACACCAGAGATCTTGTATAACGTGTAACAGTGATAGATACACCAGAGATCTTGTATAACGTGTGACAGTGATAGATACACCAGAGATCTTGTATAACGTGTGACAGTGATAGATACACTAGAGATCTTGTATAAAGTGTGACATTGAAAGGTACACAAGAGATCGTGTATACCGTGTGATAGTGATAGATACACCAGAGATCTTGTATAACGTGTGACAGTGATAGATACACCAGAGATCTTGTATAAAGTGTGACATTGAAAGGTACACCAGAGATCTTGTATAACGTGTGACAGTGAAAGGTACAAAAGAGATCGTGTATAACGTGTGACAGTGAAAGATACACCAGAGATCTTGTATAAATTGTGAAAGTGAAAGATAGACCAGATACCTTGTATACCGTGTGACAGTGATAGATACATCAGTGATCTTATATAACGTGTAACAATGAAATATACACCACATATCTTGTATAACGTGTGACAATGATAGATACACAAGAGATCGTGTATAACGTCTGAGAGTGAAAGGTACAAAAGAGATCGTGTATAACGTGTGACAGTGAAGGATACACCAGAGATCTTGTATAACGTGTGAAAGTGAAAGATACACCAGATACCTTGTATAACGTGTGACAGTGATATATACACCAGAGATCTTGTATAACGTGTGACAGTGATAGATACACAAGAGATCGTGTATATCGTGTGACAGTGAAAGATACACAAGAGATCGTGTATAACGTGTGACAGTGAAAGATGCACCAGAGATCTTGTATAACGTGTAACAGTGATAGATACACCAGAGGTCTCGTATAACGTGTAACAGTGATAGATACACCAGGGATCTTGTATACCGTGTGACAGTGATGAATACACCAGAGATCTTGTATAACGTGTGACAGTGATAGATACACTAGAGATCTTGTATACCGTGTGACAGTGAAAGATACACCAGAGATCGTGTATAACGTGTGACAGTGAAAGGTACAAAAGAGATCGTGTATAACGTGTGACAGTGAAAGATACACCAGAGATCTTGTATAACGTGTGACAGTGATAGATACACTAGAGATCTTGTATAACGTGTGACAGTGAAAGATACACCAGAGATCGTGTATAACGTGTGACAGTGAAAGGTACAAAAGAGATCGTGTATAACGTGTGACAGTGAAAGATACACCAGAGATCTTGTATAACGTGTGACAGTGATATATACACCAGAGATCTTGTATAACGTGTGACAGTGATAGATACACTAGAGATCTTGTATAAAGTGTGACATTGAAAGGTACACAAGAGATCGTGTATACCGTGTGATAGTGATAGATACACCAGAGATCTTGTATACCGTGTGACAGTGATAGATACACCAGATATCTTGTATAATGTGTAACACTGAGAAATACACAAGAGATCTTGTATAACGTGTAACAGTGATAGATAAACCAGAGATCTTGTATACCGTGTGACAGTGATAGATACACCAGAGATCTTGTATAACGTGTGACAGTGATAGATACACCAGAGATCTTGTATAAAGTGTGACATTGAAAGGTACACCAGAGATCTTGTATAACGTGTGACAGTGAAAGGTACAAAAGTGATCGTGTATAACGTGTGACAGTGAAAGATACACCAGAGATCTTGTATAAATTGTGAAAGTGAAAGATACACCAGATACCTTGTATAAAGTGTGACAGTGATATATACACCAGAGATCTTGTATAACGTGTGACAGTGATAGATACACAAGAGATCGTGTATATCGTGTGACAGTGAAAGATACACAAGAGATCGTGTATAACGTGTGACAGTGAAAGATGCACCAGAGATCTTATATAATGTGTAACAGTGATAGATACACCAGAGATCTCGTATAACGTGTAACAGTGATAGATACACCAGAGATCTTATATAATGTGTAACAGTGATAGATACACAAGAGATCTTGTATAACGTGTGACAGTGATAGATACACGAGAGATCTTGTATAACGATTGATTGATTATTCATTGCTTTCCACCACACTCAACAATTTTTCAGTTATCTGGTGGCGTCCAGTTTTTGTTGATGGAGGAGAGAACCCAGTTACAATGTACCTGGGAAGAGACCACCGACGTTCCGCAAGTAAACTGGCAAACTTGCTCACATAACGCCGCGGCCGAGATTCGAACACGCGCCGACAGAGGTGAGAGGCTTTGTGATTTTGAGCCCGATGCTCTAACCACTCGGCCACGGAGGCCCCTTCTTGTACAACGTGTGACAGTGAGAGATACACCAGAGATCTTGTATACCGTGTGATAGTGATAGATACACCAGAGATCGTGTATAACGTGTAACAGTGATAGATACATCAGAGATCTTATATAACGTGTAACAGTGATAGATACACCAGAGATCTTGTATACCGTGTGATAGTGATAGATACACCAGAGATCTTGTATAACGTGTAACAGTGATAGATACACCAGAGATCTTGTATAACGTGTGACAGTGATAGATACACCAGAGATCTTGTATAACGTGTGACAGTGATAGATACACTAGAGATCTTGTATAAAGTGTGACATTGAAAGGTACACAAGAGATCGTGTATACCGTGTGATAGTGATAGATACACCAGAGATCTTGTATACCGTGTGACAGTGATAGATACACCAGATATCTTGTATAATGTGTAACACTGAGAAATACACAAGAGATCTTGTATAACGTGTAACAGTGATAGATAAACCAGAGATCTTGTATACCGTGTGACAGTGATAGATACACCAGAGATCTTGTATAACGTGTGACAGTGATAGATACACCAGAGATCTTGTATAAAGTGTGACATTGAAAGGTACACCAGAGATCTTGTATAACGTGTGACAGTGAAAGGTACAAAAGAGATCGTGTATAACGTGTGACAGTGAAAGATACACCAGAGATCTTGTATAAATTGTGAAAGTGAAAGATACACCAGATACCTTGTATAAAGTGTGACAGTGATATATACACCAGAGATCTTGTATAACGTGTGACAGTGATAGATACACAAGAGATCGTGTATATCGTGTGACAGTGAAAGATACACAAGAGATCGTGTATAACGTGTGACAGTGAAAGATGCACCAGAGATCTTATATAATGTGTAACAGTGATAGATACACCAGAGATCTCGTATAACGTGTAATAGTGATAGATACACAAGAGATCTTATATAATGTGTAACAGTGATAGATACACAAGAGATCTTGTATAACGTGTGACAGTGATAGATACACGAGAGATCTTGTATAACGATTGATTGATTGATTATTCATTGCTTTCCACCACACTCAACAATTTTTCAGTTATCTGGTGGCGTCCAGTTTTTGTTGATGGAGGAGAGAACCCAGTTACAATGTACCTGGGAAGAGACCACCGACGTTCCGCAAGTAAACTGGCAAACTTGCTCACATAACGCCGCGGCCGAGATTCGAACACGCGCCGACAGAGGTGAGAGGCTTTGTGATTTTGAGCCCGATGCTCTAACCACTCGGCCACGGAGGCCCCTTCTTGTACAACGTGTGACAGTGAGAGATACACCAGAGATCTTGTATACCGTGTGATAGTGATAGATACACCAGAGATCGTGTATAACGTGTAACAGTGATAGATACACCAGAGATCTTATATAACGTGTAACAGTGATAGATACACCAGAGATCTTGTATACCGTGTGATAGTGATAGATACACCAGAGATCTTGTATAACGTGTAACAGTGATAGATACACCAGAGATCTTGTATAACGTGTGACAGTGATAGATACACCAGAGATCTTGTATAACGTGTAACAGTGATAGATACACAAGAGATCTTGTATAACGTGTGACAGTGATAGATACACGAGAGATCTTGTATAACGATTGATTGATTATTAATTGCTTTCCGCCACACTCAACAATTTTTCAGTTATCTGGTGGCGTCCAGTTTTTGTTGATGGAGGAGAGAACCCAGTTACAATGTACCTGGGAAGAGACCACCGACGTTCCGCAAGTAAACTGGCAAACTTGCTCACATAACGCCGCGAGATTCGAACACGCGCCGACAGAGGTGAGAGGCTTTCTGATTTTAAGCCCGATGCTCTAACCACTCGGCCACGGAGGCCCCTTCTTGTATAACGTGTGACAGTGATAGATACACCAGAGATATTGTATAACGTGTGGCAGTGATAGATACACAAGAGATCTTGTATAACGTGTGACCGTGATAGATATACGAGAGATCTTGTATAATGTGTGACAATTATAGAAAAAACTACACATGTTGTATAACGTGTAACAGTGATAGATACACGAGAGATCTTGTATAACGTGTGACAGTGATAGATACATCAGGGATCTTGTATAACGTGTAACAGTGATATATGCACCAGAGATCTTGTATACCGTGTGACAGTGATAGATACACCAGAGATCTTGTATACCGTGTGACAGTGATAGATACACCAGGGATCTTGTATAACGTGTGACAGTGATAGATACACCAGAGATCTTGTATAACGTGTGACAGTGATAGATACACAAGAGATCTTGTATAACGTGTAACAGTGATAGATACACCAGGGATCTTGTATAACGTGTGACAGTGATAGATACACCAGAGGTCTTGTATAACGTGTAACAGTGATAGATACACCAGGGATCTTGTATAACGTGTGACAGTGATAGATACACCAGAGGTCTTGTCTTGTATAACGTGTAACAGTGATAGATACACCAGAGGTCTTGTATAACGTGTAACAGTGATAGATACACCAGGGATCTTGTATAACGTGTGACAGTGATAGATACACCAGGGATCTTGTATAACGTGTAACAGTGATAGATACACCAGGGATCTTGTATAACGTGTGACAGTGATAGATACACCAGAGGTCTTGTATAACGTGTAACAATGAAAGATACACCAGAGATCTTGTATAACGAGTGGCAGTGATAGATACACCAGGGATCTTGTATAACGTGTAACAGTGATAGATACACCAGAGATCTTGTATAACGCGTGGCAGTGATGAATACACCAGAGATCTTGTATAACGTGTGACAGTGATGAATACACCAGAGATTTTGTATAACGTGTGACAGTGATAGATACACAAGAGATCTTGTATAATGTGTGACAATTATAGAAAAAACTACACATGTTGTATAATGTGTGACAGTGATAGATATACTAGAGATCTTGTATAACTAATTATAATTAATTAATTATTCATTGCTTTCCACCACACTCAACAATTTTTCAGTTATCTGGTGGCGTCCAATTTTTGTTGGTGGAGGAGACATCCCAGATACAATGTACCTGGGAAGAGACCACCGACCTTCCTCAAGTAAACTGGCGAACTTGCTCACATAACGCCGCGGCCGAGATTCGAACACGCGCCGACAGAGGTGAAAGGCTTTGTGATTTTGAACCCGATGCTCTAACCACTCGGCCACGGAGGCAATGATAGAAAAACTACAGATGTTGTATAATGTGTGACAGTGATATATATACTGGAGATTATACAGTAATTAGTTCAGTTTTTTCGAGTCCACTGTTATATCATCTGGTCTCAGCTAACTAGAAGTGCCTGTGAATGTTACTTTCTGCGCCTAGAGTGAGAAATTGTTAATTTTATGCCCCTCTCCCAAAGAGGAAAATCTTACAATGTCATTTAAATAAATTAACATGTCTCTAACTATTTCAAACATTTAAATAGTACTGAAATAGCTGTTACAAAGGTACATAATGATTCAAGACCTCTAAATATATTTTCATAAAAGATATCTCTATGCGTTTGCTCCACACACTTAACAAAGACTTTGCACTATGAGTTACGGTTACTGTTTCTATAAGATATCTCTAACATGTGTGAGATTTACATCTTACATTCCTGAAACAGATGTCAAATTTTTCAAAGAACGTCTGATACGTACGGAAGTGAAGACGCGAGCCAGCATATTTTAGAGAATATTTTTTGGGGGGTCGGGCAATTGTCGTGTTACGCAGCACATCATCAGATTACCGATATCAACAGATGCTGCTTGTCACAAAAAAATAAATGTTATTTCGTGTTGTATCTTGATGGAACAAAGTTTTCAACAGCTGGACAGTTTGGGGTTCTTGATAAATTACAAATGCGTCTTGTAACTTAGACCAGCTTCACTGAGAAACATTGACATCTGTTTTTTATGTGCAACTATCAAAACCCAATGACCATGACGACATCTACAAGAAATTGATTGCCAGTTTATATTTACAAAATGTACGAATAAGTAGGTTGTAATTATTTCTTATTTAAACACTTGAAATCGTATCAATGGCCTCATGTATATAATATTGAACAATAAGACGTGAAAAGAGGTTTTTATGGCCTTTCAACTCTTATTACTTGTTCATTCCAATTTTGTCTGACGTATGATTTAGCCGGTACGCCAAAGCAATGTTTAATAAAAGCAGATTTGAAGCCTGTCAATTTTTATTATCATTGACCTGAATCATCAAGCAGAATTAACCAAATAGCGAAGCAGGGACTATCATTTAAGCTAAAACAGGATCTATCAATTATGCTAAAACATGAAAATGTTCCAAGTTCTCGCTGATTTCTTTATTTTATGAAGTTGAATGCTTCGCTTTTTTTTTATGTCTTCCTTTAATTCTTCGATGGCCCACTTCCTCCTGTGTGCGTTAATTAGGTCAGTCAAGAACCTTTGTGTAAAGCCTGTATTACTAACACCATTTTTAATACTCATGTATAAAATTTTGTCAATATATGAAAATCGATGGCATTGACCCTATCTCATCTACACAAGGAAATTGATAGTTATCAAGTCATCAGCCTCCATGTGCGACAATAATAGCATTTCCCTTGTGACATATCATTTACATTTCCGTCTGAGATACAAACTATATTTCAAAATTCAGCATCAGCTAATGCGAGAAGTGCGTTACTTTAAACCCAAAACACACATCTGGCAATTTGCTCTACAACAATTTCATTTTGTTGCTGGTAAAAATAAAGTTTAATCAGGTAAAAGCATGGTACTTACCTCCGCCTCCTTCAGTCAGGGGCAACAGAATCAAATGAAGAAAATAAATAGCGCTCCATAGAAAGACATGTTTTCCCATCCTACATGACCAGGAACTACTCGGGTCGTATCAGAATCCCAGACTGCCAATGTACACACAAGTAAATCAACGATTTAATCTCTGGCAAATATTTGATTATTATCGAGGTATAAAATCACAATCGACTTTAATTAACAGATCATATTGTCTACAGTCAGATTAAATCAGTGCAGGGTGTATTGATCACTGATCCCCGTAAATGTACAGAAACTGTCAGGTCTTCAAAGCACGTGGAATCAAAATGTCCCTGGGTCTGGTGTCCAATCGATAGATGTCGTACCTCGCTTGGAGATCACAGCCTCTTTAATGTACAGGATGAGATAAAACATGAATTCGCGCCCTCATCTCACTTCCTTCATCCAGTGCTTGTAAGTGGGTTGATCGAGGGACACTGATTCATTGTATAAAATGTTCCTACATTTATTTTCCTCGAGTCTTCAAGCTCTCATTAACTCGACAGTCTGGGAACAACATGAGTAATACGAGAGTTTATTGATTCTAACGGTTCGCATTACTAATGAAATACGTGAATTACTGACAAAATCCCAATTGTCCCGCCGCTGAGGAAGCCCATGCATTTATGCAGCATATGCTAAGACACATGCCGATACAGATGGTTAATTAATATAAACCTAGAAGATCCCAGGAGTATTACGCAGAATATTGAAAAAAAAAATTATGATTTTAAATGAGAAGGAAATGGATACCATCTGTTCACAAGAGGGATGTTAAGCGTGAATATAATACACAAATATACAACCAGAGGATAGCCCGGAGCTAAATCAGTATTATAATTTATTGAATACTATTTCGTAATACATCACTTATCGTTAGATACGTACCTGTATGTATGAACTAGTGTAACACGAATATTACAGTTTCCTTCAGGCAGTTCCAAAAAGTCGGCAGTGGAGATTTATCATATTGCAAAAAAAGTAAAACTCGTGGACTTTATGAAAGAATACTACAACCAACTGAAGTACCCACAGTAGAATACATGCAATGTTTTCTTCCTCTCATTTTTGATTAATATGACATAAAGTTATATATATATATATATATATATATATATATATATATATATATATATATATGATAAGTCTTGATTACTGCAATCAATATTTTTCCATTATACAAATACTACGATTTTTCAAGTACTCCTCGGAAATGGCAGTGTGTAAAATATAGAACTACTCATTATGGGTTTGCAGATATTAATTAAATAAATGAATAATTGATAAATTTATTTTGATTTGAAACTGCAAACTGCATATATATATATATATATATATATATATATATATATATATATATATATAGCATTTCTGAAGTATGTTTTGTTTCTGCAATCTATTAAAACTCAAAATCTAGTAATATTTATGTTTGCTTCATTTGCATACCATCATGACAGTATTCAGCATTTTAAAAATCAATTTAGTTTCCTTCATTAACATGGGCGGATTTTGGATATTAATATAAAGGGTCGTGAATAATAAATCTGAGAGACAAAGTGTATGTCGGTCGCTTTTAGGTCGCCAGTTCGTCCTGACAAAGCTCCCAAAATGTCTCGTGTTTACTGTATTTTGATAATGAAATCTGGTGTAAAACTTGCAGAATTTTAAAGTACACATATTGCAATCTAATTTGGGAATAACATTCCTAGTGTGGTACGGCCATGGGCCAGGGATCAAGGCTGAAACATTCTTGATGAGAACGCTCATAAATTATTATAAAATTTTACAAAATCTAATCCCTGTGGTTTTTTGGGAATAATATTTTTAAAGAATTTCTGATTTCAAACTTTTAAGCCTGTCCTGATATCAGGGTCATGATTTGTTGGTTCTTTCGGTTTTTTACGTCCTGTCGACGGATTTTCACTCATACTGAGATGGGTGAAGTACCATATTTAGACCAGGGCCGTAGCAGTGAGAGTTCTTTAATACTAAGACACGGGACATCTGTTTTTAAGGTCATATCTGAAAGACACGCGATTCTCATTTCTAAATGCAGAGCTTTTGGAGAAGGACCAATCAGTACCTATGATTATTTCAGCGTCGTCGTCTTAAGTTTGACACGGCCGTATTGTACGAACCGGGTTCTAAATCACGACCTCCCGGTTACGAAGCGAACGCTCTATAACTGAGCTAACACGACCGGTCTATGATTGATCGATTGTTTTTAGTCTTGTCGAGACTTTTTCACTCATATTGAGATGTCACCAGCTGTAGGTGAAGTACCACAAACTTAGACCTATACTTCGCGCTCAGGGCCATAGCAGTGAGGGTTCTTTAACGTACCAACACCTGCCGCAATACGGCATCTCCGTTTTAAGGTCATTTCTGAAAGATCCGTGATTCTCACTTCTAAATGCCGAGCGTTTGGCGAAGGAGCAATCACTACCTTTGTTTACGTCTAAGATTTGACGCGACCACGAGCGGGCGACCGGTCTATAATATGAAGAAACTAGAATATGTACTACACTGTACATATAATTAGATAAATTGTATCTTTGCAGTTATTGAAAAGATCTTGAAATAATGTTCCTGTTTTTGTACGAAAATCAAAGAGAAATAAAATTCTTATATCTTGCTATATGCATGTATTAACATTACCAATGTATTGACTTTTGATATCTTAACAAATTGAAATGATAGCCTTTTCACCATGAATGCAGTTGTGAACAATCCGCGTATAAATCTTGATAAATATAATACTTTTTTTAAAGATTGCAATTTTGACAGAAATGAATGTGGATTGAAAATATTAAAAAAATTATTTGCAAAGTAAAGCATTTAACCCTTACTATTGTCATGTTAATCCTAGGATCAATGTTTGAACAAAAAATATACCTGACACGAAGATACTTGTTTATTAGTTTGACAAACTGTGAAGATTTTAACAGAATATTCATATGTGAAAATAATAAACAATTGTGGCCTCGTTTTGATGCCGGGGTTTATGGTTTGAACTAATTTAATTTTTCCATATGTAATTATGCTTAAAAATTGTGCAAGCTTTGTCAAGTCTGGTTCAGAGCTTCTTGAAATGATGTTTACGCACCCCACCATATTTTCACTCTTATCAGTTGGCAACGAAAGGGAAAAGAAACTGAATCCCCCTTTAGCTAAGGATGCATTGTACCAAATTTCGTTGAAATTAATCCAGTGGTTCTAGTGGCTCCATCACAAAACTGTGGGCTAAAAGAAATTTTTCAATATTTTTAACTGGAGATATTTACCTTATGATCTTTGTTTAACGTCACTAAACATCACCTTATCGTATAACAATATATTCCCCTGGTCCCGATGGGATCCGGGTTAGAATAGGTCCTCAGTTCCTCTTGCTTGTTGTAAGAGGCGGCTAAATGGGGGCGGTCCTTCGGATCCCAAAAACCTAGACCCCGTGTCACAGCAGATGTGGCACAATAAAGATCCCTCCCTGCTCAAAGGCCGTACGCGCAGGGAATAAACTTAAATCACCGGCAATGGTGATGTTTCCATATGAGTGAAAGATTCTCTAGCTGGTAGTTCTTGTGAATTCGAAATATAGAAAGTTCAGACAGATCGACAGACGGTCGATGAAGGATACACTATGATCACAAAAGAAAAGTCCCAGAGACTTGGCAGTAAGAAATTATCACAAATATTGAAAATTATCTGCTAACATTTATAGTATAGGTATGTGAATTTCAATATGTGATTTTTTGTAATGTAAAAACAAGAGTTGAACATACGATATGGTGAAAAGATATTACATATTTAGACAATTGAAGAACTTGGGAGCTTTAAGACAAAATCTTATTAAAATTTAGGTTCGCAAATGAAACAGGGAAGTTGAAAAATATATTTATAAATACAATAAATCCGTTCATTGGAATCTGAGTCGGTCACGGAAGGCTCTATCTTCCTTGTCCAGTGTTATCGCAAACTTAAAAATATAAAACATTGATACTTCAGTTATTTTGATTCTTTATTGATATTGATAAATTAGACATTAAAGACACAGATATATAATTAAAAATGTTAACGAGTGATATTCCCATGAGAAAAATAAAACATACAAAATTCCTTGCAGGCGAAATTCATTACTTGTACACCAATGACTTCATTTTCATAAATTCTTGAATTAGAACAAATCCACTCTTTGTCTCAAATATCTACATATGTAACCCATATTAAGAACAATGCGCTCTATCAGAAATACTGTGAAATATATTTCTAAAACACTGTTTGCTCCTAGGATTAAATACATTACTAGTTTCTTTTAAAACAAAATCTTTTGAAATTTTCTTTCTATTAATCTTCGCATTAAGACTTGAAAATTAAAACTAAAGATCTTCATGCAAGTTGCTTTCCTGCAAGTTTTGAAAAATAATCCGATATGAGATAACTAAATTTAATCATAATCTAATTTGGTATATGAGCTGCTTGAAGTGGCCATAACCAAATTATGATATAAATATCATGTGTCAGATATAAGAAAATAGTTTCAATCGACACATGCAGTCCACGATTGTATTTTTTAAAAACCTTATTTATCTATTTATTTTATCATTATTATTATTATTATTATTATCATTTTACATCTGTGCAGTTTTCGAGTAAATGGTAAGATGTGACCAACTTTATGACGTCTTGTTCGAAAATATGAACCAATGTAGGGAAAATGAATTTTCATTTTTGTTTCACAATACATTAGTATGAAAACTACTGAATTTAGTGCTATTTACAATCTGGAGCTGAATAAAGCTATTGCCGTATCTTGTTCTTTGGTTTACAGTTGTAGAAACAAGGATTCTTGTCCAACCATAACATCATTCGACTTATCGCATATTTTGAATTGTACATGGTTAATACAAGACAAAAAATGCAGCGTACTTGGCATAACCCATGTGTACAAAAAAAAAGACAACTTGCGCGAAGAACAGTTTGACAAAACTGAAGACAGCATATGCCACAATATCAAAACGTATTATTGACACAAAAGCATCATATATACGTCACATTTAAAAAAAACAACACCTAAGACAACTCGTCACAGAGTCAGAAAGTATCAAAAGCCTAAGACAACACGCCACATTATCATCACGTATTGTAGACACAATGACAGCATGCACGTGTCACATTAAAAAAAAACCCCACACAACTAAGATGACCCGTCACAGAGTCAGAAAATATCATAAAAGTCATCTTGCACGTGAAGCCTAAGACAAACGTCACATTATTATAATTTATTGTATACACAAAGACAGCACGCACGTGCCATATTAAACAATCAGAAACAATCAATGTATTAACAGAAGACAGCACACGTATTATATATATATATTCAATGATATCATGTATTATACACGCGTACAAATAAACTGTTTAAACTGGTGTTTCTGCTGCGTATCATGTAAAGCAACACAAACACGATTCATTTATCATAAGGTTTGTCACATTTTACAAACATGCGTCAATAAGTAGCTGTTTGTTTGGTCAAAACTGGCTTTTCACTCATCAACAACATTAAATCTGGGTTATAACTTCCCTGTCATGTGCCGGACATATTCTGAAAAATACACATATCAAAACTTTAAATCTTCGCTTCAGATTTCTCATCCTATCCAGGAAATAGAACGTTTTTCTTTGCCATTCATATTAGACCTCATTTTAACCTCAGTCAGAAGATACCTTTGTAGTCGATTCTGCCGTCACCATTTTGGTCCGCTTCGTCTATCATTTCTTGTGCGTCTTCCAAAGCCATTTTGTCTCCTGATCATATAAACAAAATAATTATTAAGTTTTAGTCAAATTTTAAAACGTTTTGTATTACCGGTATAACTTATGCATTCTGTGATAGTCTAGATTCGTTGATACTACTATAGGGGCCACTTAATAAGTGCTTCTCACGCTGAACACAGGTGTAGGACATGCTCATTAGGTTCCTCGACTAATCAACACTTTCTTTACTTTCATTTTTTCCTCTGTATGGAATATTATGTCATTGAAAACTCATACTGGCATTTATATTGAAGTGCAAGATGTCGATTCCCAGATTCATGAGTCTGCATGAGTGTATTCGTATAATCATTAAAATGTCCAATACAACACATTATTGAAAGTTAAAGAAACAAAAAGCGATATTATGATAACGTGGCAAAGGATAGTTTCGAATTAAGTACCTGATATATATATATGAGTTTTAATGTGTTTCAAGACCTCTATATGTGTTACGAAACTACTGAAATGACTTTCAGTAGTTTCAGCTTATGATTACGGTGATTTGCAATTATAAATAAGTCCCCATAGAAAAGTGCAAAGGGGTTCATAAAAATTCCATGTATTTAATTACTCCCTGCATGTTTATCATTTTCTTAGTATGTGTATCAGTCGAATTCCTGTGATAAAACTACGTATGAGAAATATATTAAGCACATTCACGTATTTGTCCCCCTCTTGCAAGTAAACAAGTTGTTTCGCGCCTTACTATGAAGGAGAGTTCTCCAAACGGACATAACTCAGACGTATCTTGAAATCGGCGTACTAAATATGGGAGGAGTGAAATGTTGAAAAATGCACATGGCAGAGAGAGGCCAATTCTTCGAAACTGATGTTGACATTGAGTTTACACATATTTTTCTATTTCTTAAGAAATTTCATTTACCGTCTCTCCGGGAGTGATATAAAAAGACTGTCACTGAAAAGAAACTTAATAAATTCTGTAACCGGACTATCAAGCTGAACTAACAACAAAAAAAACAAAAACAAAAAAAAAACAAAAGAAGAAGAAAACAAAAATCCCAAAAACTGTCCCTTGCCACCAAACCAATGTTTCCACTCTGAACATTTTGTATATGCTTTAGGCATAATCAATATATATTAATCTATTACCAAACTTCGTCATGTAAAAAACAAGTTCGTCTTTATCTATGTAGCCATCGTGGTTTTTGTCAAGAATGTTGAAAGCATCCCTCAGGTTTTGGTCCGTTTCATCTGGGATCTTTGCAAGTACCCCGCTGTTCAACATGAAATTCTCAAATTCGCCGAACTCCACCGTACCATTTCCTGAAAACGATTATTTTTTGTATGTGACAAGAGTTTGGTTAAAACCTGGCCATAGGAGATTGTACTGACATCAGTGTTATCACTGCGAGTCTGATACATATGCTGGGTGTTTGATCTATAATGGAAAAACTAAAAGCTTTGTTTGATAATGATGTGAAAACTCATAAAATTGCTAAATTGATATTTCTATCCTTGGTCAGAGATGGGATGGGGTCAATCAACAACACAGAGACAGGATGCACTATTCTAGGGAAGGCTTTACGTGGGACAAGGAAGATTGGGTTGGTTGGTTGTTTGTTTTACGTTCAGTCAAGAATTTTTCACTCATATTGAGACGTCACCAGTTGTAGGTGAAGTACCACAAATATAGATCTATGCTCAGCGCTTACGGCCGTAGCAGTGATGGTTCTTTAACATACCAACACCTGCCGCGACAAGGGACCTCCTTTTCTCAGGTTATATCCGAAAGACTCGTAATTCTCACTTTAAATACCGAGCGTTTGGCGAAGAAGCAATCACTACCTATGTTTACGTCTTTGATTTGACGCGACCATGGCACGAGCGGGGCCACGATCTCCCGGTTACGAAGCGAACGCTGTACCACTACTGAGCTACCGCGACCGGTCCACACAAAGAGGCAGGTAACTTCCCTAGTATAATGGATAACATTTAGCGCTCTGTTTTAATGAGCACAATGTATATGTATCATCACATTGGTTTAATTTACATATACGGACGGACTTTAAAAACGCAACACACGTTGTTTTTTTTTTATTTATTCATTGAAAACATTACAGATAAAACTTTTATTGCAAAATTTACCCACCATACATCGTATTGATTTTTAAAACCTATCTCTCGATTTACCCGTTTTCATTGTTCGTGCGTTATGAAAAGCATCGCAAGAAATTTTCAGGGCTTTTTTTCAAACACGTGGAAAGGTAATATAGGAGTTTTTCGCGATAAAACAACTTTGTTGGTGAAAGCATAGCCAACACTAACAGAAAAAATCAAAACGAAGATTATGACGCGCTTAAGAAATGAAATGCGCAATCAGGCACTTAGTATGCTGCAAGCAGGCGTTAGTCAGAGTGAAGTTGCAAGGCGTTTTAATGTCCATCCTTGTACAGTTAGACGGTTGTTGTCACCATTCAATCAGACAGGATCTCTAAACGATCGCCCAATACGTGGTCAACCGTTTGTGACAACGTCACGGTAACAAGCGTTTATACGGCAACGTCATCTGCGCAATAGGTTTACGGCCGCCATGGGATCCGCTTCAGAAGACCTTATAAGGGGCTACAGCTTAAACCGCATCACCGACGGTACAGATTGGATTGGGAAAGGCAGCATTTGACTCAACGTCAAATTTGATCACATGTTGTGTTCTCGGGTGAGTCCAGATTTAACGTTAGCAACGCAGACGGCAGATGGGTTTACCGTCGTTTACATGAACGTTTTGCAGACAATTGTGTCCTCGAGCCCGACAGGTTTGGAGGGGGAGGCATCATGGTCTGGGTGCGATTAACCACAATTTTCGGTCACTATTGGTCGTTTTAAATGGAACCCTCACTGCTAGGAGGTGTGGACGACATTCTGCAGCCTGTTTTAGCGCCATTAATGTAGCAGCATAGACAAGGAAATGGGTTAATTTTCCAATAGGACAATGCGCGCACATACGGCAGGATTGACACAAAACTTTTTCAAACGAACGCCACTGACGTCCTTGATTGGCCCGCTATGTCCCCATAGTTAAATCCAATCGAACATTTGTGGGACGAGCTGGGGAGACGTGTGCGCAGCCGCCAGCCTCAGCCTCAGAATCCGCAAGAATTAGGGGGAGGCTTGTTGGAGGATTGGTAGAATATTCCTCAGAGGACCAGCCGAAATGTTTGTCAATCAATGTCACGTCGCCTTTGCGCCGTCATCACTGCTAATGGAGTTCATACCCGGTACTAGTGAACAAAACCACATTTTTGACGCACCCCTCATTGACATTCATTTCAATTGTAGCCTCTTTGTGAATAAAATGATGTTCAAAATCAAAGAACAGTGTTCAGTTAACATGGTTTATAATATACCATTATGAATTTGTTTATTAGATATATGAACAAATTTATATTGTATAAAATTATCAAGTGTTGCGTTTTTAAAGTTCGTCAGTATATAAACAAACCATAACCTACTTTCCCGGGTCATCAACACTACAGCGAAAGAATATTGAAGGAAGGAAGCGGGCAACCACTGGAGCGCGTTGTTGACCTTCGGTGACAATGTTTATAATGTCGCAGTAGACGTGAATATAGCCCATGCACGGATCCAGAATTTCTATCATGGTGTCAACTCCTATATTACGGTTTTTACATTTCGTATGTCACAAATAAACCAAAATAGGCATAATTATGTAGTTTTGGCCAGTCACAGGGTGGGTTGGTGGTTGTGCGAACCACCTTAAATTTGGCCAGTCTCTCAGCTCTCAGAGCATACTCTCTACATCCGACCGCCCCCAATCTAGGATCATTTCCTACAACGTCCACTCATTCTAACACACTTCATAAGTGGTGTGAGAGTGCATCATTGGTTCTAGGAATCCACTTAACGCAATTGGAAGTACATGAGGTTGCTATATACGCAAGTCCTATTCGTTTTTACACATCAGTCAGCTATAGATATAATGTAACACTTATGGAATATTGACTAAATATCGGAAATATATATCATTCCAAGGTGGTGGCACGTGAAAGGGGACCGAGCTTGCAAAGTTCAAGTGGAACCGCGCACGGACCGAGGATGTGCGTATTTCATAATATTCAGTCAATAACTTTTCAAGCGCGGATCAGAGGGGGGAGTGGGTCGGGGGGGGGGGGGGGGGGGGGGGGGGGGGGGGACCCTCCATGGAATTTCCAACTGAAAGAAAATATAGTCATCTTTCACCTTAGCATCGCAATATAACTTTTTTGTTTTCAATGCCCTATATATGCCTTTATTTTCGTTGAACACACTATACATCAATTTTGGGTGCAGATTTCGCATAGTCTACTATCTGTAAAAACATGGAAATTCCGGAGGCTTCGCCTTGGAACCAGGTCCCAGATCCCCGGCATTTTAGACCTCACTCCATGAAAAAAGCTGGATCCGCGCCTGCTTTGCATTAAATATTTTTCAAACTCTATCCACTTCTAATTCTGTAAGTGAACACTTCTTTACATTGAGAGAATTCGCAAATGAAGATGTACGGGTACTTGTATGTGTAAGCTTCACATTCGCATATACGTTCCCATTCATAACAATTTTAACTTTATAGATGAAAAATCCCAATTTCATGCGCTAAATTCATAAAATCCCTCAATGAAAATATACAATCCATAAAGTGATCCTGAAATTTACATAAGTACTATAAAAACTTTTATTAATTATAATTGTGTTTAAAACAGAGGTCTCGTGTCCCGGCAGATGTTAGCACGATAAAAATAAATAAATAAATAAACCAACTAAAAAACCAAACAAACAATCACTTCGACGGCCTTGAGCGCCATGTATAGTTCAAAATTTGTGCCATATCTATACAAGGAGAAAATTGCATAATGGGATCTAAATCAATAAACAAATTGCTATTTAGCGCGTTCATCCTTATAAATTGGGTTTCTAGTGAATCAAAGAATCCCTGATGTAGTGCATTTAGTACCTGGGATGTTTAACACCCCCCCCCCCCCCCAAAGACTGGAGTTACACATATTTATTTTTGAGGGGGAGAGTTCTTCGGATATATATTATATATTACATGTATAAAAAGCATGTTTGGGAAATAAATTTAACAATAAAATCTTGCAATTTTATTTGCGAATTATGACTGATAGAAGACGAAATGTAACCCAAAATAAAAGCATGCGAGAACAATAGGATCCTACTGTGGAGGCTGTACGTGGGCGGACCATAACATGCTTACCGTCAGTGTCTAAGCGTTGTATCATTTTCTCCATCTCTAGGTCTGAAAGCAACATTCCCAAAGACCTCATGATGACGGAGATTTCGCGCGTGCTGACCTTTCCATCGTGGTCACTGTCAAACAGCTCGAATGTCTCTTTTATTTCTATTGACAAAAGAATGATCAGGCATTAATTACATGATTTATAGTCAGCTCGAGTTTTATCCGAAACCGATATAAATTAATAACAAAGTAAAATCAATTCAAAATGTGAGTAGGACGTTGCACTGAGTAATGGCTAAATACGTGTTCGTGCATGGTTGCATTATAAAACTACATCTTTAATCTGCAAAAGTAACATAGTAGATAAATACAAAATACAAAGAGTTTGATGACAAAATAAAAATCGATCCATGTTTTCTTCACATCCATGGAATCTCCCAGTAACAATGTCTACAGTCAAAGATTTACAATGATCTGAATCAAGCTGCCACCCAACAATAATTATTTGCTAAATCAAAATGTCAAGGACAATGGTTCAGGAAGAAAGTTGTTTCATGTTTGTTGACAATGTATGGGGATCTCTAGAACTACCGCATTTATACACATACATAAAAGCAACAACGTCATTCTAGTGGTGCATGCGCGGAACTAGAGGGACCCCCCCCCCCCCCTCCACCCACCCCCTCCTGGAATTTGCAATGATTTTTGAAAATTTGTGAGCTAAGTAATGAGGACAGAACCAAATCACAATATTATCTCGAAATAATGATATTCAGAGTAATTCTCTTGCCTGTTCAGGGGGCGTGTAACACCGGCAAACTTCACTTCCACGTGACAGTAAATACATGTAAAATATCCCATAATTTAGACTGTCACTGCTTCCCTCATCATTAAGAATTGACCGAAAAGAAATTATACAATAATTTATTACGCAGGGAGACCTAAGATTATTTCAGTCAAGCCTGGCTAAGAAACATCAGCACACGACCTAAAGTTAGGAATTCACGTCCATCGTCATTTGTCTCCTGGATAAAGTTTTTAAAAAATCAGATTATTTGCAGTATGCGTCGTGTAGGTATTTCAACCCCCACCCTTCTGGACTGTTTTAATAATCAGTGATTCATAATAACGTTCAGATATTCATTTTCGGGGTTTTTTTTTCTTGTCAAAAGTTCGACCCCCCCCCCCCCCCCCGAAAAAAAATCGCATGTGGTGTATAAATGTATAAGAATCCATACCTTGCAGAATTCCTTCATTTATTTCCCCATTCTGAAAAAGAAAAAGCAAACATTAAAATCTTTTTAGAAACACGATGTTTAATGGTATGTTTCCCATGTAATGTATGTCAGATGTTGTAAGTGTTACGGGTTTTTTTTTTTTTTTTTTGTTTGTTTTTGTTGTTTTTTTTTTGTTTGTTTGTTTGTTTGTTTTTTTTGGTTTTTTTTTTTTTTGTTTTTGGTTTTTTGGGGGTTTTTTTTGCCGGTTTTTTGTTTTTGTTTGTTGTTTTTTTAAAAATAAGAAATAAGGAAACGAGGACTGAAGTGTTATGCACGGATATTAATCTCATAATGACTAGCTGGTGCATCGAATTTGAAGATTCAAAACGTTACATTTCTATCTTGGTTAAAGTCAATTGCAAAGTAATAATAAATAAATAAAAATGAATAGATAAATAACTACATGTATGTATGATAGGTTTAAAGTGGAGCGACGCTTGATATTTTGTCATGATACGTACTCAAAACACTTCACAGATACTGTCAGGGTTTAGGTAAAATCTTCCTTGACATTGATAATCTTTTTAAGAAGACCCCGATATTTTAATTTATTTTGATTTGTCATATGGAATCCCCCCTCAAATGAAATAAAATGGCATTCTTATGACAAAACATATATGAAGTAGACGTCTCAATTGATTTTACTACAACATAACCAAATTGCGAGAAAATTATTTTTAAGTTAAATCTTTGATAAAAGAATACTATTCATATCAGTGTTTCTTTCAAACATAATACACTGCTCTAACATAAAAGAAACATTTAAACTCAAGAGAAGACGCTCTAGTTGGGTTTGAAATTTCATACGAAAACTGCACTGGTCTAGGGGCACTTCGTCAACTTACCATCAGTGCAGTCATAATGCTTTCTTCTGAATATTCCATTTTAGTAACGGATAGTCGAATTACAAAAATAAATTCCCAAAATTGCACCCTTTCAGATCCCTCCAAAGGGATAGATCGTAAATATTTTCTCTAAAGCTATCACTATTTTAAACGTCCACTTTGTCTTGATAATGCCAGAAATCAAAAGAGCAAATCAAGCGAGTGTCGCAGAATCAGTCAATTATCACATTTAAATTCGGTATTCACCTTGGGGGGCAATTAATTTTTGTGTGTATACTCTTTTAACTTGTTCTCCACATATATACCTTATCAGAGATTGTAAGTAGATTATCTTGATGTAAAAGCCATTATAAAAACACTTTTAAGATTAAATTTCTTATTTATTTATCCTGCGGTCAATTGGGGATTCAACAACCTGCGTCGAATTGATGCGCATTAAAATTCCCCTATTTCATTGCTCTACTCATTCTTTGTACGTTATTCACCCTTGGTTGTTTTTATCCTATTGCTTGTACCTGTTAAACGCTAAATTTTTCGGTGAAAGGTTTTATGGATTCATTTGTGTGCACTCCCTCGTATTTATTTCTCATAATATGAAAAAAAAAAAACAAAAACAACTATACATATACAGCACTCATCAATCAGAACAGGTCAAAAATAGACTTTATTCATTTTTCTACAACTAACAAACAAGTTCTACAATTTTTATCATATTTCTCGTCAACTCAGATGTTGGTGCGAAGGGGGTAATTGATGTTGAGTAGATTAAACCCACATGTCGGAGTAGGTGACCACAATGCTCTCTCAGATACAATAGTACAACCACTGCCGATCCTGAGGATCAAACTCAGGTCGCGGTGTAGAGAAGTGAAAGCATTAACCACTGCACCACTCGTTCCACTGCCACTCTATATTTATGTTCGGTCAGAAAGTTACTCTGTACCAATGCGTGTTTCTTACATGTAGTGTATGAAATACACATGCAGTTGTATATTGTTTACTGACTGACCGTATTTATATTTGCATAACTGCACGGGCGTAAAAATGAATTTAAAACAATTAAGATAATTGCTAACTACAAGTTACTGAATTCTGAGTTAATGTAAAGTTTGGTTCCCCAAATTAAAATAAAGAATATTCTTTCTTTCTTTTGAATATCAAAAGGTCAGCATTTTTTTTTTGTTTGAACATTAAAGAAATAACGATTTGTTAGATAAACCAAATATATATCAGTATTTCTAAAATAAACGCTTTACAATAGTTAAGTCTAGTACTAAGTATAACCATAGACATAAAGCAAAAGGCATTACAGTGTATATATGCAGCGTTTTGTCTATGGTATAACAAATAATCAGATAACAAGCTTTAAGCTCTGTGTTAAAAATAAAATTGCATAAAATTTTAAAATTCAAACGACCAGGAATCAATGATGACGTTTGATATGGATTAAATTATATAATAATCCAAAAACTAACAATTAAATAAAATAAAGATAATAACTTGTATTACCGTACTAAGCATGATTATTCTCTCAGCGCTAAATCAGACTTATGCATTCAGATTTGATTGTTCAGCAAATATAAAATTATAGCAATAAAGCAATTTCCCTCACATGATTTCTAAAAAAAAAAAAAAAAAGCCATTGACCTGCAGAAGGGCAAAGTGTTTATTCCTAAAAGTGCGCTTTCTAGATGACACCTGCTTGAGTACTTTGTTGTTAACTGTCAGAGCCAGCGGTATTTACGGAGCAGTCCCAGTCTCTTACGCGACCAAGTGCAGGTGTACACCTACGCTATATATCTACAGTTATGCAGACACTTGACCGTTCGTTACATTTGGGATTACACATTGCAGGTGTTATGCATTTTTGACACACTTTAAAAGTGGCAGTGACTACTCCTTAAACGCACTCCTTGTTCAGATATATGTACATTAAAACGACTTACTAATCTTAAATCAACACCATACATTCACTACGACAAAGAGGGAAATAATCTAAGATTTCAATAAAGATGGGGAATTTGTGCTATTAAAGAATGATACTTCCTTTTATCTGTAATATATGTACAGGGTGGGTTTTGTTTCAGATACAAAAATTGTACTTGATTATGGCATTTTCTCCATGTTAATGTGTTTGTTATATAGTCAACACATTTTTTTTTTTAGGTGAAAAGAAATCCGCAAAATATTTCCAACATTTTAATTTTAAGTAACAGCATATATATTCTTTTCATGTATGCATTGATTCAAACCCAAGAAAATTAATTTTATTTGGAATTTGAATGTTCCCTAGTGTACATTCTCATAAATCCAATATGAAAGTGTAAATTATACAGATTTCAAATGTCATGATATTTGATCAAATTCAATATGTAAACGCTTTAATATTTTGTGTGACCACCACGCACTAACACAACAGCATGTCAGCACCTCGGAAAACTCCGGATAAAAGTTCTGATTGCACGCAGTGGAATCCTGCTTCATTCTTCACGGAGAGCAGTTTCCAGCTCCTGTACATTTCTTGGGGGGGGGGGGGGGGGGTTATCGCGCTGCTGTACACGTCGCTGAAGGACATCCCAAATATGTTTTATTGGAAGTCCATTGCATTCGTTCAGTTGTTTCATTAGCAAGATATTGGTCTACAACTCGAGCTCTATGTGGTCTTGTGTTATCATCCATGAGAACAAAATCTTGACCAATAGCACCTGCAAATGGTCGAATGTTGTGAAGAATCTCATCTCTGTACCTAAGATCAGTTAAAGAACCATTCCGAGTGAAACACAGTTCCGCAAGGCCATCGAAACACATCCCACGCCAAGCCATGACAGATCCGCCAACAAAGAGGTTATGCTCAGCAACACAACTATTCTGATACCGTTAATTTTTCTGTTGCCACACACGCCGACGACCACCATGAAAGTCCACAGAAAACTTGGATTCATTTGTGAACATAATCGGTCTCAAATGGCGTAATTCCAGTGTTCATGGTGCCTGCTAAAATCAAGACGAACATCGCGATGCCATGCAGTCAAACGTGGACGAATTGCTGGCTTGCGGGCTTGCAAATTTGCTGCATGAAGCCTATTTCTTAACGTCTGAGTGGAAATATACAACCCATGATCATTCCTATACTTCCTATTCATGGCTTCAGCAGACATGAACCGAGTTCGTTTTGCCAAGAGCACAATTTCACGATCCTGATGAGCTGTCGTACTTTTTGGCCTACCACTACGAGGTCTTTGTTGCACTTCCCCTGTGTTCTGGAACCTTTCCCATAACCTCCCAATTACACTTTGACTAATGTTAAACTGTCGCACCACCGACGTTGGGACTGCCTATTTGAAGCATGCCTATGACACGACCGCTCTGCTGTATATCCATATGTCGCCTCTGGGGCATATGGTCATTAATTAAGGTCAGTAATGATCAAATTTCAAAACACTGTAAAAATTTTGGAAAATTAAAGTCTTTTAAACAATATTCATTTACCTTGACCTCCAACAGCTGTTTCTCAAATTTGGGGGATGTATATTGTAAAAGTCCATGTGCATGTGGTTTCGGTCATTCGCTAATCGAATACGGGCAGATAGAAACAGAATGTACGGCAGCCACATACCTATCATTCACACAAAGAAAAGTTTTGTATTGAAAAATAAATGTGAATTTAATTTCATGACCCTTAACTTTTTTGTTGAGTATAATAACACAGGTGATTAATACCGTAAATTCAATAAAGAATACAAAGTTAAGGGTAGATCAAATATGGACCCCTGGACACACCAGAAATGGGATCAGGGAGGACTAAGCATCCCCTGTTGACCGGCCACTCCCACCGTGAGCCCTCTTTTCTTGATTTAGGTATTAGTAAACGGAATAATCCGTAGTCAAAATCAGTTTATAAAAAAAATAGCCTAACAATTGATATGAATCACATCAGGCAGTATTCGACTTAATGACAAGTTGTAATTGGGGTGTTGGTGGAACTTTGGGCTTCCCAACTTTGACACCAAACTTTGCAAATGATATTAATGTGGCAATGAAAATACATTAATATCAAATAATAATAATTGTGATTGTGCTAATGATGATAAAGCAAAAAATATAACAATAAAACCCCTGAGATCGATCACTATTCGTTAACTTCACCCCTTTCTCCAGATCTCCCCCATATCCCCCATAAAACATATAAATACAAGCCTAGTCGTAAAGGATTGGTTGTCATAAAGTACAATACGCAAACAAAACTTAAACTTGTATATTTTATTCCTTTACGTTATCATAATTACATATTTCTTCTCGTGACGTGTATTTATACTCCACAGAATACCTCATTCATTTATACATTTTGAGAAGAGAGAGTCATCTTTATAAAAAAGACTTGTGATACAGAACCAGTCTCCACTTACAACAGTGGGAACTCTATTCCCTACCATGATCGAATTACTGCGCTATACAATACTATATGTAAATATCACCTAGATGAATTGCGATTCTTCACGCCGGCATGCTTAGAGTTCGCATTTCATGAAGTCTACATGTGTGAAGCGTTGCAGTTCATACCCTCATTTATTTTCAAATATGAAATTCATTTCTTCTATTTACATTATACATTCATTTCTCTTGGAATTCCAGTCGTTGAAATAGACGCACTTTATTTATAAAGAATCATATACACATTGTTTACAACTGCAACGCATTCAGGGAGAAATGGCTATCATTACAATTTGTAAAGATATTTCAAGAAGGCTAATGCATTGAAAATGTGAATATATTACAATGGTGTATTTATAATACGAAGTCACCCAAAATACAGAATCGCCCAAAGTTTTTCTCTCTATTTTTTTTCTTTTTGCTTTTGTTTGTTTGTTTGTTTGTTTGGTTTTTTTTGTTTTTTTGTTTTTTGTTTTTGGTTGTTGTGTTTTTGGTTTTTGTATGTTTTGTTTGTTGTTGTTTTTTGCTTTTGTTTTTGTTTTTCCTTTCCTTTTCTTCTTCTATAATTTCTTTGTCTCCTCAGTTATTGGCTGTGCTTATATATTTGTTTATGCTGTTCTCATATCATAATGTAACTCGTCATCAATCCTTAGTACAAGCAAAGATATATCCCCAGTAAAATTCACGCGTGTTCAGACGACATTAAGATACGAAACTACAATGCTGATATAGATCGTCGACGCAACTAACAACTTATCACGACAGTCAAGACTTTACAAAGAGACAGCAATATAGCAACAGACTGTCAATCAATAAATACTAACTTAAAGAAATAAATTCAAGAAAGTAGACAACAAATGAAACAGAGATTACCCAGTAAACAATGCTGAAGCCATAGCGGGACTTTTGGATTTTTATACCAGAAGTCCTTTGGATAACCAAGGTGCTGGTACACTGTATTTATCAATCTATCTTTAAGTTAAGAAGTCGTGAGTAACAACAGGATGTTCTTGCATGAATATTGGTAATGTTTGTGAATCTCACAGGGAAAAAAATATCAGGGAACTTTAAGTTTGTGATCGATTGATTATGTATTATTTAACGTCCCGCTCGAAATTTTTTCACTCATATAGAGACGTCACCATTGCCGGTGAAGGGCTGCAAAATTTTGGCCTATGCTCGGCGCCCAGGGCCTTTGAGCAGGGAGGGATCTTTATCGTACCACACCTGCTGTGACACGGGACCTCGGTTTTTGTGGTCTCATCCGAAGGACCGCCCCATTTAGTCGCCTCTTACGACAAGCAAGGGATACTGAGGATCTATTCTTACCCGGATCCCCACTTGGCTAAAGTTGTGACGAAAACCATAAAAGGACATTGTTGAAAATGAGACTTCAGTCTTCCAAGAAAAAGTCACATAGTTACACCTGGTTATTGTCATTCTACCTGAGTAGTGATGAGAAACCATAGGATTTACCCTGATCCCGACATGTGGTATTACCAGGTAGATCATAGGATGTATCATGATCCCGACCCGTGGTGATTATAGGATGTATCATGATCCCGACCCGTGGTGATTATAGGATTTATCATGATCCCGACCCGTGGTTATTATCAGGTCAATCATAGGATTTACCATGATCCCGACATGTGGTTATTATCAAGTCAATCTTAGAATTTATCATGATTCTGTGTACAGTGGAATGTTGCAGTGTCATTTGCGATAGGAAGTGGAATAAGTTGCATCAGATGGGACAGGAGAAAGGGATTTTCCGAAATTACAAAAGATTTGGCTGAGGTGGGATGTCATGAAACTAACCAGGATGTCAGATTTGAAGACGTAAGACCATATTATGCAATACATTGTATCTGATTGATACCTGTGACCTAGAGAAGTTTCAAAACATTCTACATTTAGAAAGACGTTTGTAAGTTTAATATAAAGATTAATAACCCTGTTTATCTGAGTAGTAGAGACGAAGGCTCTGAAAAAAATATTTTACTATAAATAGACTGTAATTTTGTGATATTAAGCACTCGTTCGGACTCATTAAACTTACGAAATTCCATCTGGTGATTATGGATTGATTGGACGTAACATCCGATTTGTTTGCATTCTTGTTTTGGAATTCAGCTCGGCGTTAAACCAGCACCCGACACTGATTTTGTACACTTTGGTTATATCCATTGTAAGTTAATATTTTTCACTGATGTATACATATATTCCAATATTTGTTAATAAATTGTTAAATCTTTGAATTATTTTGTTCTTGATTTCTGTTGAGTCTATTCAGGGTTTATTTTCTAACACACGCTCGTGTTGGATGACATCAATACTCTAACAGACACGTGTTATGTTTGACTCAAAATTGCAAGGAACACATCAGTGGTGAAAATACAAGAAGCCCCTAGGCCATAGCATTCGTCTGAGTATTAAATAAAAGTACCACTAGTCTCACGGGCTATGAAATCTACAAGAAATTACTGTTCTGAATATTTAAGCAAAATTCTAATATTCAGTAACAGTGTAAAACAAGGTATGTTCTTAAAACTAAAATGCCTCCGAAAGTGCCTTAACTAAGTAAAGACTTTGTTTTCAAATATATGTAAGTACTATTAGCATGATATGGTTAATTTGGACCAGTCCTAGAATCAAAACCCTGGGATTCCGAAATTGTGGCGTATTCTTTTCTGCTTATCTAAAAATGCATTTGGTTTCTAATACCTCATCAGCGAACTTCATGACGTGTTTCCAATGATAACGACATTAATTACTATCCTTACTCCCTGGGATCACGAAATTTGCAATTTTGGTAAAGGATATTAATTACCTACTCTTTATGAATAGATATTTAGTTTCAATTTAGTACAGCAGCATTGAAGAAGATACATGTATTACTTTAATGTTATACACGTATACACTATATATACCAAATGTGACCCCGCCTGGAGTCAAAACCTCTACCCCGGGGATAGTAAAATTTACAATTTTGGTAGAAGCCTTCCTGTTCTACATCACTATGTATTTAGTTTTGCTTACACATGTGTAGCTGTAGTAAAGATTTTTTGAAAATTGGTAAATTTTTGTCCCGCCCCTAAAGCCCCAGGAGTACAGGAGTCCTGAAATTTACAATTTATCTCTGCCTTATCCAAAAGATGTTTCATACCAAATTTGAAAAGAAGTGGAACAATAGTTAGCAAGAATGAGTTGAAAATGTTTAATTGTTAACACAATTAATAATGACCATTTTGGTCCTACCCTGATACTAAAACCCCTACTCCTGGGATAATGAAATTTACAATTTTGGTAAAGGGCTACATATACCTGCCCATACTAAGTATCCATTTAATTTTAGTTTAGTATAAATAGCACTAAAGAAGATGTTTAGATATAAATACTATGTACCAAGTTTGGCCCCGCCCTGGAGTCAGAACCTCTACTCTGGGGATCATGAAATTTAAGATTTGGCTCTGTATCAAATGCATTAAGTTTTGCTGACACATGTGGGATTGTAGAGAAATATTTGGAAAAATTGTCAATTATTGACAGTTTTTGCCCCGCCTCTAAGTTCCCAGGGGTGCAGAAGTCCCGAAATTTACAAGTTATGTCCCCTTGCCCTAACGATGCTTCATACCAAATTTGAAAAGAAATGGAATAGAAGTTATCAAGGGGTTAAAAATGTTCAATTGTTAACGGTCGACGACGGACGCAGACCAATAAGTCACCTAAGGGACGAAGCAAGATTCTGGGTCCATGCCCAGGACGGAGTGCTCAGCATTAGCGTTAAAGATACAGGAGAGACCATCAATCAAAAATATTTATAACCTCAAACAACAAAAACATTAGTCGACTATAGATGCATGCAAAAAATCTGAAGATTTCACATAAAGTGAGCAACTTTCAGATAAAGCTGATCCATTTTTTAAACACATTCATTGGACTGTTATAGGATTAAAAAACAGCTTCGAGATACGATTGAAATATTTTCCCAAGTAGGCCTATGAAAATCGCCATTTAAAAGGTTATCCTGATTCGAAATCCATAAAATATAAAAACTACGGAATTTCCAGAATTGTCCCTGTGAGTAAAACAGGCTCCGTGTTTACAAGCATCTAGATGATACTGATTTACACATCGATCTCGCAAGGGGGAAACGCATTTCACATGGAAAGTCCAATAACGCCATAGGCATCCTTCAAGATAGGATAATTGCCTTTGGTGATGACCAATTCTGTATGTGATCGAATCTTAGTGTGTACCACTTGAACGAAAATGTTTTTCGTTAGAACACATTAAATTTTGTGTATTAGTATAGATCATCACCTCCTGTTAAGTCAAACACTCATAACAAAGTTTACAAAACTCTAACATTTTCTTATAGAACTAACATTTGATGTAAACAATATGGATTTGGGATTTGAACAATGCATATCATTGAGAATAAAGAATTCTATACATATGTAGTAAGTGAGATTATCAGTTAAATCATGTAAATACTGCAAAAAAGGCTAATTCAAATAATAACCCGTATTCATGTACATGAGAAGGTGAAGATAACGACCAGTGAAATAAAATAAAATTACACCGTGTAAAATGAATGTGGGATCTTAATATGTATGCAAGGCTTGCTATAGCAATAATTTGTCTCTGCTCAAATAGGCGTACATGTAATTGCAGTACCACAGGATTTTCAAGCAGAAGTAGGTCAAACTTGACCTCTAAAACTAACTACTGGGTATTTGGTCTTGCTAATTTCTTAACATTGAAAGTGTATAAACATATAGTTAAACAAGTGGAATTTATTGGAGCAATCTCTCTCTCTCTCTCTCTCTCTCTCTCTCTCTCTCTCTCTATATATATATATATATATATATATATATATATTTATATATATATATGAGATTTTGGACACATTAAATGAAGTAAGAATTTGTTGTGTTTACTTGGGATTTTTTATTATTTGATCATTGTGATATATATATATATATATATATATATATATATATATATATATATATATATCACAATGCACATGTTTCCCGAAATGCTCCCTAGAAACATTGACTAAAAAGCCAAAATACGTTAGTAGCTTTCGTGCTGGTGTTTTATACAGATTTTACTTATGCAAAACTTTTTTGTTTGTCCTGAGGAAAGGACAGGTCGTCCCGAAAATTTTAGAATCTAATTTTTCGTATCATTAGTCATTTTAGTGCTTTATATAAACAAGCAGTTGAGTATGCTACTTTTTCATCTGTCTTCAACTGCTTATATATATCGTTTTTATTTGAAAAAGGGGTTGGGGAACATGCTTTATTTTTAGAGATAAACTGACGTCAAAAATTTCAATATAACATATTTTGTATTGTGTTATTGTCTAAAGAGGATGCAAAGCGTGTCAATAAGGACGTAAGATACCCAAACATTTATGGAATTTTGCAAATCTATTTATAAAGTTTTTAGTATTACTAAAATATGAAACCACCTTTAGTTTTGCTTTATTCACAAATCGTTACTTGAAAATCCAATGGAGAAACATCCAAAACTTGAAATCCTTCAGAGACGTGTTTTTATAGGTGCATTTCCTGTATCGATGACCAATTTACATTGTTTTTTGATCAAATAATAAAAAATCCCAAGTAAACACAACAAATTCTTACTTCATTTAATGTGTCCAAAATCTCAAGTATCCTTTGACTTTAAGCTGAATCGGCAGCTTAAACGGAATCACCAGTAACAGCGATACGGCTTAAGCAGCTCAAGAACCAGATGAAAAGAAGTTCACCAGATTACAGATTCATAGACAGGTTAGAAGATCTGAAGATACTGGTTCTATTATGCACAGAAAACATTCAAATGTTGGCAGACAAAGATCAAGTAGTCAGAAAACACTACTGAGCAAATTCGAAAAGTAATAAGAGACAGCTCAAAAACAGAGTTTTAGGAGATAAAGGGAATGTTGAAGGCCAAACAAGTGTTTATAGAATTTGAAATTTGATCACCATTTGAAGCCTTTCAAAATGTCGCTTATATGCAACATGAATTTAAAAAAAAAACCAAAAAAAAAAAACCCCTGATATTGACATTTGCTCATTAGATGAAAGACAGTAAACAATTTTTAAAGATACTTGGTTCTCGGATGAATTTCATTTCTGTTTAAATGGGTTGGGTTGGGTGGGTTAACAAAACTGTAGTTGCTAATTGGGGTGGTGAAAAACCTACATTTTACATCGAGAATCCATTGTACGAGGAGAAAGTCTTGCTTCCTCATTCCTCTTGGCCTGGATCCCGCCAAATTTCATATGTGGGGATACCTTTAGAAGGACTGAGTATTTGAACCCATTTGGACTGTTAAATCTGCAATTATTAGAGAAATTAGAAACAAAATCAACAAAAGCGTGTGTCACAGTTGGTCAAGAACTTGAAGCAGCGCATTTAGGTTGCTAACTCACAAAACGGATGACATTTGCATGTCATCTACATTTCCATCATATCCCTATTCATCGATGAAAACATTTTATCTAAGCAATAAAGCTTACAGTGATTTCAAATTACGTAATCATTTCTCGTTTGTATACACTTCACCACAAGTTACGTCCCTTTGCGGGGTCAGCCAAAGATCAATCGTAAAGAATCAAGATTTCCTTCTTTACCCTGCCAAATGTAATAAGTTACTACGGTGAATTGTAGCTCATACGGGTTTATGGGCTAGCCCACCTTTGGGCACTGCAATTGACGAAAAGCATTAAATATCAGAACTACAGATTACAAAGTTATAAAGGCCAACGTAGGAAAATACAACTTTTTATCGGAAAGAGAGCGGACAAAGGACGTAACATGCGCGAAGTGTTGGTACGTTTATTATTTTAAAAATTATTTACGCATGAAATAATCAATCCTTCTTTCATTTCTTCCCTTCACGAAATCTCTTCAGATTATCACACATGATATATTTCAGAATGTTCGTTATTTCGCACAATTTCTGTACTGATGTGCTACCGCTTCCGTATACAGTTAGGAGATGTTTTCAGTTGTCATTGTTTGGAAACATGTCATCTGCTCAACTCGTCATAAGTGACAAGGGGAATCACTCTAATATCGAAAAATCCAAATTTGTTTTTGCACAATAATGTCTATGTCAAACTTAAAATTCTTGAATACCGGAATATTATCCGTGATTTTTTTTTATGTTGTTATTACGTTATTATTATCATTATTTACTTTTTTCGTAATTTACTTTAATAAAAGAAATATCAATTTCTCAAAATGAAATAATTTGATTTTTTTTTGCACGGTACATACTCTACTAAATTGCATTAATTTAAATAATATTTAATGATGTAAATTACAGGACGGGTTAGACAACAGACTGGACTTATAGAAGCTTTCTCCTTTAACCTACAAGGTAACATGACACAGCATAGGAAGAAATCATGTAATGATTAATTATATTGTCTCATTGTATGGAATAAAAAAAAAAGATTTTCAACAAGGGAAGGGTTTTAATATAATAGTGAAATGAGTTTGAACAAAGACAGTAAGTTAGTAAACTGCATCCTCTACATAGGAACTATTTAAAGAAAACCAACGCTGTTCTTCGCTCTGGATTGACAATTCCAAAACAAAGCAAACTTTTAACGCCCTTCTCCCCTCCCCCCCCCCAATCTCTCTCTCTCTCTCTCTCTCTCTCTCTCTCTCTCTCTCTCTCTCTCTCTCTCTCTCTCTCTCTCTCTAAGCACTTGGTAAACAACAAAATAATAGGGATTATTTTTCATGCAAATACATTTAAAATGAATTTATGTATACATGTATTCGTACACGAATAATGAATGATTATTCAGGAATGAAATTCGATAGATATTTTTATTTATTTTTTTATTTTTTGTTCAACGTTATAAAAAAATGAACCCCAAACATTTCATTTTAATAAAAGAAAATAAGGGGGAAATTCCGTAAATCTAAGTTCCTTTTCTTCATTCCCTTTACTACACGCTTCATTCCTTTAAACTAAAGTACCAGAACCTATACGTTTCTATAGGTACAAAAGTATTTATAGCAAAGTCCTAATTAAGAAGTTTTTGTTGTACCTATATGTAATAATATATTACGGAACTTACCTCCATTTTGAACTTGAGCAGACCCTACCATACACAGACCACGAAGGTTAATGAATGGTCACCTAAGAAGATTACTGTACAATCAAGCATTTGACTTTCCTATATATAACTTTTACATTTAAATCTCCCCAAGAGAACCGACGATTAAAGAAAACGCCGATGGTTATGATTACACAATTCAATCTGAGTAACCAGAGGTTCTGACAAAAGACACTTACTAGAAAATAAACACACAAAAAGATATCGTATCGCTTTCTAGATGCATTATGATTGTGTACCAGCAGAAAAGGGTCAATAGATCAAGTCAGGCAGCAAATCAATTTTTGTGTTTGAATAGGCGGATGCAGTGCAGGATGACGTCAAAGCGTCGATGCATTTAATCAGTAAATCACTTTTACCCGGGTTGGGGTATAAACAAGAGAGAAAAATCGGCGATGCTCTTTATTTTATACTACTCCTTCTCACACACACTGAATGGGAACGACGTCACTATATAACCGTTCTTTTCGCAGTAGGGGATGTATTTAAAGGTCCTGTAAGAGTAAAGTTAAATTGTTTAATTGGTTAATTATTCCATATTTAACGTTTGGATATCTTTAAATTTGTTGATATTCGAGACGAGATAATGCCGAATAGTAACCGTGTACGTCGTCACGTGCTCATTACATTAAGTTGATATTGTATACATCATTACGAGATCAACATAAACTCGTTCCAGTCTGTCGTTCAGAGCACCTTGTCCAAAAGCTGGGAGACACTTCTTTTGGGACACGCCAATCTCTTTTAATTAATATTTCCACTTCATAGATAAGCTTTCGATTACATTAGATTTACTTTTAAACATGCAGTACCCCTAGCTTTTCATCAGTACACCTTGCTTATCGTAAAAGGTGACTAAATACGACAGTCTTCCGGGTGAGACCGCAAAAAACCGACGCCCCATGTCACAGAAGTTTGGCGTAGTAAAGATCCTTCCCTGCTCAAAGGCCGTTAAGTGCCAAACATAGATCTGAATTTTGCAGCCCTTCACTGGCAATGGGGACTTTTCCATATGAATGAAAACTTCTTGACCAATTTTAAACACGTTAAGCATCCATGTCTCAATGCAGTTCGAATGGATTACCTCGGCCATTTCTATTTCTCTACTAGGAAAGAGTGAGGTGTTCCGACTGGAAACAAGTTACTGAAAAATAAAGCATGTGTGCATCGCAAACGAAATATATAGCAAATCAAAGCCAATTACCCTGCTCCAAAGTCTGTAAAAGAATTCTGGTATCACGGTCATGCCGTACAATTTTTTGAAGTCTTAGCTGGAGAAACCTATTGACAAATGCAAGGCATTCTCTCTCTCTCTCTCTCTCTCTCTCTCTCTCTCTCTCTCTCTATATATATATATATATATATATATATATATATATATATATATATATACATAAGGACTGAGAAGAAAAATCCCAAACCAACTGTACATGTAAGACTCGGAGAGCGGACAAGATAACATTTTTACATTGATTTTACTAATCACCCGAATATTACACAACTCGCAAAATGACATCAGGATTTTGTGTTTAGTCTCACAGAATGAAAGTTACACTCAGAAAAAATTGAAATCGGTCACCCTTCTATATATCTATGCAACATTACATAACATGCCTTTGAAAAGGATGGACCATTTAAATAAATACGTTTAATACATGCATCCATCCGAATGCAGCCCAACCAAACGTATAAAAACATCAAACACTAATCATTATATTATATATGCATGTTTTGACTATGGCAATGATTTGCATAACAATTATTCCCTGATATAGACCCTTAGAAAAAGACCCGAAGTTGTTTGAACATTTTCCACACTACAAAGGCGATTTATGAAAAGTGACTGATTACCTCTCCTTGTGTAACGACACCCTTCAGTAGTTATCAGTAGGTTATGGTAAAATTTATATCACATCAGTAGTTATCAGTGGGTTATTGTAAATTTATATCACATCAGTAGTTATCAGTGGTTATGGTAAAATTTATATCACATCAGTAGTTATCAGTGGGTTATGGTAAAATTTATATCACATCAGTAGTTATCAGTGGGTTATGGTAAAATTTGTATCACATCAGTACTTATCAGTGGGTTATGGTAAAATTTGTATCACATCAGTAGTTATCAGTGGTTATGGTAAAATTTATATCACACCAGTAGTTATCAGTGGGTTATGGTAAAATTTATATCACATCAGTAGTTATCAGTGGGTTATGGTAAAATTTGTATCACATCAGTAGTTATCAGTGGTTATGGTAAAATTTATATCATATCAGTAGTTATCAGTGGTTATGGTAAAATTTATATCACATCAGTAGTTATCAGTGGTTATGGTAAAATTTATATCACATCAGTAGTTATCAGTGGGTTATGGTAAAATTTATATCACATCAGTAGTTATCAGTGGGTTATGGTAAAATTTATATCACACCAGTAGTTTTCAGTGGGTTATGGTAAAATTTATATCACATCAGTAGTTATCAGTGGGTTATGGTAAAATTTGTATCACATCAGTAGTTATCAGTGGTTATGGTAAAATTTATATCATATCAGTAGTTATCAGTGGTTATGGTAAAATTTATATCACATCAGTAGTTATCAGTGGGTTATGGTAAAATTTATATCACATCAGTAGTTATCAGCGGTTATGGTAAAATTTATATCACATCAGTAGTTATCAGTGGTTATGGTAAAATTTATATCACATCAGTAGTTATCAGTGGGTTATGGTAAAATTTATATCACAGTGGTCAAGGTATGAATTGTAAAAAAAAAAAAAAACAAGACAAAAATGAAAAAAGAAGGCAGATTGTCAATGAATCAACAAAAAGTTACAATTTTAAAAATGGGGGAGTTAAATATTTAGACCTCATGTGCCCGTTCTTTAAGTATCGTAAGAAATGGGTAAAGTCATCCTTCGTGAACCGTTTTCGTTTTGCATTCAATGCTGAGATATATTAGAATTTTAATAGTTTTACCCTGTTCACTACTGTTTAGAACTATTTGGCTTTGCATCACAGACTGTAATTACTGTATTTTTAAAGGCAACACCATTTTCTGGGTCGCAATTCGAGGCGCATTGAAATTCATTTTGCGTTTTTGAAATGATTCTATCGAATCTCATAAATTATCATTGAAATCTTGGGTTTTGAAGAAATTAAAAAGATATACATCGGAGTAATCTTCGTTTCAAAAATAAAATCATTTCAAGTATTTTCTATCGTGACGAAAGTTCATTTCTAAACGTAACCATAATTATCTTGTTGATCTTACGTGTTCATTTTCATATAGATTTGAATCAATGAACAGCAATGTGTAAGTAAGGGTGCTCAGGGGTTTCCAAAGTTCCAAATTGAATTAATTAAACCACAAATTGTCATAGTTTTGACAAGAAACCGCATGTAACAAAATCCATAGACAAAGATGATGCAATAACCGTTCTATATGAGATTTTTTTTCTTCCGAACATGTGTAACGCAGTCTTTGTCGGCTTGAATTACAAGCTCGATATATTACAATACATTACACAAGCGTCTAGCTTTAAGTTAAAGTTCCACTCATAGAATATGAACAAATTTATACTTCCAATTGCCAGCGTTTTCTAGAAAACCTGGATTTTCAACGACATATGGTATACATGATTTCAATGCTGAAGACACTTTACTCTGACGGCTTCGTTTCCTGTCTTTTCAAAATTATTTTCCGCTAAGAAGATATTGACGGAAACGTTCTCTGTTGATTTGTCCTGCGTGTCTTTAACCCCCCCCCCTCCCCCGCAAACAATCTAATGACCATATGTTCTTGACCAAATACACGCATGCCCATCGATAACCGTCTATTCCGTCTCTATGAAGTATTATTTTTAAAAATATAAAATAGTCTTTGGAGGCTTGAAAAGTGTATTTCTTAGATAAGGTCATACACGACAATATAAAGCCGTCTAGCTTTACGTTTGAAGATCCTTCATGATGGTGGAGATAACAAACAGTGATCAATCTTACAACTCTTATAAGGTTGGTTGGGTTATATTTTGTTTAACGTCCCTCATGAGAATCTTTCATTCACATGGAGACGTCACCATTGTCGGTGAAGAGCTGCAAAATTTAGGCCTATGCTTGGCGCTTATGGCCTTTGAGCATGAAGGATTAAAGGAGGTTAGCATCAATGTCCTTTTTGAGCCCTACTATTCCCCGACTATTTAAGTCCTTGTACCGGAAGACTGGTGTCATTTGGTCAATTTACATCGACGAGGTAGAACTCTAAAGTAAACAAGACAAGTGATGTTTGCAAATTGGACAAAATCGGTGAAAGAGCAGTGATCCAATATTTGCATAAGAAAGGTTTAGCACCTAAGTATATCCATACTGATATGGTAGCAACACTAAGGGAAAATGCTCTTTCATATGATACAGTAAAAAACGTAGGTGACGGAATTTAAATAGGAAGGATAACCCCCGTTCTGGAAGGCCTGTCACTGTTGTAACTTCAGAAATGGTAAATAATGTCCATGATATTATTATGATTATTAGGCCAGTTTCAGAAAGATATATAGCCAAGCCAGTACAGTTGGCATTTCACAAGAAAGAGTACATTCCATTCTGACAGACGACCTTGCAACGAGAAAGCTTTCAGCCAGCTTGGTACATGTACCACGACTTTTGATAGTTGATCAAAAGCACACCGGGCGCACTTTGTCGCGTGCTAATCTAAACCTTTTAGAGGTAGACTCTGCTAACTTTCTTCAGAAATTTGTTACTATGGATGAAATGTGGGTCCATCATTTCACCCAAGAGCCCAAACAACAGTGTAAACATTGGAAACAACCTGGTTCATCCCCACCAAAGAAGGCAAAGCCTGTTCTATGCTGAAAGGGTTAGTGCCTCGGTTTTCTGGGATGCTGATAGTATTCTGATAGTAGAACATTTCCAAAGGAGACAAACAATCAATAGAACATACTGTGCATCACTTCTGGGGCATTTAAAGGAAAATATTAAACTCATTAAAGCTGTAATGTTCCACGATGACAATGCCCCTGTTCACAAATCTATCATTGCCATGGCTTTAAAGCTTTAAATTGATTGAACATTCGCCTTATCGCCTGATCTCATTTCCATTAGACTTAAAACTGAAAATGGTCATTTCCGGTACCCACATTCAGTCAGATGAGGACGTCATACATGCAGTGGAGGACTTTCTGAACGGTCAAGAGAGAGAGAGAGAGAGAGAGAGAGAGAGAGAGAGAGAGAGCGGTCGCGGTAGCTCAGTGGTTAGAACGTTTACTTCGCAACTGGGAGGTCATGAGTTGGAGCCCCGCTCGTGCCATGGCCGCGTCAAACCTAAGACGTAAAAATAAATAGTGATTGCTCCTTCGCCAAACGCTCGGCCTTTATAAGTGAGAATCGCGGGTCTTTCGGATATGACCTTAAATACGGAGGTCCCGTGTCACGGCAGGCGTTGACACGCTAAAGAGCCCTCACTGCTATGGCCCTGAGTGCTAAGCATAGGTCTAAATTTAATTTGTTGTATTTCACCTACAGCTAGTGATGTCTTGTCTCAAAATGAGTGAAGAATTCTCGACAGAAAGTAAAACAAACTCTATATATATAGTCTCATCCCTCTGATTAGTTATTAAAAGCCAATTTCAGAGAGGCAGGGGTAGAAGAAAATTTTAACGTAAGCTTTTCCACTTTTATCTTTAACTTCTACGGTTGTTTGTGTCCTTGTGTAATAGCAAACGTTCCATGTGAACTGAAAACTGATAGAGATTTAAATACGCCGTATTTGTGTATTTTTTAATTTTTTTTTTAATTTTATTTTATTATTTTTATTTATTATTTATTTTTTTTGTTGTTGCAATTTTGATATGATTAAAGCCAGACGCACTACTATAATACTGTATATACACAGACGTGTCAGAGGAATCAAGTACCATATCATTGTAGCAAACCACGGTTTTGAGTCTACACGTGACGTGAAGATGGAGAGAATCTTGTAGAAGCACCCGTGGGTAACCGGCGATGGTACTATTATATACAATACATACACAGTCATTGGACAGGAATCAAGTTCTATATATAATACATACACAATCAACGGACAGGTATATAATACATTCACAGTCATTGGACAGGAATCAATTACTATATACGAGAGTTGTTCGATATGTAATGTGTATTTTACGATATCTCAAAAGCGTTCGACTCAAATAGTGAAATGAACAAACATCTCTTCAAAGTATTCTCCGCGGTTTGAAATACTTAATTTCAATCTATGAATCCATTTCTGAAGTGCGTCACGATATGCTTATTTATGTAGACTTCTGGGGCAATGACTGATTGGTGACCCAAGGGCTTGTCGGAACTTGTAACGACGACCAGATAAGAACTTTTTAAGTTTTGGAAAAAGGACAAAGTCGCATGGAGCTAGATCCGGAAAGTATAATGGGTGTGGCAAGAAGGTAACCTTCTCCAACTTCAAAAATGCTACACAAGCTCAAATGTATGTGATGGAGCATTATCATGAATCAGACGAACATTCCTAATCTTGACACAGGGCGTCGTTTAGGGTAATATTTCTTGAGCTTATTTAGTATAACATCTCGGTAATACCGACCTGTAACACTTTTGCCCTTCGACACCGGAATTTGTACCGCTATACCATCACATGAGAGGAATATGCAATAAAGAAGGTGCCAATGGTTCTTTTGGCAACCACAATCCTTCTACCGGTTTAGTTAGCCAGATTTTGTTTCCAGTTTTTCTTACTGGTTCGAAATAGTGAACCCATGCATATGTTTCGTCACCAGTAACAATGTTTGCAAATTGTCTTTGAATTTTGGAATCATTTTGAGCAATTGCTTAGCATTTTGTACTCGTACCCGTTTTTGGTCATCTGTCAGTATATGTGGTATCCATCTGGCAGAAATCTTTCGTACTTTCAATATACGCTTCAAAATGAAATTCACCCGCGATAGCGATATGCCAATAGCTTTGGCAATATCACGTATCGTGTAACTGCCATCACTTTCAATTATTTCCCTGACTTTTGAGACATTTCCCTTGCCTGTTACAGTCAGGGGTCGGTCAGATTTTGCTGCATCTTTGACGGAGTCTGTGCCAGTCAGAAATTTCTTTCTTCACCTACGAACTGTCTCACAAGATACCTTATCAGCCTCATAAAATTACCCCAATTCAGTATAAATCTGCATTACCGAATGCCCGAGCTTTGTGCGAACTTTCATATAAGCTCTAATTTCTTCAATATTCTCAACCCGTTTCCCACCCATTTTTACAACAGTGGTCAACGACTGGCTCTATTGAAATGACTATAACTGTGAAAAACTATGTGGAGCTGAAGGCTTGTGTTTGTACCGTAGGAAAGGTATTGAATGGAGCTATTCAAGAGTAGCATTACCCACGAAATCGTGCAAAGCGTTATCGCGCTGTGGTACAATACACATTACATGTCGAACAGCCCTCGTATAATACATACACAGTCATTGGACAGGAATCAAGAACAACTATATATAATACATAAACAGTCATTGGACAGGAATCATATTCTATATACAATACATACACAGACATTTACCGCACATACATGTGTATGCAGAGTGTGCAATAAGACTGACTGACTGTGCTGAATTCAGCTACGACCATGTATTTTGTAGGTCATGCTCAATTTCGTACTGTAGTTTGTAAAAAAAAAAGCATCTCATTTTAAACCTAGTTATTTGTAAATATCATAAATTATCTTAAATTTCATACAGTTTTTCCACGCATGATTATGAATTATGCAGGTATTTATCACTCTTAGGTCTTCATCAATCACTGCTTGTCATCTTCCTTCCTCAGCGTCCGTGAATTTTATAAACATTTGTAAGTAATGTCATTAGATTTCAATGAAGACGTAGACACTTTTTAATTCGGAACCGTGATTGAAATGCTGAGAGAGAAAAAAAATAAATCAGAGAGTGAAAAAAGCGATCTCTAATCGGATCTGATGAAAACTGTGTACAATTTCTCCGCAGTAAATTATTCACATTCTTGCAATATTGTTTCGGTCGTTGTTTCTGAATAAACAAAAGAAACTCCAATGTCAGGATTACTACAAAAGACTGCAAGATGTATAAACTTCAATATGTTAGCGATTTGTTTGATACATGTAACAATTGGTAAATATGACTTTGGCAGCTAGTCCGAGAACGCAGATGGTCTTAGATCGCTAATGGTTTTTATGTTATGAAATTATAACCTAATGCCAAGGTTAACAATACGTGCATGTATTTAGAGAATGAAAGATCTCATCATGACGTTTAAAATGGTTTTTGTGCCTCTTTATGTAAATTCTACAAAATAAATTCTAACACAAAAAAATAAATTACACGAGGGAGAAATTCATCATACATGAGCATCACACAAGTCCGCTGTATAAATAGATAGTTAATGAAAGCAAAACCCAACCACTACGGTCTATATTTCGGAAGTTGATCAATTCGTGTATTTAGAAAAGAAAAAAATCGATGTTTGCATGGTAATGTGTAGTACCACGCCTTTACTTTTTTTTTTTAATAATAATAATCATTTTATATAGCGCCCTATTCGATCAAAATAATCGCTCTAAAGCGCTGTACATCATAAATATCATAAGACAGGTTACATAAATACTAATTTTTAAAAGACAGGTTACATAGTACTAGAAGTAAATGATTTTTTTTTTTTTTTTTTTTTTTTTTTTGAAATTAAGTAAAAGTGAAAATGATTAAAATTGAGACATTTAATAATAAGCGAGTCTAAAAAGATATGTTTTTAATTGCGTTTTAAAACTGTTCAAAGTCTGACACCGACGAAGGTTATCAGGCAATGCATTCCATAGTGTCGCAGCTGCCACGTCTAACCGCCTTTTCCCATATGTGGAAGTTCGACATCTAGGTGTCATCAGTGTCAGGGAATTTTCCGATCTTAATTTTTTTTATTTGGATAAAAAAGATCTCTCTCAAATAAAGAAATCAACGGCTGGTTGATCAAATTAATACAGTAATTCATTTCATTCATTTGTTGAAATAGGTATAATCCTATTCTATTTAGTAAGCTATTCAAATATTTACAATTCTTTGAAAACTTAAGTTATATACAACATTTCTGTACGTAAAGAAAGGTAACTCTTAGTAAAAGTTTGTAGACAGTTCTTGTCAAATTGTAATGACATCCATTTTTCCTCATCAATACGTGCAGTTAGGTATAATGTATGCAGGAATCTTGCTAAATGTAATTCGTCTTTTTAGATGGCTGGAAATTCCAACTGAAATAAAATCAGAATGTAATATAAGAAAAAAATTTCAATTTCTAAAAATAGATTAGGATATGAACTGCTTCGTTTTATGTCGGCATACTTTTCATGCATGAAGCCCTAATTATAAAGCGTGCATTTTCAAAATTTAATTTATTTTTATTTAAATGAGCACTTTCTGCTCTGAAAATAAATTAATAGATAGGAAATTAGCTCGACAACTTCTTCATCCGATCGAGTTACATATTGTGTAATTTGCCTAAAGTGTGTAACTTACATAGCTTGAGAAGAAAAGACACCCTATACATTTCTCCTGTCATGATATCCGATGAATGCGGCATATATAGTAAAGGGGGGGGGGCTGATTTACGAGTTTACTCAAAATTTTGATTTTCACTTTTAATGATTAAAATCTACAATCTAAAAAGTTCCACCACAAAAACAAGGTTGTACATTATGACAAAAGCTCATTATATAGAGTTTATTATTTGTTATGTAAACAAAGAATGAGGACTGTTATTGTTTACAGAGATTTGAAAATGTTTGGTTATTGACCAGAGTTTATGATCTATATCACATTTCAAGTAATTAGTGTTTATGCAAAATTATGGTGCTTCAAATTACAAAATTAACATTTCACTGCTTAGTTGTAAACATTAAAAGACTCGAGTCTTTGTTTACATAACACAGAGTTATGGCTAAAATCAAGCTCTTATCCTTGCATTCAGAAGGTCCAAAGTTTGGATGTAAACTTTAAATATATTACAATTTTAATATTTAACATCAAAGAAATTTTTTTTTACAAAAAGGTGAACCAGTCCATTAATATGCATCCAGGGGCCTCCGTGGCCGAGTGCACTCAAAATCACAAGGCCTCTCACCTCTAGTCGGCGCGGGTTCGATTCTCGCTCGCGCCGATATATGTGGGAAAGTTTGCCAGTTTACTCTCGGAAGGTCGGTAGTCTCTTCCAGGGTACATTGTATCTGGGTTCTCTCCTCCAACAATAAAAAATGGACGCGCCACCAGATAACTGAAAAATTGTTGAGTGTGGCGGAAAACAACAACAATCAATCAATCAATAATATGCCTCCATATTGATTAGCCATTACGCGTGCGCGCACATATGTGTGTGTATTTTAACTATTTTATGCAGTCAACAAAATTTAAAAACAATTGAGATGATCCCACCGATTCGTAGTCTTGAAAAAATTAATATTAATTTACAAAATAATGCAGAGCAATGAATCAATACAACTCACATTATAGAGTTCGCTGTTGTATTATAAAGACTTTGAAATGTTCAACTAAGTTTTATACAAAACTAACGTCACTTATGTTTCCTCAAGCATGAGGATCCTCGGTCGTCTCTGAATGCAAATATTAAGATTTTTTTTAATGTGTTATGTTTTTATTATTAATATATACACTTATAAGTGAATATAAGATAAACATAAATGTATGACAAACATGCCATTCATGTCATATCCAATATCAAATAAATTATGCATACATATTGTAACATAATTAGATAATATAATGAGAGTTGGAGGGGGATAGGGAGAAAAATTAATGATCATCCATCATTAAGGACCATTTCTTCCAGTTGGTATTGAAATCAATAATCAAAATTGGTAATGACTGCTCCTTCACAAAACGCTCGGCATTTATAAGTGAGAATCACGGGGCTCTCGAATGTGGTAATTAAAACGGAGGTCCTGTGTCGCGACAGGCGTTGTCACGTTAAAGAACCACTGCTACGGCCCTGAGAGCTAAGCAAAGGTCCAACTTTGTGGTACTTCACCTACAGCTGGTGACGTTTCAATATGAGTGAAAACTTCTGGACTGGACATAAAATAAATAAACCAATCAATAAAACCAGCCACTCTTGCCATGTCTTTTTCGGTGGGAAGGAAATCATCCTTGTCAAGTCATGCTCGGAAGGCCTTACTTGTTGGGTCTATGAGAGATCTTTAGTGGGTTGAGAAGTACGATATTCAGAAATAGAATTCCACATTGGAGTCCGTCATTCGATACCCGATTCCAGGCATTCGTGCTTGCACTAGGAATGCCTCGGGCACAACGATAGAGATCTATGTGCGTAATAGGAGCTTTTTAGCAAAGGCAGTTGTTTCTGTAAATAAGTTATGACGTCTGTAGAAACAAGTGTCTGTGCTTTTTAGGCGCGGATTCCAACCAAACGATAAACTTCGCCGAGTTATTTCTTGTCATAAAGCTATCACTTGTAGTGAAATCACGAAACTTATGGAAATCAATTTTAAGTACAGAAAATGAGACAATTGCGATTTTTTAAATATGATGATTGATCCGTAAAATAGAGTTTTTGATTGAATATCCAGATATTGATTGATCAAGGTGGGGCAACTGTCATGGTGCTCTTATTAGCATACTGATTTCATTCATTACCTTTACTGTACTACATACTAAGAAAGATGACTATCCAAAAATCAGAGACCTTGCCTGATGTAACTTCCTTAACATACAAGACTTGGTTAAACACAGGACCCACCTTGCCTCTTCCATAGGAATTGTCCCACAGTTCATAAAGACGATTTCATTAGCTCCAAAGCCTGCTCTGAATGTTTCGATATAACCAGAAATAGAGCTCTTTTCTGAGTCAGATCTTAATTCCCCTACATTTAAGCATGCTGTGGAGAAGATACTGCTTCCTGAGTCAAGGGAACCAGTAAAGAAGAAACGTCGACTTTTTGATATTGACGACTTGTTTTTACCTCAGCCTTCTGCCAAGTTTCATCTTAAGAGAAACTGCCGTCAGTTGCTGTGCCAGTGAATTCCAGTGCACTGCTTCCCCTGCCCCTGATCGTGTTTCCACATCCGCTACCGTTGCCTATCCTCTCCCCACTCTGTATTCGAACCAAGTTACTGCTGTCCCAACTTCTGTAATTTCAATGGTCTCCACACCACACTGGAGTTTATGAACGTTTTTTGAGACATTTTCATACTCAAATTTGAACTCCGTGCTCTAAATCTTACTAATACTTAAAAATAATGGGTATAAAACTTTAATAAAATAATCAAATGGAGTACATGCTCAAGAGTTTTGGAGTATGTTTCCGAGTTTGCTCAGAGTCCTACTCAATACAAAACAGGACTGCGTATTGACAAATATATTGCCGTCTGTTACTACAAAATTAGCAATAAAGACGCTCCAGGCTGTTCTGAGAGCGTATTGGTTGATGACGACGAAGTATTTAATCGGTGGTAATTATTATCGGTGGCTGTAAATATCCAGGAATCTGTTTCATTGTTGCTAGTAATAGTGCATATTTTTTTCATTTTTAATGGTATAAGATGTGCTGTGATAAAGTCTTCAAAGTAACCAGCTATGTGCCTATCTGGACAGGATCAGTGCATGACAGTTGCATCTTTAGGCAATTAGCGCTTTGTGCACAGTTTGAGAATGGTATATTTTGTAGGTAGCAAATCACGTTTAGCTATACTAGATAGATCATCTCATCAATATCTACCATCTTTTGTTAAATATTCAACTTATAGTTTAGAAGCACGAAGTCACTTTCAGTCAATAAAGAGGGGTACTGAAGACCTATTCTAATCCGGATCACCACGAGATTATATATATCTATATATATATATATATAAATCTAAATTTTGAATATTATGCAATTTTAAAGAATTAGTTGTTTTTTTTAAATCAACTTATTTAATCGGTTATATTATTAAATTCTTGAAACTGAATATCGATCTGAAAATGGCTTGGGTAGTCTTTCTTTCTATTCAGTGGATGTTTGTTGCCTGGAAGAGTTGTGGAGATCAGTCAATAACATTTTTTGTCTGAATGAGATCAAACAGCTACCAGTCGTTCATTATAACAATACTGTACTCCGCATGCACGAAACCTGGGAGATGTATTCAACTAAATCTTTACCCACACACCAAAATTGTCTCTGGCCAATATCTCTCCCAACAAGAAAACATTGATGTTTCCGTCAATTGTCGCCCGGAGAATTTCAAGTGTTAACTTTTTTGTTAACAGGAATATTCTTTGAAATAACAAAAGGTCCATCACCCACCTGATTCACTTTAGGTCCTGCTCTTGTTCGATGTTTTTAATCCCCCCCCCCCCCCCCAGTGTTTATTTTGACCCTGTATTGTGGCTTGAACTTAACCCCGAAGGAATTTACACACCATATGAATGCTTCAATGCCGAAATGACTAACATGACCTTGAATTCTGCAGAAGAATTTCTTTCCTTATACATGCATTATGTTAAATTTGATCACCATAACCACAGGGTTAGTCACTTGAATTTAAAAAACAAAAATGAATCAATACCGTTTAGGAACGTATGCATTTTGATATGATTTAGTTTAGCCATACAACTCTTGAAAAGAATTTGTTTTCATTGATTTTCTGTATATTCCCATGTTCTGGTTCCGTGCTGTACCTAGGGCCCTGAATTGAACAAATCTCCATTTAAAACTTTGATTTCCTGTTGTGGTCTCACCATACTTCCGGTGACCACAGTTTGAACAAACTTGAATTTGAACTACCCAGGGATACTTGCATATCAGTATGACTAATCATGCATGGTCCTATTGTTCTTGGGAAGAGTTTTAAAGATTTTTCCTACAGATCTGCATGTAAAATTTGATCCCCAGTGATGAACTCATCCTTCTACTGAGGGTCATGGTTTGAACAAACGTGATGCGATATGTCAGGAAGCTTTCATATGACCTTTTACTTTTCTGGGACAATGGTTCTTCATAAGATTTTTAGAAGACTCTATCCTAGCTTTTTTCTTTTCTTGATTATCTCCCTTTGAAGGGGGACATGACCCTTAATTTGAACAAACCTGAATCCCCTTTATCCAAGGATCATTTGTACCAAGTATGGTTGGAATTGGCCCAATGGTTATGCATGGAGAAGATAAAATGTGAAAAGTTTACGAACAGACGAACTGGAAAAAATGTTATTAGAAAATCTCCCCTGTCAGCTAAACCACAAGCTCATAAGTTGAATATTTCTTGAAAAAGATTTTCTAAATACCCAGACATTGAACATTCTTTTAAAAAAAATAGAAGGGTGGTGTTTTACATTAAGTCGAATATATTTCACTCATATTGAAACGTCACACTCATATTGAAATGCCACAAATTCAGACCTATGCTTAGAGCTCAGGGCCGTAGCAGTGAGAGTTCTTTAACATGACAACGCTTTTTGCGACACGGAAACTCCATTTTTAAGGTCATCCCCGAAAGGCCCGTGAATCTACACTATGTATACGTCATAGGTTTGACGCGGCCATAGCACGAGCGGGGCTCGAACTCACGACCTCTCGGTTACGAAGCGAATGGTCTAACAACTGAGCTACCTAGATTGGCAATATAATGTACCTTGTAGGCTTGTAGTTACAATTTATTAATTAGGACTAATGTGTCACACAGCAATGTGCAAGGAATCGCAAGACTAGGTCAGATCCGAAAGACCCGTGATTCCCACTTAACTACCGAGCATTTGGCGAAGGAACAATCATTATCTATGTTTGACACGAACGGGGCTCGAACTCACAGACTCCCAGTTACAAAGCGAACGCTTACCACTGAGCTACCGCAACCGAAGGGTCCGTAATTTATGTACAAATCTACAGACGTTTTTTCCTTGATAAATATTTTTTAAAAAAGTAAATGGATAAAAGAACAAAACAAAACAAACAAACAAACAAACAAAAAAAGAACCAAAAAAAAAACCCGAAACAAAACAAAGAAAAAACAACAATTAAAATAGACAAACAAAAAAAATCCCCAACCAAACACAAACAAAAACTATATCTTCCAAAACCAATTCTTAACATACATGTATAATATACTATATAAATAAATTCTTAAAATACATCTTACAATAATCCTTAAAGTGCATGTATGCGGGAAAAAATCTTAATATATTTATTATCTTCAAATAAAATCCTCAAAGTATATCTCTTTCAAAAGAATAGAACCTGATGCGGAGTCGACATAGATCTTCTTTAAAAAATTATGTAATACAGCCTTTGAAAACATCCAATAAAATCCACTCTTATAAAACACCTTTAGAAACGCCCCATACTTTATTAGCTGCTGTATTTCAGACTCACGTAGGGGATCTGTGACGCGTGTTTATGATCAAGGTGACAGCATTGCCATCTCACCAGATTTCTCATTATCTGGATAATTCTTTATGGTCATTTATGATTGGATATAACGAGGAAATCTTATAAAGTCCGGGATGCTGGATTTATCAATTACCGCGGTATGTGGAATGATCAAGAATGTCTGCTGTAATATTGGGGGAATACATGCAAACTACACAAATATATTATTATATACATTATATATGGTTGTCGCATGGATAACACATACCATTAGCAAACTAAATTGAAATTTAGATCTATCATCTCGATATAAATAGACTGATGCAGCGTAGTGCGCATAGGTTCAAGAACACGATATCGTACACACATCAGCACAGCCAAGGTCACAATGCCATACACATCTTATACTCAAAACCTGCATGAATTGTTTAAGATTACAATGCCATACACATCTTATCCGCACAGCCAGCAAAGAATGTTCAAGGTCACGATGCCATACACAAATTATCATCACAGCCAGTATGGATTTTCAAGGCCACAATGCCATACGCTGGCAGCTGATCTGCACAGCCAGCACGAATTGTTCAAGGCCAAGTATATTGTCATACTAATATATTATCATCGCAGCCAGCCTGCATTTTCTGAGGTCACAATGCCATACATATCTTATCCGCATAGCCAACATGGATTGTTCAAGGTCAGAATGCCATGCAGCCATATCTTATCCGGGTTAGAAAAGGTCCTCAGTAACCCTTGCTTGTCGCAAGAGGTAACTGAATGGAGTGGTCCTTAAGATGTGACCGCAAAAGCTGAGCTGTGGCATGATAAAGATCCCTCCCTACTCAAAGGCCGTAAGCGCCGAGCATAGGCCTAAATTTTGCAGCCCTTCACCGGCAGTGGTGACGTCTCCATATGAGTGAAAAATTATTCTCAAGAGGGGCCTTAAATAATATACAACCAACAACAACCAGCGTAAATTGTTTAAGGTCACAATGTCATATAAATTTTATCCGCACAGTCAGTATGGATTGTTCAAAGTTATATCTTATGCTCAAAATCAGCATAAATTGTTCAAGGTCACAATGCCATCAACATCTTATGCTCAAAACCAGCATAAACTGTTCAAGGTCATATGCGTCTTATACTCAAAACCAGCATAAATTGTTCAAGGTCACAATGTCATACGCATCTTATGCTCAAAAGCAGCATAAACTGCTTTCAAATATTTGTACCTATTTTCAAATAATTGAATCTATCTCCAAATGAATCGATGATAAGTATAACTGAATTAAAGATCAGTCGAAATCAGTTGAGGAAAGGCGTTTCCAAAACAACAATCGCCCATTTTCTCTTGAAAGTTAAAAAAAATGGGAAACTGGAGTTAAGATAAAACGAGCATTGTTATAGAACCTACACTTATACTTGTATATAATAATGGAAAATATCCCCTGTAATTGTATTCCAACTCCTGTAGTGTTACATTACATTTGTGAGTGCCTTTTCATGTAGTGGGTGGAACTTGTCGTTTTAACAAACCATAAAGCCGTGATAGGGGACTTAATAACCCACGGTACAAATGTGGCAGACAGTTTGAGTCCTAGGAACCGTTTCTGAAAAAAGGCGTACGACCTGGCGCAAGCTTAATCTGGACTAAATCTGAAAATCAGATTAAGTTTCACAAAAAGGCGGAGGTTTAGTTTAGACTAAATCATGGCTTAAATCTACCCCTGCTTATAGGTAGGCATAAATTCTCAGTTTGTTCACTTCCTTTTTCACACTTGTTTTCGTGCAGCTTTCTTCCTTTTCACCTGAAAATTTAATGTCTTTCCATCTTTTTCCCCTCCATCATTAACGCCCTTGGTCCCACTGAAGACTAAATTTATTTTAAAAGAAAATGAAAAACAAGAACAAAACTATGAATTAACGCATTTTAATACATGTAGATCTACATGTACCATGGTATATGAAAAATATAATAGTTTACAATTGTATTTACGAGGCTCGGAGATCTCTCTCCCTCCCTCCCCTCTCCTCTCTCTCTCTCTCTCTCTCTCTCTCTCTCTCTCTCTCTCTCTCTGTAACGATTTAAGAGGTACACGGGATTTTTAAATGTCTACAAAATTATTTCCGTTTTCCACTTAATTTAAAATTGAATTTATGCCTCTTCATTTTAGGTATATTTACATGTTGTTCTCAGAAACCGTTTTATTTTATTTTTTAACATAGTGAGAGGGTGTGTGTGAAGGAATCCTTGAATTCCTCGATAGTTAAATCTGGGGGGGGGGGATGAAAATTTATATGTAAAAGACAAATATCCCTGTCAAAAAAGCCACACACTTACTTGTATATGTACTTGTCTAGTTCCATATGATTTTGAATACATAAAACATGTGTATAATTGTAATTATATACTGTATAGTTAAAAACTCAAATACACTGAAAATCATTTTCAGTCTCCAGGATTGAAAATGAATCGCGTTGTTACAACCAAATATGCATTATCTAAATTATGTAGATGAAATATGAAAAATATTTCAAAGTGAAGATTATTTCTCTGCAATTTAAAATCACATGTATTTATCAGTGGTGGATTAAGAGGGGATTGCGGGGTTGTAACACCCACCTCTCTATAGTTGATTACGGGGTTGTAACACCCACCGCCTTTATAGTTGATTACGGGGTTGTAACACCCACCCCTCTATAGTTGATTATGGGGTTGTAAACCCACCCCCTCTATAGCTGATTACGGGGTTGTAACACCCACCCCCTCTATAGCTGATTACGGGGTTGTAACACCCACCCCCTCTATAGTTGATTACGGGGTTGTAACACTCATCCCTCTATAGTTGATTACGGGGTTGTAACACCCACCGCCTTTATAGTTGATTACGGGGTTGTAACACCCACCGCCTCTATAGTTGATTACGGGGTTGTAACACTCATCCCTCTATAGTTGATTACGGGGTTGTAACACCCACCGCCTTTATAGTTGATTACGGGGTTGTAACACCCACCGCCTCTATAGTTGATTAGGGGGTTGTAACACCCACCCTTCTATAGTTGAATAAGGGGTTGTAACACCCACCCCCTCTATAGTTGATTACGGGGTTGTAACACCCACCCCCTCTATAGCTGATTACGGGGTTGTAACACCCACCCCCTCTATAGTTGATTACGGGGTTGTAACACCCACCCCCTCTATAGTTGATTACGGGGCTGTAACACCCATCCCTCTATAGTTGATTACGGAATTTTTGTCACTTTAGTAGCTTTACTCCACCCTCCCCTATATAAACGGGGGAAAAATACAAACTTACAAAGGGATATTGCCTGACACAATGTCCAGTTTTGTTAATACTTTTTAAAAATTAAAACCTAGCCTTTTATTATAGAATATGTCCAAAACATGTCATTTTTCAATGCACTATGCAACTAGTAATCAAAACCTACCAGAATTCCAATACCAGCCTTGTATGTTTTTTATTGTTTCTTTTCATATTTTCATATTTATTATGTGATTTTAAGGACCCTATTGTAAATAAACTAATTTAAGCTTTTATGAGTTATCCTTAGGTTATCATATCATTATGTCATGTATCCATGTCACTCTTTATATAGTGCTATAGATTATGCCAGGTTTTAAATTGTTGATATGAATTTATGAATGAATCATGACATTCTGTGATATTTTCCCTTGAATAAAATAGGCAGGGGGGACTCCCATTGAAAATTTTCTGGATCCGCTCCTGCAAATGTCACATATGCGTCGTTTTGAGTTGTGCATGATTCTTTATACTATCTTATGTACCTAGATGTATTTTTGTAATGTTTATATTTTTCTTGAGAGTAAGATTATTAATCCGCCTTATGTAATCATAATCTTTAAGTGAATAGAAATATTATCTCTGCAATCTTACTACTAAGAGAAGAGGTGCAAATGTTTGGACATACGCTGCTTTGTGAAATGCAAGTTTCGAGATGTGTCTGAGTTACTTCCTTTTAGGGAACTCTCGTATATAGTAAGGCGCGAAATCATAGGTTTACACGCGGACCATCACTGCATAAAACAAGAAAGCAACTTGACGAAAGTGTCAAAAGTATCAGGCCGCAGAAAATATGGAGAAATCATTCCATTGTTTAAATTATTACTTCTTTTTATCAGATCGAACCATACTGACGATATGCATTTTGTGCATCCTTACAGGATGAAGAGTTAACTGTGAAGTCATACTTTAAAGCAATATAAGCTGTCAAAATTGTTATTTTGGGGTCCCTAAAATTTAATCGAAATTTTGTAACATCTACCTTCTAATACCTGATTTTATCGATTAAACTTTTGACATGTTGTATTTTTTGCATTAAATGTAAAAATTGTTCGACAGTTGAAATTAAGTCTTCCCGTACCTTAATTTTTCCGACATTATTTCCGTATGCAATGACCTAAAGTTGAACTCATTCGGCAAAATCAAATGCGCAAGCGCAATATTTCCGGTAAGCACGAAAGATGTCTGACACGAAAGGTTCGAAGCGAGGGAGAATGCCGACTTTAACTGATTCGGGACGAAAAAGATATAAAAACATATAACATCGTTAACAATGCCAAAATAATGATGATAACTAGAATTTTATCTCACTTCGCCGTCCATATTTTAATGACCCGGATACAACCCGATCCACCCCGATCAGCATCAGAATCATTCGTGTCAACATCGGTTATCTTCGGGATTGTCGCCGACGATTAATCAGCTGCCATTGTTAGGGTCAAACGGAATGTCGAAGAATATAATTTTCATCACGTAAAGGTGTGTAAACGATGCATAAGAGAGAAAATTCGATGCAGTTCTTTTTTTCAATCATATCAACGTTCATTTAACCTCTTTTAATGCCACTATAAAAAATTGCAATTTTGGCAGCTTATATTGCTTTAATTAAGATGCCTTTTAGTCGGTAAACTTAGTTAGCAGAAACAATTTTACGCAGAGGGTAATCCACTTTACACGGCATATCTGTTTGGAGTTTTTACTTATCAAGGCTCGACAATACGTGTGTACAAATATAGGGCAATAATTAGGACGTATGCAAATGTGCGAAATGATCAAAAGGAATACAAACAATTATAGATCGTGAGGAGAAAAGAATACAGGAATGAAAGAAAGAAACTGTAGGTGCACTCTGTCTCACTCACACATACGGAGTAGTACTAAAAGCACCCCATACACAGAAGAGCTTCTATCGAGAAACCTGCACATATAGACCAATCTAAATATTACCTCAACTTTGGTGGTCGGACTAATTTACGCCAAAATCCATAATACAAAGTTTAAAGTTCATGTCCAGAGGATGGAAGGTTGTGAGCCAAAAGAGGTAAGAATAGGCACTCCAAGAGTTGACAGTTCGAGTCCTGGACAGGGCTTCAAAGCTGGTGATTCAAATCTGACAGTTCGAGTCCTTTACAGGACTTCAATGGTGATAATTCAAATCTGACAGTTGAGTACTGGGAAAGACACAAGATAGATGTGAATAGTAAGCATAAGATTCTGGTAAAAATGCACATATAACATATGATTTCGACTTTAGTTGCAAAAATATACATAAATAAATCAATATTAAGCAGATGTAAAGTCTTTCTATGGCACAATAAGCACAATAAGCACTGACATGTGCTTAAACGCGTATACTGTTCGATTACACTATATAGGTAGATATGCATATTGATGGACTTAAAGCCTACAATAAGTTGCTTGCCTTATGTTTTCCTGATATTTCATAAACTTGTTCTTAGTTTATAATCCGTGACCACTTATTTGACATCTAATAATACTGTTAATTATGAGACGTTGACAGAGGTGTATTTGAGTTTAAGGAACGATAACTCTTGGTAGACATGGGGGGGGGGGTGAGGTGGGGTGGGGAAGTTAAAAAAACCACATGGTAAATGTACTGATCGGACAATTCGAGTTTTGTGGAGATGGAGTTTAAAACACGCGGGATACTGTTACAACTGTTCTATGCAACAGAGTTACAATAAAATGGAAATTTAAAACAAAGAACATCGGAGCAGGTCAGATGTGCGACGCAATCTTATCACGGCAAAAGACTTGAAAATAGTAGATAAAATTATATAATAGTGCAAAAGAATCGAGTCACAGAAACTGAAAAGCGATATTAATTTAAGTAAAATAATTTTTGATAATACATGAGGGTATGAACTGCGACGCTTCACGCCGATTTTGAAGTATGAGTTCTCAAACGCGGTATATAATTTGCTGTCGCACCGATACAAGAAAAAAGTGAAGGCAAGGACGTTGGAGCAGGAGCAATAGCCATTGACCCAATAATTTTGCAGACAGAAAGAAAAAGGGGGGGGGGTGATAATTTTATGACATTTGTGACGGTGATCTGTGTTCATTGAAGGGTGGAATGCAACGACGATCTGTGGTTATTGAAGCGGCAAAGTTTAAACTCGGTTGTTCATTTTTGAATTCTTTTGCTCGAGAATTATCAATACTTAAATACCAGTGTTTAAATTTTTGATTAATTGGTGAACGTTTCGATCGAGAATTTTTCACTCATATGGAGACGTCTGTGAAGAGCTGCAAAATATAGGCCTATGATCGGCGCTTACGGCCATTGAACAAGGAGGGATCTTTATCGTGCGACACCTGCTTTGACACAGGGCCTCTGCAAGGGGTACTGGGGACCTATTCTAACCCAGATTTCCACTACCCGAATCCCCACTGAAATTTTTGAGTTGAGAATACACCAAGTTGAAATATATATTAATATGATTATCGACCTGTCCTATTTAATACTATATTTACAATGACATGCAATTTAAAACAAATAGGTTAATTTTGTTTTAATTTATAATATACCATCAGATAAATAATATTGTCAAGATGTTGATGAAAATCTAAATAGACCTAGTTCGACCCCCCCCCCCCCCTCCCACATTCCGATCCTTCCTAATGTTAAATACATTTCAAACCCCTGGGAGGTATGATTACAAATATATGACATAGAAGAAGTTTTTACATTCTCTTAAAAACGAAGTTCCTTGGTTGACTTTGCAGCGTCGAAGAGCTGACGATCGCACGGGATACTTTTATTTTTTGTTTGTTTTACATCCCGTTGAGAATTTTGCAGTCATGGTTGTAGGTGAAATACCACAAATTTAGGCCTATGCTTAGCGCTCAGGACCGTAGCAGTGATATTTCTTTAACGTGCCAAGCCTGTCGCGACAAGGGACCTCCGGTTTTTTTTAAAGGCCACATCCAAAAGACCTGTGATTCTCACTTCTAAATGCCGGGCATTTGGCGAAGGAGCAACCACTACCTATTTTTACGTCTTAGGTTTGACGCAGCCATGGCACGAGCGGGGCTCAAACTCACGATCTTCCTCCGATTACGAAGCAAACGCTCTAACCACTGAGCTACCGCGACTGGGTGGAAACTTTTATGAAAATTGAATTACACAATAGGCCTGTGAGATGAGGTATATATAACACTTGTTTTTGGAAATTTTGTTTAAGTTCTGGTACATTTCAAGTGTAAAAATCAGTTGTGTGTATGTGTGTTTTGTGTGTGTTTTTTAAAAGCCTAGAATGGTCTTGCAAGAAACCGGAAATTCAGACGGCTATCAAACAGCAAAGGCCTGTATAAAGTTCAGGCGAAAACGGTGTTCCGGCAGTAACTCGAAACTCTCCTATTGAAAAGTGAGATATAACAAAATAAAAATTTCAAAAGTTTGGTATTTGATTGTTAAAACAGGTGCGCTGTGCAAACGAGTTGCCATAATTGAGAATCGAGATCCGAAAGACAATATTTGAACAGGTATGCGATATAATCGAGATAAAGTAAACGAAAAAGAAAAGTTTCAACGGTTTTACGATCAATATTATCGAGTCCCTGAAAATCGTTCCAAGCCTTTACGCTATACAAAACCCAATGGTTTAGAATGCGTAAAGAGCAAAAATGCAATATCTGACATCTGAATATTAATGAATGAATATATTTAAAAGAATTCGAACATGATCACACCAAATGTTCGCCAGTCTCTGAGTAGAATTGAATTGATAATGCTTGCTCTGAAGGACAAGTCGGCATTGCTTTTGTTGTTATGGAAGTTTTGAATCAAGATGGCATAGATATAAACTCATTATCAAAAATTGGAATCGGCGACATTATATATATATACACGATGACGTACAAAATGTTGCAGTTAAAGTCGATTCTATATTTTAAAATCTCACTGATGTAATGAAGCGATATATAATGCAAACTCTTGAATGCTCTGTCACAGGAAGGGCATTAACCCAGAAAACGGATTCCTGGAATTTCTGGAGGATGAAAGCCACACGTCTCAGGCTCTGTCCTGTGATGTTGAATCCCGTAGAGAGAAGCGCACATCTGTCTGAAGTACGTATCGATTTCTTGTTGTATAGATCCTGCCATGTCATTGAATCATAAGATCTGTATCGCAGGTCATCCAGAACTGACTTTGTTATGTCAGTCACCCCATGACAGTTGTACAGGTCCAAGGGTTCTCTCGTTCAATCTTAGTGCTCTGACAAGAGGCGGGTCGCAAACACTGCATGAAACCATAGCAACAAGAAAATGAATAAAACACTATTTTTGTTTGCTGATGATTGCACATAAGATAATAAAGGAAGAGATACTTTAAGTGAGTGTTTTGAGAAGGAAGCAATGACGAAAAGCTAGAACGTAATACTAACCGGCAAAGTGTACTCATTTATATATCAGATTTATTGAATGCATATTGAATCTGTAATTTGACCTTGTATGTTGCTAACTTAAATGTGAGATGCATTGATTGCTTTCAGGTGCGTGTCTCATGGCCATGTGTATATAATATTTCGTAGAAAATATTTTTTGTTGAAAATTGTATTTTACTTTCAAGGCTTTGGTACGGTATAACGATAATACGCAAACAAAAATAACTGCATTAAGGTAATCGCACGTATTTCACGTTTTATATCAGAGTATTGAACCATTCGTGTCAAGCTTTTCAATGTTTTCATTGGAAACGAGCCTAGGATAATATTGTATTCTGATGCCTTTCAAAAATCTAAAGAAAATATCGAATTTTGCTGAACATTAATAACATCTGCTGTTTCGATTTGATCAAGAGGTCACATGATTTGTAAATTCAATTTGCAATTTAGCACTTAACTAAGGATTTCTTTTTTCAAACGACAAATTGTGATTATATATATTTTATTCACCAAGTGTTCATCTCCGGAAGACCAGTAACCGTACCGGAAACTTATCAATGTGTCCGCGTCGTACATCATCCATTCACCTGTACATTTTTGTGAGTACCTTTAACTAATCCGAGTTTATATCCATCTCTAATGTAATCAAATGTGTGTATCCCGTGTCCTCAATAGAATTAATGAAATGGTATCTGTATCAAGACTATCACTCGAAAAGTAAATATGTCAGCAACTGTACTTATATAGTGTACTTTATGTTGCATATTAGCAACATTTGCTACAAATTTTTACTCAAAAATGAAAATAAAATCTAAATTTATATTTTTATAAGTAAAATCACTTCAACGTATGGAATGTAATTTATCCCCATAATTTCTCATTTAGCCTAAAATAGTGGGAAAAAATTGTAAAGAATTGTATATGGAGTGTTAATATATTTCACCTTTGAACATCAAAGAAAATTTGCAAGTCTCTTACTTTTTAGGAATTTTACATTTGTACTTATTACAACCAAACTAATCTATATATATATATATATATATATATATATATATATATATATATATATTCTCTATGTATATATATATATATATATATATATATATATATATATATATATATATACCCCAATCGGAACCCCTCACCCTTTACTTCTTTTTACGGAGTCTTTTTACGAAGTAAAGGGCGAGGTGTTCCGATTGATACATACCCATGCAACCATTTTTGAAAATTTTGTATCAGGTGTCCTTAAGACACTTTTTAAATCGGAATAAAATACGCCCCAGCTTTCAAAGTACTGTATTTGACTTTTATTTTTAAGCTTTGATAATAATAATTTCCACTGAGCATTATATCTATCTATCTATCTATCTATCTATCTATCTATCTATCTATCTATCTATATATATATATATATATATATATATATATATATATCTGTGTGTGTGTGTGTGTGTGTGTGTGTGTGTGTGTGTGTGTGTGTGTGTGTGAAAGTGCGAAAACAGATATACGGTTTTAGGGGTTTAACAAAATACCACATTTTTAAAGCTACGGGGGAAGTGGATATCCAAAACACAGTGATTTTCTCTATGCTTTATATTAAAGATTTCTTTATTTAAGACAGTTATGTTCTTTAAAAATTCATTATAATCTATGTACTTTATAAAATATTTCAAATACAGTGTGTATCTGGTATGATCTTCTTAAATTGACGTCAAATACCAATCTCATTAACCTTGTAGCGTGTGACAGCGTGGCAAGAATTCCAGAGACATCGAAAGGAAGTTTTAACACTTGCCTAAATCATAATGTAGATTGTCGAGTAGTCCATTGTGCTCGTCACACGCTGCAAGATGTAGCTCCGCAGGTGCTGTCCTGGGTCTGGAAATGAATATCCGTATACAGTCTATATATATCCAGCTATAGTGAATTTCTATGGTTAGTAAGTTGTATGTTGTTTAACGTCCCATTTGAGGATCGTTCACACACACACACACACACACACACACACACAGGTCGTGAGTTCGAGAGCCTCGCTCGTGCCATGTCCTCGTCAAACATAAGATGTAAAACTAGGTAGTGATTACTCCATCGACAAACTCTCGGCATTTAGAAGTGAGAATCACGGATCTTTCAGAAACGGAGGTCCCGTGTCACGGTAGGCGTTGGCACGTTAAAGAACCCTCACTGCTACGGCCCTGAGCGCTAAGCATGGGTCTAAATTTGTGGTACTTAAACTACAGCTGGTGACGTCTCAATATGAGTGAAAAATTGTCGATGGAACGTAAAACAAACAAATAATCAATCAATCACAACATATTGTGGGGATCCAAGTTAGAATTGGTCTTCAGTACCGTTGCTGGTTGTTAGAGGTGACTAAATGGGGCGGTCCTTCGGATGAGACCGCAAAATCCGAGGCTCCCGTAACACAACAAGTGTGGCACGATAACGTTCGTTCCCTGTTTGATGGCCGTAAGCACCGAACATAGGCCTAAATTTTGCAGCAATTCACTGGCAACGGTGACGTCTCCATATGAATAAAAGATTCTCGAGTGGGACGTTAAACACCACACATATAGATATAGATATCTATCTATCTGTGTGTGTGTGTGTGTGTGTGTGTGTGTGTGAATGAGTCTGTTTTTCAGTAACAGTTAACAGCCATATAATGAAAAGGTGAAGATAAACAGAAAGAATCTCATAAATTCTATAAGGAATACAGAATTAAGAGCTGGTTAAACACGGACCCTAGACACACCAGGGGTGGGTTCAAATTCCAAGGAGGAGTAAGCATTCATTGCCGATCGGTCAGACACCCGTGAGCCCTATATTTTGATCAGGTAAACGGGGATTCCGTAGTCAAAACAATGTGTAAAGAACAGCCAATAATTGATATTGGTATTTGACCTAATGGCAGGTTGTATTGGCAGACGAGATCGTTATAATGACCATAAAATTTGCGAAATGCTTACTTTAAACGAGACTGTTGAAACCCCTGTAACATCAACGTGTTTGTCGGTAACATGCCTCGATTTAAAAACTGATCACGCGCAGAACAATTTCTTGCGTATTGAATCAGTTGAAAGACATGAACACCATACGCAGCTGGGAATGAAATATTGCTTCATAAATATGGGAATTTGACAATGGAGAAGCTAAAGTTGAAGTCATCCCGATTTTTTGTCTGATGTATGCTGGTTATAATTATTTGATGTTATTATCATCTACTTCAAATGGTGTGCAATAAAAACTTGATATAGTGAAACCTGTCTAATCCGACATACACTGGGAGACAGTACATTTTTTGTTGGAGTACATTGTGTGTCGGAATAAACACTAGAAAAACAATGAAAATATGATATTAAGATTAAAAACAGGGGTCGGAAAGCCCAGTGAAACGAATTGATCGGATTAGGCAGTTTTCACTGTATAGACAAATATTTTTATAACTGGCGTCTTAGCGTCAACTCATCCAAGACAAAAATAGTGATGTTTTTCAATAAACCTGTTTTTTTTTTTAACAAAGTAAATCTATTGTATTCAGGAATTCAAATATCATATAGAAAGGCTTGTTATAAATTACCGAAGGAATTATGTCTAATTGCCATAATATCAGCATTAATTTTCATTTATTTGGGGGCTTTTAAACCTTTGGCTTCCAAAATCAAGAAAAAAGACAATACAAGGGATAGTACTTTTTACGATTTGAAATGTGCAACATTGTTTTAAATAGTGTAAGGCTACTTTAGGTGTTCATAAAAAACACTTAATTTTACAGTTCCATCAGAACTTGGTAGATTTTCATTGTATTATCAAATTATACAAGCTATGATAAAAGATTAATTTCGGTTTACATTCATCTTTTGTTCTTCACAATCTCAAAGAGGCTTTTCCTTCAAAATAAACCGTGGTGGTTTGATACCATCCATGATTTGTTAGACAAATTATCTGACTTCAAAGATATTGACTTATCAAAACGAAATCCTTACTCTTCAAGAAAAAGTCCTCTATTATAAGACATTATTTCATGAGCATGTGGATAAAGATGAACAGCGAAATGGCAAATTAATAACCTATGTTACATTCAAAAACAATGTTTGAAGAGGGCACTGTTCTCTTCATTGTTAATAATTTTGATCAGAGGTAAAGCATACCTGAATTTTATATTTCTTCAGCTCATCAACTAAAGGATACATACGACTTCAGTCTAAATTTAGATTATGCTCTCAATGTATTATGAAAGAGCAATTTTTACTGGTTTGTCCGACATACAGTAATGAAAGCTTACAATTAATGGGAACTATATCAAAAATAAATTCAAACTTCGTTTTTATAATATCTGATGAGAAACTACTCTTAATAACGAAAACAAAAAGTTTTGTGTTTGACTGAAAGAATTATTTCTGAAAACAGCAAAGGAACAATTTTATTAGTAGATTCATTAAGATGTACAGAATGAACTAGATTATTATTGACATAAGACACATCTGCACTACTTGTTTTTCTATGGATGAATGCTTGTGATAATTTAAGGCACACTATACGTTTCTGACATTTATTCTGTTATATTTTCATCTCCTCGATTTGAAGAGTTCTTGTATAATTTCCGAAATGGGTTTGAATCATATATGGTATAGTAATATTATTATGCTTTGTGTGTTAGCCTGGGTCGCTCATTAGTTAGATTAGTGTTATACCGATTATCAGAAAACATCGATTGACGAAAAAAAAGCTGCCGATTTTGATGATCGATTATTTTTTTTCCATAATCGATCTTGACATGTATTTACTTCTCATAGAATGCATTCAGGAATTAACCATTTTTACAATGCACAAAGATTGCATTATGAACACTTAAACGTACATAACTGCCCTAAGTAAAGAAATATTTAATATAAAGCACAGCAAAATTCACTATATTTTGAATACCTACTTCTACCCCTGCCCGGGGTTGAACTCGCAACCTGCGGAACCAAATCTATTAAGCATGCTAGACCATCTTTAGAGGCAAGTCATTAAATCACTTTAAATGATGATGGAATTTTTGCCATGTTGTCACTCACTATATGGTTATTAAGAATGGATATTTGACGTAAATTTAGATGCATGCTTCATTTGCAATATTTTATATAAAGTAAAAGATTGCAATGAACTTTTGAACAAACATATATTTATGTATAGTTATATATGTGTTAAATATATAAACATGCTTATTTGTTAAAAAACAAATCATGAAATGAGTATGCGTTTTAAGATAAAAACATATCTTTCGATTATAATCGGTAAAATCGCATTGGAAGCAACAACCGATTCCAACCGATGATCTATTATGGAAATTAACCGATGTCCCATCACTACGTTAGATCACTGAACTAGTAATGCATGGATCTCGGGTTCGATACTCGATTGTTCCAAAGATTATTTTGCTTCTTTGCTACGGTAATAGTTACTGTAATAAATAAAATCTGACTTTACATTTTTGCTTGCAACAATCAGGAACTATCAAAATATGCTAACATTAAAACAGACATGGTAATATACCCCAAGGTCTTTTTTTAGAAAAAAATATATACCCGGATTACTAGTTCTTATTGATTTTGAAGAAGCTTTTAATTCCATTCCTGGCCATTTGTTTGTAGGGCTTCACATTTGGGGGGGGGGGGATTTGGTATAAATGAGATCAACTGAACGGTTGAAAATTTTAAATACCAATTTTGATAGCATCTATCCTTCAAGCGGCTTTTTATCGGAGGAATTCCAAGTCCAACGCGGATGTCGTCAGGGAGAGTCTGTTTCTCCATACAATTTTCTTCTCTGTGTCGAACTTCTTGCAATTCTTATTAAACAAAATCGTTATATATAGGGTATTGTGATTAACGATAAAGGAAACAAAATATCCCAATATGCTGATGACACCAGTCTTGCCTTTGACGGTTCTGCTAATTCTTCATATGCTGCCCTTGATACATTGGAAATGTATGCAAAATTTCCCGGTTTGAAAACAACAGTGCTAAATTGGGAAGGGAACATTTTTTTCTCTATTAGGAACATTTTTTTTCTGAGGACTTAGATGTGATTGTGGACATGAATTGTAAAAAACAATTACCAAATTACGAAAAATCTCATGTAATGATTCAACATTGGAAACCGCGTGTTCTTCGGCTCATTGGATGAGTTATTGAAACAAAAACTTTAATCATCCCAAAACTTAATCATACATACATACATATATATATATATATATATATATATATATATATATATATATATATATATATCGTTACCAAACCCCAGTCCAGATATAGTTTCTAGTTTAACACACAATTGTTTAAATTTATATGGGATCAAATTGTGATAAAATTAAACGCGCAGTTGTTTCACAGCATGAAACATGAGGTGGTCTCAATATGATAAAACTTAAGAATTTTATATTTATCACTAAAATGTTCCTAGATCCAAATGGTTATTAGAGGTAACCACTCGTGGTTAAATATTTTTAAAAATAGTAACGGACACAATGTTGTGGGCAAGCTGTTTAATACCGGTAATGATTATGGATCGGAACTTTTGAAAAGTACTACCAGCAGTATTTGGAAAGATGTTTTCGAGTCCTGGTTATTTGAACTTCGGATTGTTGTGACAAGGCCAATTTAAGCTAACACATTCTGAAATGTTATCAACCACGGTGTGGTTTAATTCACATATTATCGTCAACAGAAAAAAAAGTTGTTTTTTTTTTTAATCAAAGAATGGTACACCAAAGGTCAGAAAATCATAGATGATTGTTTGGACAATAGTGTTCTTTTCTATACTAGAAAAACAATTGTCGAAAAATATAAATCCAACGTAATATAGTAGAATTATTAGATCGGAAAGAGACACAATTTTCTAGACAAGTTTTTTTATAAGGTTACAACGCCTGTATTTACCAGTGTTATACAAAATAATGTTACTAACCGATAAATGCAAAGAGTATTTATCAAAATATCAATACAAACAATACGGAGACAACTGCTTTTTGAAAAAATGGAATTAGGATATACGTATATGCGTTTGAAAAGATCCAAAAGTGAGTTGAAGGATGCATTTAAAGTTTATTCTAAATTATCTACAATCTCTTCTGTCCAGTGGTTACAGTATAGAATATTATATAGAATAGTGCCTCTTAAATATCAAAACTTTTAGCTGTTTGAAATGTGGGAAAATGTCAAAACTTGGTTTGATAAACTTTTAAAAATTATAACGTTGATATATATATATATATATATATATATATATATATATATATATATAAACTGTTATGATAAATTTGATTCTCTTTGGGAACGGTGGAAAGGTATGCTGAAAGTATAGTGACAGTGTATATATCTTATCCAAAATCAAGGCTGCATTTTCTCTTCTTTTCACAGCATGTAAAACTCAATTTTTTGAATTCATATATATATTAGAAACGAGAGAGAGAGAGAGAGAGAGAGAGAGAGAGAGAGAGAGAGAGAGAGAGAGAGAGAGAGAGCAACTGAATTGCACGTGAAATGTCACGAAAAATTATATATCATTGAGAAACGTCGCATATATCCTTAAAATCCCGTTGTTTTAAATGTGATTATAACAATTTCATATCATTTTGTTCTGAAGTAATGTTTAAAATATACTCTGGTATATCAATATATATATATATATATATATATATATATATATATATATATATATATATAAAGCACAAAAAAATTTCACTTTATTAGAATACCCAATTCCACTCCTACTCGGGGCTGTGGGCTCAACCACGGGTAGGGACGGAATTAGGTATCCAAATAAAGTGAAATTTTCTGTGCTTGACATTAAAAATATTTCTTTACTTACGACAGTTATGTTTATATAAGAGTCCATTGCTATTTCGGTGCATCATATATATATATATATATATATATATATATATATATATATATATATAAAATCTTGTTTTGTTCGAGTTTCATATAATGAGGTATTGATATCGGGTTTTTCCCCGACGATTCCAGTCACTCCGCCTAATTAAAGACATTATTACAAAACAATTATCAATCAGAGGGGAGAACGCCCTCCCTCGGCAGATATACCTACACGGGTCATTTGCTGTTGCTTAGAGATAAGCAAGTTTTTAGTTGTGAACTTTGTAATTATTGTCGATACTTCTTAAAAAACTCTTTTTTGGAACATATTGAGTATTCATGCCTTATCTCTACAAAGATTTATTTTAGTGGAAAAATGACAACTGTTAATTCAACGCGTTCAGTCTGTTAACCTAAATTTGTATTTTGAACAAAATAATGAAGGAGAACCCCAAATAAATAAAGTATTCCTGTTTCTGATCTCTTTTTCTCGCTCGCATGTTTAAGTATGCATAACCTGTTTTAAATCCGTTTCATGCCGGACAGAGTAGTTTGAAGATGTCCTGGACTATGCCGGGTCCACACGCGCTTCCAGGAAAAAATTAATTGTTGTCGCGTAGCATGGCGTTATACATAGCAACGTTCGATCGGGCGCACTAACATTCCTGGACAACTTAATTAAGAGCTCTTTAGATACCAAATGCCCTTCAACAATTCTCACAAGTACTATTGTGTGCCGAATGGTGGGTGGCCGGGGTCGATAGATCGATTGGCTTTAAATTGCTTAAAAGGACCCCCTCAACATCTGGTTCGGTGATAAAGACGCTATACGACAACCAATACGATTGCATAAATGTCTTTACGAACCAAAAATTTATGTGATTGTTATCATCAAAGAAACAATTATCATAAATATATAGCATTTTTTTGTCAAAATAGAAATGGTACTCAGCCCTGTGAACACGTATGAATGCACTCTACAAAAAAGATCGATAAAGACACGGGGGTAAATATTGTTGTGGTAAAATCGTTAACGAAGGCCGATATCTAAACAGTCAAAAAATATAGATATTCTATAAAAGTAAAATATTGTACGTTAATGGTATCATTACTTTCTTGTATTGTGAATTCGAACGGAGTGTGTGAACGCGGGTCGACTGCTGCCGGTTTCTCCCTCACTCTCTGCGTTTGCTAATGGAATCGCCCGCAATCAATACTCGTCTACAGAGACTCAGTACCAGTGTGGCTGTTGAAACAAGGATCCATAATCACTCTGTATTCCTCTCTTCAGCCGGTTCACCAGGACTTGTAGTGTTTGAAAAAGAAGCAATTATGGATTTACTTAATTCTGAAGAAAGATTTCATCCCGACAGGTTGGTATAGTTTTTGTCGACATTTTAATGTTCTATACGCGAAGCTTCCTTCACAACCGATTTGAATTTCTCGACAAGCCGGAAGAAAAGACTGCTGGTAAAAATTATGATTTTTCCTGACATATTTATCGCCCTCCGGTCTTTGTTAGACCTGTGTACCGGATCCATCTGGACAATTTAGGTAAATGTTCCCTCCGGGAGTCTGAGATTGTACGCAAGGTCTAGAGGTCTCTACAAATCTAGGGGCTTCAAGTGTAAAATTAACATATATTGATCTAAATCGATTCGTCTTCCTCAGTCGGGGGCTAGGTCGAGATTCTAAGCTGTCAATGAATTTGTTTTCACGACAGAAAAATACATATGTTGAATAAGTAAAAGAAAAAATAAAATAAGACAGGGTACAATTTTTATTATTAAAAAATCACTGCTGTTGTTGATTGTGGTTTAATGTGTTAAAATAGATGTACATATTAACGGGATTCTTGGAATTGTAAGCGTTTACACGGTTGGAGGAAAATTTTATTTAATTGGCGATCACATTGCCGATTATTTTGCTTCTATTAAATATTCAGCGTTCGTTAGGAGTTTTACGATTTCCCGACACGGACTGCGCACTCAGCACAGAATAGGAATGACCAGTTTACGTTTCAGAGTCTTCATTGCCAGGTGGATAGAGAAAAATCGGAGAAATCTATTGGTGGGGCAAGATTGTCTGCAGGTTAATCACGGCGGATGTACAAAGTGACATATGTGTTTGACCCACTATACATCTGACTGAATCAAAATTGTATAAAAACGGCCTGGAGTACATAGTATGTATTATTTAAGTTTAAAATGCCTTGCTTCAAGAAAATGCAAAAATGAAGATGGATTAAAATGAGAAATTTATCTATAAATCGTCTGAAAGTATTGAGTTGATTTTTGAAGAAGAAAAAAAAAAGGGGGGGGGGTATTACAGCGATATCCAATTGAATGAAATGGGATTCTTCACCAAAGTAAACAGCGTATCGTTACTTATAATTGTTTACGTCGCTCTACTTCATGGTGAACCCTAGCAATATCTGTAATGAAAAGTCGACAGGACAGAAATATAGGGAGTATGTTGATCGCAGCACAAGGCAAGATGATCTACTGTATGATGAGATGGACCGCCATGACTGATTGAAGATTACAACAGGAACGTGCCGATGTACTTGCTTGTTTATTTCAATCATTAATAAGTCAACAAGCACCTGCCAAGACCAATCTTACCAACCAAACTATTTGGTTATCCCTATCATTAGCTTCATGTGGGCAGTATTTCATTTTATAAACACTTTTGATTTAAAAAGAAATATAAGTTTTACCAGGATTATATCACACACACACACACCGACCGGGGTACTTTTTATGGATTTTTTTTATCTGTGTTTATTTGCTTAATCACCTACAACTTTCAGTACAGCCTCCGAAGACGCATTCTTTTTGTAGAAAGGTTGACTCTACTCCTACCAAATTCATTACCATTATTCAATGGGGAAAAACAATCCCATTCTCTTTGATAGGATAAATAATCCGAGATAAAACATAACAAGCTAGGGTTTAAGATTCCCACTCTGAAAATGAGAGGCTCTTATATTTTATCATTTGCTTGTGAGCTAAGAACTCGAGTGAGCTTTGTCTCTTGTTTGTGTATAATCTTTCTTTCATTCACTTCGTAAGGAGAATTTCTCCTATTTAGGTATCAACTTACAGAAGAAATTTCCTATCGCAGTTTTTTTCTTTCCCACAAGGATATGATGGAAATTTGTTGGGGGTACAAAATTTAACCTCTGCTATAGGATTTTATCAGTAACAGTGGATATTTGTAAATCACTGGGCAGCTCAGCATTGAGCTGTGAGGTACATATACATAATTCCATCACTATTTTTTTTATTTTCACAATGCAACTACTAGAAATAGTGTTGGTAGTCAAAACTGTGCCCTGCCCGAAATCAAAACAGATAAAACTCATTGTCTTCCCATCACAAGTATTATTAATGAAAAGTTGTCGTAATATATTTTGTGGTTTTTCTGTGTTATTATTAATGCTAAGCGGAGTTAGTTTGTCCATCAAGACAGGGACGTTATGTATGATGCAAATTTCTCTATGCACTCAATGCAAGTTTTCTTGTCGTATTGATATTTTCGTTGAGATCATACGGTTACTGATGAGCCATAACAAAGTTTGTATGCGCGTGCTAGCTTTGAACATAAAGTGCCGTGTTTATAGTTGTTTGTGACAATGATGTGAGTGAGTCTCTTAAGACGGTTTGCAGTGATTACAAAAGAAGCCCAGATTGTCGTTGTTTGTTACATTTTGACTGTAATTCTCGGAACTCCAATGGATCTCTGATTTGCGTGTTTATACACAGTCATGCATCACGATAATTCATCAGTCAATGCCGGAAAATTCTCGGACATTTACATACTGACAAAAATACACTAACTGAACACCTTCTGTAGGCAAGGCTTACTTCTTTGTGAACCGTTGGATAGAGAGAGGTGGGTTTTCTCTACCACCCTGTATTTTCCCGGTATTCACTTTCTTCAACAGCCAACATAGACAGGGATACCGCATACAGGCAAAACTAAGCCAGTGTAGATACCGACTGGCTTTCTGTAATACACTTTTACACCCTGTATAAATGAAGCCTGGCTTTATTGTGGAACCTTTTTAGACAGTTTAGTTTCTGTGACACTGCATAAGTAAAAGTGCTTTCTGTGTGTATGTAAGGGTTGGCTTTTTGTGATATTCTGTATAGGCAAGCTCGTTTCGTTTGACCGTGAAGACAATCTTGGTCCTATGAGACACAATTGGTCGCAGTAGCCTACAGATTATAATCCTCGTATGTGGCATTTTTTGTTTGTTTGTATATTGTTTAATGCCCCAGTATAGAAATTCCCGCGCCTATAAAGACGTCTTTAGCTTTAGGCGAGGTTCCACAAAATACATGTCACTCATAGCAGTAGCAGTGAGGGTTCTTTATTGTGTCAACGCTTACCGTGACACAGGACAGTCCGGAAGACCTATGTATTTCACTTTCGATACCAGGCGCCTGGCAAAGAGCTTCATATATGACTGACTATGCTAAACCGTGTTGGGGCTGACGCGACGCCGGTATCGAAAGTTGAAGACTGGGCTCCGGATTTGAAGCGAACGCACAGTGCACAAGACTACCATGACAACGAAGTCTTATGAGATACATATTATGTATAAACAAGTGTTGACTTAGTGTGACATTTTGTATATGCAAGGATTTCTATCGTGTGAAAGGAATTGCTTTTCAGTATATGTAACACCATGGATAGACAGCAATTTACTTTCTGTGAACTTGTATAGACTAGGACTAATGTCAGCGACCTGTACATATAGGTAGGGTTTGTGTGACACTGTAGACAAGGACTGGGTTCCTGTGACATTATGTATCGACAAGGACTGACCTTCTCCAACACCCTGCATAAGCATTGGTTGGCTTTCCTTGGATTCTACATGCGCAGAGATTGCTTTGTGTGACACCCTTTTCAATTGCTTCCTGTGAATTACTGTATAGGGTATTTTATGGACAGAAATAGGCTTTCTGCAACATCCTGTTTATACAGGGGATGACTCTTTATGACATCCTACATAGGCAGGGGACGATTTTCTGTGGTATTCCATATAGGCAGTGGTTGGCATTGTATGACACCCTGTATGGACAGGACACCTTGTATTTGCAGGGTAGGAAATCCTTTATAGGCAGGGAATGACGTTCTTTGTCACCCTGTATAGACAGGAGATTACTTTCTATGACATTCTGTATAGATAGGAGATTACTTTCTATGACATTCTGTATAGACAGGAGATTACTTTCTATGACATTCTGTATAGACAGGAGATTACTTTCTATGACATTCTGTATAGACAGGAGATTACTTTCTATGACATTCTGTATTGGCAGGAGATTACTTTCTATGACATTCTGTATAGACAGGAGATTACTTTCTATGGCATTCTGTATAGACAGGAGATTACTTTCTATGACATTCTGTATAGACAGGAGATTACTTTCTATGGCATTCTGTATAGACAGGAGATTACTTTCTATGACATTTTGTATAGACAGGAGATTACTTTCTATGACATTCTGTATAGACAGGAGATTACTTTCTATGACATTCTGTATAGACAGGAGATTACTTTCTATGACATTCTGTATAGACAGGAGATTACTTTCTATGACATTCTGTATAGACAGGAGATTACTTTCTATGACATTCTGTATAGACAGGAGATTACTTTCTATGACATTCTGTATAGACAGGAGATTACTTTCTATGACATTCTGTATAGACAGGAGATTACTTTCTATGACATTCTGTATAGACAGGGGATGACGTTATATGATATCCCGTATAGGCAGGGATGACGTTATATGACATCCTTTATATGCAGGGGAAGACGTTCTGTGTCACCCTGTATAGACATAGATTACCTCTATGATATCCTTTAAGGCAGGGAATGACGTTATATGGTACCCTGTATAGATAAGAGATTATTTTCTATGTCACCCTATATAGAGATGTCATCCACTATAGGCAGGGGAAGACGCTCTATGACATCTTGTACAGACAGGGGAAGACATTTTACACCACCCTGTTTAAGTAAAATTTGGCTTTCTGTAACACCCTGTATACGCAATAGTTATCTTTCATGACACCCTGTTTAAGCATGGATAGCCTTCTGTTACACCCTTTACAGGCAAAGGATGAATTACATGTGACATTCTGTATGGGCAAAGTTGCTTCTGTATTGCCGAGAAAGCTTTGTCAGAACTTGGAAAGCTGATCTGCCAACATATTGTAAAGGGATTGATCGTTTTTATGCGGTATTTAAAGCATTTTATTATAGCAATTTGTCATACAATGCTTGTACTGTATGTGATTTAGAAATCGATACGTATTTTTAATATATTCTGCTGTAAATAATTCATCCGGTGATTTTTATTATTCAACTGTAAATGTTATTTGGGGAACCTGAGCCGATGGAGATTTGAGCCAGTTTAATGTAGTGCTAATAAAACTTGCGCTCGAAAGTGACTGATTGTTATTTGTTAGGAAAGATTTTACACCTTATGTTCGAAACGTTTCCAGATTGGGGAGATAAGGCGACTCCTTGGGGGACTTACTGTACTACTGCACTAAGGTATGCTTTTTCCGTAATGTAAATTGTATAATATATTTCCTAAGGATATTTTGTAAATTGTGGCTTGTTCATCGACCTTAATTTTTATTTTCATTACAAGTGTTCATTGTATAAATACATCATCAAAATAAATCTATTTAACACAAACCAGTCTCATAGTTATATTCTTTTTACTATGTGCTAACTATTTGTGTGTGTGTGTGTGTGTGTGTGTGTCAAATATATAAAAATATCATGTGTAGAAGTTTGAGACAATGCAAGAGGTGTTTGCTACAAAATATGAAATCCAATGTATATCATAAATAAACTTACACTGGGAAATATATGCAATAAGTAAACTTACACTGGGAAAATATATGCAATAAGTAAACTTACACTGGGAAAATATATGTAATAAGTAAACTTACACTGGGAAAATATATGTAATAAGTAACTTACACTGGGAAAATATATGTAATAAGTAAACTTACACTGGGGAAATATATGTAATAAGTAAACTTACACTGGGAAGATTTTATTAAATGTTTGAGAATCTTTAGGGTTATTTTTTTTTAAAGAGATTACAAAAAACAAAGACGTCCCTTCCTTTACCGCAATTCTTTTCATTCATGTTTTCAATTTTTATCGTAAATGTTCATGTTTTCCATTTATATTGTAAATCATTCATGTTTTCCATTTATATTGTAAATCATTCATGTTATCCATTTATATTGTAAATCATTCATGTTATCCATTTTTTGTAAGTCATTCATGTTTTCCATTTTATTATAATTATCCATGCTATACATTTTATGAATCATTAATTCTTTCCATTTTTAATGTAAGTTATTCATGTTTTCCATTTTTACACTGTAAATCATTCATGTTTTCCATTTTTATTGTAAATGATTCATATTTTCCATTGTTAGATTGTAAATCATTCATGTTTTCCGTTTTTATTGTAGATCATTCATGTTTTCACTTTTAATGTAAGTCATTCATGTTTTTCATTTTACATTGTAAATCATTTATGTTTTCCATTTTTATTGTAAATCATTCATGTTTTCATTTTTAATGTTAGACATTCATGTTTTTCATTTTTACATTGTAAATCATTCATGTTTTCCATTTTTATCGTAAATCATTCATATTTTCCATTTTAATTGTAAATCTTTAATCTTAATTCTGGAAATAATATATAAAATTCAAACTTCATTATGAAATATAGGAAAATTTTGAGAGCTTTTCCCAATTTAAACAACAGATTCTATCATGATGGAAATAACATGATTTAGTCACAATATATAACATATCTTATAGGAATATGACACTCTGCACAACGGAACAGCATCCGTTAATTACAAGGCATTTTATCTTGCGTTAGAATCATGATAAAAATATCATGCATGACATTGCGTCAAGATAGAAATAGCATATCTTTAAAACACGAAAATATGTTTGTAAAATTCTTATTCGTAAAGACTTAGAGTTATGGCTTAGCATACTGATATGACATTACGAGGTTATTTAATAAGCTTTATCAAAGGACAATGTATGGTCCAAAGAATTTTGTGTGTCTTAAAAAACCATTAAACCACACTTAAATTTGAAAGTTTGTGGAATATCTTGCATTATCTGTACAGTAAGGTACGTCTAAGGCAATTGTATGTACAACCCGAAAGTTTCATTTATACATACCACTTAAAGGTACATTCCAGAACATGCCAGGGTGAAAGCCTCGATGGGGATAACATTTGTTTGTTGGGGGTGGGTGTTTGTTTTTTGTTCGGTAAAAAGTGAAAAACATATATCATTTTATCTTGGTTTTTTTTTTCTGAATTAGGTGTTAACGAAAGAATCTAAGAAAAATCGGAAGTAGAGATGAGAATCTAAGTTTTAAAGAATCTTACAAATCAAACATAAATATTTTGAAGGAAATCTACGCCTATCACTCACCTGGCTGATAACAAAAGAAAGTTGACCATATCTATCAAGTAATAAAGAAGAAAGCGATCAAATAAGAAAAACATAAGCAAGCTTATTAAACATCGCACGGAGCTTTGGGATATTGTTTCAGACACTGGATAATTCCTTGAAACTATACAAGTACAATTGCACAATTGACATGTTTTAACGGTATCCAAAGGCTAGACTTTATAAAATGGACAGTGTCCGATGGACAGCTGCGCTCCATCATCATGGCAAGGATATACCGCCAAATCATTGGTGAAATCTTTGATCCACCGTTGATCTGTTTAATCATGATAAGGTAAAAATTATCATGAAATTTCGGAAAAGTCTACGATTCTCCTAGTTTATTATGTATCAAAACATCTACGGTTCTGTTGATTTCATCTTATACTTAGGGATTATAGGCAATAATGAATATTCTATTGTATATCATTTTAAATTAGCTTTTTGTTTTACTTTCTGTCAATAGGTATGTCCATCATTTAAGTTATTTTCGTCATCATAAGTAATACGATACTAGTTCCTCCTTTCCCTCCCCCGACCAGCACTGAAAATCCTCTTTGAGAATGGAAAGCTGGGCGATTATGAACAGTGGCAATATGTATAAACATTTCAGAAATCTAATCTTGTAAAACAAGAACCTTATGCCTCAGCAGATAAAAAGCATTCCGGAGTTAGCATACTTGTACACACTTCATGTGCTTACAGGCTTCCTAAAAATAGCCACGCGTTAGTCACTTCCGCACCTCGGATTAAAGACAGCGGTGGTGATTGGTTTAACACGGGGATAATGATTATCGTTATTCTGACTTTAAATTAGAAAATTCACTCGAAGTAGGAAAAAACAATTTTTAGGGAAAGCTTCATTTATAATTTAAAGGCTCTGAAATCATAACTCAGTAATGTGACAACATGTGTGAATAATAGCTATTAGATCTATCGTAAGGTGAAACGAATCTCGGTTAGGTCCCGCCCACGAGAATTTTTAAGTAGAAAATGAAATGGTTATATCGACCCCTACTCAACCAAAATTTTGATCCGCACTTTTGTTTTAAAAATATGAAAGACAAACAACTTAATCATGGTAGATCTGAATGGTAGTGGTTCCGTGGTCTTGATATGCTTTGATTGGATTATGATGATGAGTGAGTACTGTCCGATATTGTGGTTCACTTTCTACGCAACATAAGTGCACAATCATGCATGCTGCCCTGGAGCCAAAGAGTCCAAACACCATGTTCAGTTGACAGCTAGCAAACAATCTTTACCAGTAGTCAAGTTCTCGTCCTGGAAATCAGATTCCGTTGTAAAATATACATCTCACAGAGGAGAATTAACTTCCCATTTTTCCCAGAATTTAAGGGTTACTCGAGACAGATGCACATTGAGCGGCCTATTAAATCTTTGGGCTTTATCGATTATCAGACGATCGCTTGTTGAGGGCCGCTTTTATTACGATGTATCGACTCTTACACCGTGTTTATTGGTCTCGGGAGGTGCTTTGGCAGTCGCACAGGGCTGCAGAAAATTTCACAAAATTTGCGATTCTAAAACTTCTTCATTTCAATCGTTTACACATATATTACATGTAATCATTTACCTCTGGTATAAAAAAATATTGGGAACAAAGTAAGGATTGAACGAAGGCGTACATGAATCACCGTATCTTCGCACCACCGGGCAATGCCATAAACAGGGACGGCTTCCTAGTCGGTGGATTGCAAACCATAAATCTTTCTTTTGTCGTTGCGATTATTTATTAGAAAGTGGACAGACTTGGTATTGATCACACTGTTCCGTTATTAGATTTCTACGAGCCCGGAATGTTACACAAGTTCTATGATATCTTGCATCACATTTGGTTATCCTATGTAGTCAGATCATTAGATTATAGAACTTCTTCGACTGTCGACTTTTAATTAGAGGATCCAATGGGATTTCCATGTTGACGAAACATTGTATCGATTTTGCTGAACAACCTTAAATCAACTGAACTTAATGCCTATTACTCTGGCAATATTACTACGGTCGTGGATTCCGTTGCTATTTATAGAACTTGGATTACAATTATCATTTTCTAATATCCTTAAAGATTTGAACCTCAGTTAATTTGATTGACAATTTCTTTTAATCTTCGATGAATATGTGATCAGTTTTAGTGAATCAAGTTTTATATTGCAACAGTCGCACTTCTATTTGTAGAGCAAATGGTAAATGACCATCAAGTCATATTATAAAGGACCTTTCACAGGCCTACGGAAGACACTCTACAGTCTACTGTAGAGGACATATCTTAATCGTGTTGTAAAGGCCTTTCTAAGTCCTATTGTAGAGGCTTTTTTAAGTTCTATTGTAAAGGCCTTTCTAAGTCCTATTGTAAAGGCATATTTAAGTCCTGCTGCAAAGGCCTTTTTTAAGTCCTTTTGTAGAGGGCTTTTCACAGTTCTGTTATAGAGGACCTTTAGCAGTCCTACGGTAGAGGACTCCTCTTAGTCCTGATATAGAGGATATTTCGCAGTCCTACTGTAACATCTCATTCCTCTGCTGCATAGCAGAGCAAAAATACAATTGAGAATGAGAACCCTTACATAGCTTTTTTGTATCCCTTTATATTTGAAAAGAGCAACGGACTCTTTATGCAATATAAACTTAATCAGCATACATGTATGTGGCACCTGCGTTCAGTGCACTATCATTCGATATCTAACGAAGTCTGTGATCAGCAAACAATTGTTTGATTGATTAATTGAATTTTTTTGTTGTTTTCCGCCACACTCAAAAAATTTTCAGCTATCTGGTGGCGTCCAGTTTTTATTGGTTGAGGAGAGAACCCTGATTCAATGTACCCGGGATGAGACCACCGACCTTCCGAAAGTAAACTGGCAAACTTTCTCACATATATTGTCGCGAGCGGGAATCGAACCCGCGCCGACTAGAGGTGAGAGACTGTGATTTTGAGCGCGATGTGATCGGTAGACAGTTATTCAATGTCTGTGATCAGTAAACACTTGTTCAATATCTGTACTCAGTAGACACTTATTCAGTGTCTATGCTCAGTAGACAGTTGTTCAATATCTGTACTCAGTAGACACTTATTCAGTGTCTATGCTCAGTAGATAGTTGTTCAATATTTGCGCTCAGTAGACAACCATTTGATATCTTGATCTCTGTGATCAATGGACAATTGTTTAATATCAATAATCAGTAGACAGTTATTCAATGTCTTACGATGTCTGTGATTAGTAGACATCTGTGATCAGTAGACAGTTATTCAATGTCTTACGATGTCTGTGATCAACAGACATCTGTGATCAATAGATAGTCATTACATATGATTGGTGGGTTATCACTCCTAAAATGGCGAACCTCTGAAAACGTTTAACCTATCTGTATATTATGTTTTTATTATATATTATTTATTGTTGTGTGCAGATGGTGCGTTTTCATGGTGTTCTGGTAACCTCTTTACGTCACATAAATTATGCAGATTATTTGATGTTTTTGTGATCGCGGAAGGATATACGCTCGACAGATCTGCACTCAAATAAAGGCAACATATTTTCCTTGAAGTGATGAACATCAAGTATTGTCAAATTCTTTCATCTTGGATATATATACATTGTATTTGCATAACGTATTATGCACTGAAATAAATGGCTTATATTTATATAGATATGTTTATTCTGATTTTCAAAATATTATTATTATTATTATTTAGAATATTTTGAAAATTATTTGTTATTTTCATATACTGTACTTTAGTTCTATGTGTAATTGCCTTATATTCTTTGGATGAGAAATTCCTTTACCTTTTTTTGTAGAAGCGGAAAATGTACTGTGTATTCATTCATTTTGGAGCTTCAAAACCACCTCAAAATTAGGAGGGGGCCTCCGTGGCCGAGTGGTCAGAGCATCGGGCTCAAAATCACAAAGCCTCACACCTCTGTCGGCGCGTGTTCGAATCTCGGCCGCGGCGTTATGTGAGCAAGTTTGCCAGTTTACTTGCGGAAGGTCGGTGGTCTCTTCCCAGATACATTGTATCTGGGTTCTCTCCTCGACCAACAAAAACTGGACACCACCAGATAACTGAAAAATTGTTGAGTGTGGCGGAAAGCAATAAATAATCAATCAATCAATCAAAATTAGGACCAATAGAAACGAGGCTATTCCGCAATACAGTCCACAATGTTTTCCTAAATGTATATACTACCTGTATGCAATCGAATTCATTCTTCTTTAAGTTTGAGTAACGAATCTTCTTTGAGTGCGAATTTTGAATTTTCTCTGAGTCTGCGTAATAATTCTTCTTTGCGAGTGACTTTTGAATCATCTTTGAGTTTTAAGTCTTCTTTGAGCCTGAGGTTTGAATCTACTTTGAACGTAGGTTATCTGTTTACATCATTCTTGACCAATAATAAAAGAGAAGCTTTTTGTGTACATTCTTAAAGATCGATGTACTTAGCTTTTACAGATTATATTGTAAATCAATTTGTAAAGAAACAAGACTCTTGACAATGTATTTAATACAATTTAGGGTTTGGTAAAGCGATCCAATATATCGCAGCCCTTATCGGCTGAGGAGGAACGAGGGTTTTGTCAAATTTAACAGAACAGAGTGAAGTGGCTGACATATTATATATCAAAAACATTAATGAATAGAGGTAGCTAAAATTAATCACCCTGGAAGCTGTCTAATCTAAAATTCGTATCTTAAAAGTGCATCATCCGCGTCAGAACGGGCGGTGTTATTTAGAGTTTAGACGTTCTCTCAGTAACTCTTGTCAGCAGTTTCGGAAAACTACTTCGCAATCTTCTTCAAATATTTTCTTTTAATTTCGTCAGACTAAACTTTCGATTCTGAAGATCTGTCTTTTGACTCTCATTCACTTTCTCATTAAAGATAAAGAAAGATTGATATAATGGTGGAGTGAACGTTATAACTGTATGGAATATATATTTTTTATTAAAAAAAAATCCAAAGATATTAAGAGTTATTTACAAGAGTTGCCCACAACAAAGCGTTTCACATGGTGGAATTTGTCAGAGTTTCCATGCGATGGTGAGGTTTACGGGTTAACCAGTTTATGTCAGCTTTATTCGGTTTATCGCGAGATGTTTATATTCCATGATATACAAATCCCTTTGTAGTTGCCGGCGGTCGAACAGAGAAAATCGAGTTCGTCTGTTAAACTCGACTTACGACTGATAACGATGAATGATGGGATTTACTTATATATATATATTTTGTCAAATATCAATTTAAAACAGATTCTGGCATATTAATTGTTGTTTATATCTGGGAACATGCATGTATTTTTAAAAAGAGAGGAAATAAATCGACGACGAATGCAACTGCATCTGACTTTAAATTTACTTGTAAATTTTTGTTGGTTTTTTTTTTCATTATGTGCTCGTATTCAGATTTCTTTTAATGTAATATCTATCAATGTTGCCAAACTCAACATTGAGATCAAACCATTTGTAAACAGGATGCGGATTCTGTACTTCCGGAAGAATTTATCGCTAAATATTTGGCAAGGCGTTCATCAGAATATCTCGTGATATGCTTGATTTCAAAATATAAAGAGATATTTTCTGCACAGCTGAGTTTTACAATAGCGTGTTTTGCATGCACCACACACGAATAACCTGTTTATATCTAAGGTAGAAACACGTACATACATTATGTGACAGTGTATTTTTAGCCATAATGAAAGGTTCAGTAACCTTTGTATTACGTATAGTGTCATACTTGTTTACACTGTCAGCCGTCAACAGATACAAATATGGATATGATCCAAGTATTTTAATTTCATTTACGAAATATTTATATAGGAAAGTATAGCATGTATGAAGAATGAGGTATGCGTACTGTTTATAGTGTATATAATAGTCCTGTTCAAGATTGTCATTGATATGAAATTTTAATTACAATTTTATTAAAATCATTTAATGTTCACATTTTCAAATCGTTGATGCTTTACACACCTTCTTTGAACAGGCTCGCTGATAAATCGTCATCTTCTACATAACGTCGGGGGCCTCCGTGGCTGAGTGGTTAGAGCATCGGGCTCAAAATCACAAAGCCTCTCACCTCTGTCGGCGCGGGTTCGAATCTCGGCCGCGGCGTTATGTGAGCAAGTTTGCCAGTTTACTTGCGGAAGGTCGGTGGTCTCTTCCCAGGTACATTGTATCTGGGTTCTCTCCTCCACCAACAAAAACTGGACGCCACCAGATAACTGAAAAATTGTTGAGTGTGGCGAAAGCAATAAATAATCAATCAATCAATCTACATAACGTCTGTGGACATCGTGGCCAAGGTCGCCAAGAAATCCTCGTCTTCTTCAGACCTTCTGTGGCCAAGCTTGCTGAAAAATCGTCATCTTTTACATACCTTAATGAGCAAACTCGCCTAGAAATCGACATCTTCTACAAACTCTCAGTGGGCAAACTCGCCTAGAAATCGTCATCTTCTACAAACTCTCAGTGGGCAAACTCGCCGAGAAATCGTCACCTTCTGAATACCAATTGTGGGCAAACTTATCGAAAAACCCTTATCTTCTACAAACCTTCTGTGAGAAAACTTGTCGAGAAATCGTCTTTTACATACCTTCTGAGAGGGAACTCGCCGATAAATCATTATCTTCTAAATACCAATTGTGGGCAAACTTGTCGAAAAACTCTCATCTTCTACAAACCTCCTGTAAGCAAACTTGCCGAGAAATCGTCATCTTTTACATACCTTCTGTGAGAAAACACACCAAGAAACCGTCGTCTTCTTCACACCTGTGGGCAAACTCGCAAAGAAATACCGCCGTCTGATAGTCTGATCTATGGATTGGATTAGAAAAACTCAGAAATCCTATAGTTTGAAACTCTTCCATGTTTAAAATGATGTTACAATGAATCATCCTGTCATATATGTTCCTGAAAAAGTATGCTAACTTTGTTTTAAAATAAAACGCTTCATAGGCCTTGACGTTGTACTGGCCAAGAACATTCAAGTAAAGGTAGCAGTTATTTAAACACACACACACACACACACGGTCGCGGTAGCTCAGTGGTTAGAGCGTTCGCTTCGTAATCGAGAGGTCATGGAGTTACGTCCCGCTCGTGCTGTGGCCGCATCAAATCTAACACGTAAACATAGGTAGTGATTGATCCTTCGCCAAACGCTCGGCATTTAGAAGTGAGAATTACGGGTCTTTCGGATATGACCTCAAAAACGGAGGTCCGGTGTCGAGACAGGCGTTAGCACGTTAAAGAACCCTCACTGCTACGTACGATCCTGGGCGCTCAGCATAGGTCTAAATTTGTGGCACTTCACCTACAGCTGGCGACGGCTTTAAATATATATATATATATATATATATATATATATATATATATATATATATTCTAACTATAACGTGCATTATATATATATATATATATATATATATATATATATATATATATATATATATAACGTGAGTTAGTTCAGCTTCCCATCTATATATTTGGAACATCACCATTTAAAATTATCTGTGGATATTTAATCTATGGTGTTTTCTCGACGAATATGTCAAAGGTTGATGGGTAGAAAGGGGATTATAAAATAGATTTTAAATACAGAATTGTCGTATTCTCTAGTTTGATTTATTTTCTTTAACGTCAAGATATGTAAAGCGTTTATCAAGAACTTTTTAAATAATGTCCACATACTTTCCTGAACATGTGTGACAGGATGATTCATTTTGTAACATTAAAAATGAAATCTGTAAATTGTCGAAAGAGTCCATTTGTTTATAGCAGATAAATTGTCTTAGAAGAGCGGGAACTATTTTCTGTGATAATGGTGTAAAACAGATGACCATGATTTTAAAAATATCTAGTTCTAAACAATTTAGTACCCTTTAACAGATCGCTTTCGGAAGATATATCGTTATGGTGGAGAATCCTTGTTCATTGAACCTTTATGAAAAATCTTGTTGTCAGAAATAGACTAAATATAAAATGCAGAGCTAGGACTCACGAACGAAAACTTCGGTCGGTAACGAGCCGTGGCCGCTGTCTTTTACTGTCTACGTAAACAGTATTCGCCGACACGAACGTTAATTGTACACGAGGTTTTAATGGACGTAATCTTCTGCCAAAACGTGAAAATAGTAACTTTCACCAGCGTTTGTATTCTTACCCAATTTATGATATAACCTTATTTTCATCGCAGATGAAAAACAAGTTAGGAACCTTTATAAAATATTGACAAGCTTCCATTGATTGCATTAATTCTGTTGCAGGCTGACGATACAACCATCCATGGAACATGGGTAAGAGAAAGAAAATTCAGGTCGACATTGTGATGTGAAAGTGACACAATTCTGGCAAATTTTACAGAAAGTTCATTCGTTACTGTATTGGAATATATATTTTTGAGTGTTAAATTTAATTTGATTAAAAACCATGACAACGATAGACGATAATCGGGTCATACTAAATGTGGGCGGCATCCGCCACGAGACTTACAAGGCGACCCTGAAGAAGATCCCCGCCACACGGTTGTCTCGGTTGACAGAAGCCCTGGCCAATTATGACCCCATCCTTAATGAATATTTCTTTGACCGTCATCCGGGAGTGTTCGCACAAATTCTTAATTACTACAGGACCGGGAAGCTTCACTACCCCACGGATGTTTGTGGCCCGCTTTTTGAAGAAGAGCTGGAGTTTTGGGGATTGGATTCTAACCAGGTGGAGCCCTGTTGCTGGATGACATACACTCAGCACAGGGACACTCAAGACGTGTTGGCCATTCTAGACCGACTGGATCTGGACACCGACAAACCCACTGAGGAGGACATTATGAAGAAATTCGGTTGGGAGGAGGAGTATCGCTCGGGAGAGTTAAACTGCTGGCAGAGGATCCAGCCCAAGATCTGGGCGCTGTTTGACGAGCCCTACTCTTCCAACGCTGCCAAGGTAAGAAACCGTGTTCAAAGTGAAACTTAACACTCAGATACCCTATAGAAAGTTAAATACAACATTAAGATACGGTGTAGAAAAGTTAACACTCAAAAACCAAAACAAAGTGAATCTTAACATTCAACACAGTAATTGTTTAGACATTGTATTTGGAGAGATGTTCAATTTACGAAACCTTCTGCCGATATCCATGTTATAGGACCCCAGCGTCGATAGGTGCTAATTAATCCTCTGTAATCCTTGTGGGGTACATGCAATTTGACGTACAAGCAACATTCAATACAAAATAATTCCTCAATTCTTACACTCAGGCGTCGACCAAATAATGTAAACGTAGATATATTATAGTTATATTCGTAAAAGTTTTCCCTCTACAAGTGAGTTGTTTTTATTAATTCATTTAAAACGCGTAAATTAACAAAGAACTTTAAATTACTCTTGCCTTTTAGTGGATAAAGAAATGCCACCAAGCCTTGTTCTTCAGAATCGGTTATATATGCTATTTTTACCCACATCTCTAGCAGAATATGTCGAATAACCCAATTTTTGGAAGGTGACTGTTGAACAGTTAGTCATTTTGACGCACCATTCGCTTTGGATTCTTCTGTATGAACATTCTTTATTTACGCGTAATTGTTCGATAAAGTGCACACTTATATCATAAACGAGTATATAACATTTTAATATTTGAATTTCATAAAAAAAAATATTATTTCACTGTGTATGTTCACTAGTGTAGAAAGCTATTGAGAAGTCGGACAAGAAAATATTGATTACATATAAATCAGTAAAAATTGACGTAGTTCAGTCCCGTTGTAGAGCAGGAAATAATAGTTAATTTTCTAAGAAAACATTAGCATTGTCAGTGTAATGATTAGAAAGTTTAGACTGAAAAGTTCAATACAGTGTATGACGTTACAGAGAAAACATCGGGTTTTTTTTTTACTGGGGGGGGGGGGGGATCGAAGTGTACCACGATTTGATTTGGTAGGAGTGGCCGAACCAGAGGTCAGAGCTAGTTGCCAGGGGACTATTGTCTTGCGAGACTGTCGATTTTATTTCCCCTTTTATCTATGTGAAATCCATTCAAAACAAGCATTATGGTTAGTCAATTACTCAAGGGTAAAACATAAAACTGGCTTTCAGCTCAGCTTTTCATCCCCAGATTCTGGAAATCGCTCATATCGGCAGTTTGTTTATGGAAGAATATTTTTACCAGAAGTCAGGATCTGTGGAGAAAATATACTCCTGCGTAAATAATCAGGATTTTCAGCTAAAATGTTCCTTCACGACAGTCATAGACGGTTAAAATCAATCATCTGCCATGGTCTGACATTTAGTCAGCAGGATACAAAAACCAGCAAGGTTTCGAAGCTCTGAGAACCATCGCGACGCAATATGTTTACAAAACTGAAAATATTCTTCAGCTTTTTTCATTATAATGAATAAATTCAATCAGATGAAGTAAATGAAAAATAATTCTTGCACCACATTTCTTCGCTGTAATTGTAAGATATATCAGCTATATAACTTTCTTTTTAAAATGTCCATTAAAGGATATTAGCCGGTATGCAGAAAAAATAATTCTGCTAACTGTTTTGTTAAATACAATTATATTAACCGCATTTTATGAACAACCTCGTGCATTCTCCTTGCATTCTCCTAGCAAGTAGTCAATTGTAATAATGGCGCTCAAGAATATTTGTGGTGTCTTTAATATTCTGAATTATTGGTATGCGACGGGTTTCTTTCTTTACTTTTTTTCTTTTTCTTTTCTTTCTTTCCTTTTCTTTTTTCTTTTTCTTCTTTTTTTTGGCAAAGCAAAACGTAAGAACTAACTCATCAGGTGTATTCGCGAACGAAATACAAAAGATGATGACAATTGTTAGCCTGTTAGTACTTATGACTCTAGGGTTGGAGAAGGGTATCTATGATAGGAATAAATCAAACACAAACATCCGAACCACACATGTAGTACAAACCGATCACGCAGATTTGTGGGCTGAACATGGAACAGTTTTAATCAATTTATTTGTATATGTCAGAACTACAAAGACATTCTTCAGTATACTTAGGAACAATCACAGTGCACTTAGAAAAACGTACACGTCGTTGTCTACTCATCGGAGAAGGAATGGTGGGCTCTCCCATTAACTGACTTGTAAATGATAACGTTAATGCCACATGCAATATCGCGTTTAAATCAAACAGGTGTAGATTTTCTTAGTAAACGTAATGAACGCGCTTGATGTAATTAGAACATTTCAGTATTTATGTATGTTACTAGAAAATTATATTTTCTTTTCTTGACTCATTAAATAAAATTCTACTGCAGAATAATGTTTTATGTACGTGAACGCCGAAGCTCCACGTGCCTGCAGTAATCCGTATTTCCATACCAGAAAAGTCATGGAAACATTATTTTTGAAGTATGATGTAGACATGTTTTCTGAGATATGATAAACACACGGGTGAAGAAAAAAGATCTCTAGCAATGATACAGGGCTGATAATACAGTTGTGCATTTTTCTACCCTTTCAGCAATTAAACTCCAAAACAGACCTCACGGTTTGTTTTCCTGGTTTTTGTCAAACAACACATTAAAAAAATGTACTTTTTATAACTTAGGAGCATGCTATTAAATCATGTTCGTTTAATTTAGAAAATCAATGTGAGGTATGACATTGCATGTTATGGATTATTGTCGCCAATTATAACGAATGTTAACTCTTTACTTTCAGGTCATAGCCGTTATATCAGTATTTTTCATTGTGGTTTCTATATTATCCTTCTGTTTGAAAACACATCCCGAGATGCGAGTTCCAGTGCTCAAGAATACCACTTCGAACACTTCTGACGGGGAATTGTCATGGCGGTTAGAGAAAAAGAAAACTGAACCTCACCAGGCTTTCTTCTATATAGAGTGTGCAAGCAATGCGTGGTTTACATTTGAAATAATAATTCGGTTGATAGTTGCACCAAATAAGTTAGATTTTCTGAAAGCACCGGTGAACATAATCGACATTATTGCCACACTTTCATTCTATTTGGATTTTATGTTGACAAAGCTGAAACAAGAAAATGACATCCTGGAGTTCTTTAGTATAATCCGTATCATGCGACTGTGCAAATTGACCCGTCACTCTGCGGGGCTGAAAATTCTCATCCATACCTTTAAAGCGAGTGCAAAGGAACTCGTTCTACTGGTGTTTTTCCTAGTGTTAGGTATTGTGATTTTTGCCGCCCTGATATTCTATGCGGAACGAATTCAGTATAACCCGGATAATGATTTCACGTCAATTCCGGTCGGACTGTGGTGGGCTATAGTTACCATGACAACAGTAGGCTATGGCGACATGGCACCGAAAACCTACGTTGGAATGTTTGTTGGTGCTCTCTGTGCGTTATTGGGTGTGCTGACGATTGCACTTCCGGTACCAGTCATCGTAAGCAACTTTGCCCTGTTTTATTCCCATACGCAAGCGCGATCCAAACTACCGAAGAAAAGGAGGCGTGTCCTTCCAGTGGAGCTGCCCCGTCCCAAAGGTCCCAAGGGAATGGGCCCTGGAGGAGGCCCTCCTCCAATCAACAGGCACAGGAACGCGATCAAACACCCACCTGTAGGGCAGCCGGACCACAAAATTAACAGAATGGGTAAGTGTTTACTGCAAATCATTTATCAAACTTGTTTTTTTATTCCTTCCGATGTAATTTTTCTTGTCGGTTCGATCGCTTATGCCGCATTTCAAATGTTCGTTCAGAGTAGAGTAGGAATTTCAACTTTAACCGTGCATGCTTTCCATCACAGATCTCGGGAGAAGGAAATCATTTTGCAGAATGAAGGCTAAAATTGTCACGTGCTCATTTCTTCACCTATAAAGAGTTTGTTTCTATCAAGATAACAATTAGTTTCTCATTAAACATGAGCTGTAATTTCATAAACCTTTATGCAACCCTTTAATGCAGTCATGCTGTGAATTAGTCAAAGACGTAATGGTTGTATAAATGTGCAAATTGTTTTCTGTGGCACTAAAACTAAATCAGATTTACTGGTACGTGTGTACAGAGTGCGATAAAGAACACTTTGACTCATCTTCAGAAGAAAAAAATCTCGAAAGACACAAATGTAGTCAGCAACTTTTATTTTCACTGAGCTAAAGTATACTAAGGATAATACGAAATGCTAATGTGATTTGTATTAGGTTTCAAGTGTAATCCTTATCAAAGTATTACAAATTTCATTTCTGATTGTCTTGACTATTTAAATTCTAACCCCTCTTATTTTTATCGTAAAGACCAAGGTTGTACAATACAGCAATTGATGCCCTTTCGTAGTAAGTTACTGATACATCTGTATTTATGTGTGGCGCATGCGCTTCTGTAGATAGGTAACTTCCTGTTCGTCCTTTACTAACCAACTCATCTGTCAGACTAACGACTTACTGTGCTTTGTAAACGTGTTCACGCTCTGGACTGGGATCCACCTGTCTCATTCTCTGCTTTAATCAATTCCATGTTACCTGTATATCATCTGTTTGAATATTATGACAGTATGAAATGATATACATCACTAGGATATATCATATCACCAGATTTTGTTGAAAAATAAGCATTTACACAGAAAGTATCTATTCCGATACCTTTGATACAAGATATTGTAATTTAAAAAGTGAAAAGTCACCTTACGTTGCATAAGGTCGGAGAAAGGGTAGTATATGGTTAAAATAATGTTGATTAGCAAGGGCGTTTCCACAAATATTTGTGGAAAAGCATCGAATACTAAGAAGGAAACTGAAAGCATATAATAGAGCTGGAATAAGGTATGAACGTTAATGAGAGACTTGAAGACTCAAGCCAAGTTTTCAATATGCCCACTGATTATTGAACGACAGAGATCAGACTGAAGTTAATAACACCCCTGATGCCAATACCAAGGCCTTATGCATATGAATTGTGTAAATCAAATTACGCTAGATACAAGAAATGGTGTAAATATTTATGATAAGCTGACGTAGTCACTGATCACTACACGTAAACATAAATTTGCTGAATACGTAACGGTGTCGCTTGTATGGTGTCACAAGAAAAGGATCAGAGAGTGGAACGTTTGATTATAGCCTCTAACTGAAAGCAGATGCAGTATGGCCCTTTATAATTAAATATTCCAAGTGGAGAACAAAGAAAAAGACGAACACGCGGAATCACGTGCTCTTGTGTAGGGTTTTAATTGATCGGCAATTTTTACTATGAGATAGCATGAGATGGGAAGTTTTTTTTGTATGGAAATTAAAGACTAAGTTAAATTACGTATTTTCACTTCGGGAGAGACCGCTGTAAGCGTATTTCTAAACACAATAAATGAAGAAAAAAATCATTTTTACAGTGAATCCTACGCGCAGAACGTGCAAGGTTCTTCAGTTAAAATTAAGACGTTATGCTCCACCAATATACTGCAATATATATATATATATATATATATATATATATATATATATAAGAATTAAAGTTTTACTTGGTCCATCGCCATCGTAGGTGCATTGATTTGGTTGCTTTTTTCTTTATCAAAAGGCTTTCTATGTAAACGTGATGATTGAAAGTGTTAGACATAACAAATCTTCGTATGTAACGCGATGATTGAAGTGTTAGACATTATCAAGTGCTGGCAGAATCTTGGCACAGAATTAGCCGGACAATAATGAGGGTACCTGCGATCAGTGTGAACCTGTATAATGGTAATTTTCTCCGTTACAACCTACCCATGAAGGGTCGTACACTGTAATAAAGGGGTCCCGGTAGTTATAACGTCTCTATCTATAACCGGCCATGACCGCTGTGTGACCTTTTCCCATAGTGTTTTTTGTTTAATCCAACCCAAACACTACTTGTTAGTTAATATGAACTCCGACTGAGCACGAGTTAACTGCACTATACGTAGGAGCAATTAAATTTGTGATTGTGTAGAATGGTGTCTTTAACAACTTGATCCGAGTCTTTCAAGTTTCATTCATTTCTATTCTCAGCACAGGTTTTAATGATTTGGAATACGTCACAGAATATTCGGTCCAAGCTGGAGACTTCCCTAATTTACCGTGTAAAATATTTACTTAATATCAACACGAGTGGTTGACACATAATCAATATGGACTATACTTTACAGTGATTAAGCTTAAAGAAATACTTTCAATGTTCAGAATTTCAAACACTACAGGCCACACTGTAGTGAAAGAAACTCACTTAATTACTTCTATGATTCAGATTATGTTCACCTTTATTATATACAATCGGGTTATTGAAAATAAACCATTAAATTCCTATTTAATTTTCTTAGCAGGAGCGTAGATTGTTCTTAAAGATGTATAATCAAGAGTGTTTTATGAGCTCCCCTCTACCATGATATGGAGCATCGGGTATTGCATGAGTATGTACCAACTTGGTACAGAGGCAACTCTGTATATTTCACGATGCATGCTTACTAACACAAAATAGAGTAGAACTGTCTTTGTATAATGAACCTGTTTCTTATACTTAATCAGATATCTATTGATGTGTCAATATCAACGAAAGGAATGAAATTCTCTCAGTATATGCTTTTATAAACTGTTTATTAGAAGTAATATCCATACACAATATAAAAAATGTTTAATTTTAGCTTAACGGCTAAGCATATCAGTAGACTAAGTAGAGCTTGCGTGCAATGACCAGTAGTGCTGTGTTTTAGTACGCTAATGTATCCCATTCTTTCTCATCTGCAGCATATCCATATGGGTATTTCTTAGGTATAGTATGCCATGATTTTGCCGTGAGATAAAGACATTTTCTTGATTGCTATGCAAGTCAGGAAAATCTGTTGAAAGATAATTATGATCGACGATAGCAAGATTCCTGTATCTGATTTCCTGTTTCTACGAATGTACATAGAAAACGAGTCTTTCTTTTGTTTCGGCATACATTGAATCGACATTGTTCAAAACATGCTTCGGAAATTGATTGGAAACTCTCACCGTTTTTACTTGGAAATCATAAGAGATGTTCCCAAGAGCTGGCTGTCGATACCATCTCGAGTATATTTGTCTGACAACTAAAGACTTGCTATCGTCTGCTTTCTCTTACCATTACTTTCCATTCTAACTTTCCACTGTTTACTCAGTCTGGTTGATGCCACATTCGTGGATTTGCATTGGATTTCTCCATGTGGAAGTGGCGCCGACCATTTTGAGTTTTTCAAACCTTTTATTTACTCACAGTTTCTAGGCCAGCAATCCTGCAGAAGATATACAATATCTGCATTAACCACACTTCACAAATATCGTATATGTTTAACTCACATAACGTATGGGGTAAATGCTGTTTAGTTCAATACTGACAAAAACTACAGATGGTTTCTTGTTTGCATGTCACACTTTAACAGCACTGTCGGCATATTCAGTGTGTCTCTAATATTAATATCAATTTATAATGAAGTAATCTCACGGTAGTAAACTATATAGTATATAATACTCGGGAAATATTTTGTTTTACTAACATGTGTACGTATCTATGGATGTAAAACAGTAGTTCAAGGTAGGATTTTCCTGTATGATATAATATCTTTCTAGTTATATCTATATATGAAATATTTCTTTAATTAATCTAGTCTTTGTATGAATTTCAGTATTCTTTTAATTAATGACAGTAGCGAGGAATAGTCGGTAGATATTGTTCATAGCTTTATTTTCAGCATTCGTTTTATCAAATCTTAGGTAGAACATTAGCTCTTGAAGTAAATCTGATCATTATATCTCATAAAAGAGGTTTATTTAAGATTGAGCTGGTTTATCATGAGAACGAACGTAAGCACCCTTGCAGTTAATTAACTCGTTGTGAGGAGGGAATTTATCCACTGGTTATTAACTCGTTTCCATGGTAGACTTTGACAGACTTTGTGTACTTGCTAACACTTCCTTGTAGAAAATGGTAGAAGTTGTTTATTTTTGCCAGTTTTGTACTAATAGCATGTCGTCTGCTAATCTGTGCCATTTTGTGTTGCTTCTGTAGGCCGGGCTGGAGAGGAATCGATCCCGATGTTGATGATAAATCACACTGATAAAGAGGACACTACGGTACCTCGATCCCGACCCCAATCCAATGTGGTAGACAAGAGTCCGCCCCGCCTCGTGGAAATAAGTTCTAATCCCGGAACCCCTCTAAAAGTTACCGAAATTAAGACAACTGGTTTGTATCCTGAGGACTATGTGGCTAAATGTCGTCCTTTTGTTTGAAATTCTTTCAGTCTCTCTTTTTTAAAATCACATTTTGCAGACGACCAATTCGAAAGAAGCAGTTCAATATTTTCCATCTTCCGTTTCAATATGATTATGTAGAATTCATTCACTCTATTCTATGATTCAAAACCAGGAACAAGGCATTGGAAATAATTTCTACCATTAATAACTGGTTTTCAGAAGCAACCATTGGGACTGGTGTTGGGTTGTTGGTGAAGCACCGCTTGCTGTCTGTCTGTGTTGTTTACAGCTTAATAGTTATCCTTTTAAAGCATTATTCTAACTTTATGTTTACTTAAAATCGATATCACCATCCACGATAGAATTGCATGTTGCTGTTTATGTGACAGAGATTGGAATATTCGATTTCTGCAAAGCGAATGCCGGTAAATAATGGTTACCGTGTACAAACACGCAGGATAATCCAGGCATTAAATGCATGTAGACATGTATAAAATGCACAGTGTTTATAATAACAAGTTTTATTCATCAATTATTAAAGCATGCCTTTGCAGTATCAACATGCACGATAAATAATAAACATTTAGGGGGAAGGTGCGTTCTACACCTAAACACAAATAGCAGAATATTAGTATATCATCCATTTCAAACCAAACATTAAGGGAGAAAGTTATGGATATTTCGATTTCCTCTAGTTGGATTTAATCAACGTCGATAATGTTTTCTTTTGGCATTATGTTGTTGAATATCAGTAATTTTACAATACTTTTTCAGGAGATATAAGAAGATTAAAATGAAATCAAACAAGAATCGTAAAGTCGTCTCACGACACTATAACAAATGGCGACAATAACTTCAACAAAAAGATATTTGTGGTTTCCATCGGATTCTAGAGCTTGTAATGAAATAATACAGTATAACCGTAAACGCAGAAATCACGTGATCAGACCATCTACTAACAATATAAGTAGGGAAAACTAAACCTGTTATCATGTGAAATGTTTAACCGTATCTCTGTATAGAATACACTATCTTAATGTGTTAATTATTGTCATCGATTTATAATTTGCATGTATTTCTGTTTGATAGATGCCACAGGAATCACAAGCTTGATTATGGCACCAAACGCCAATTTGAACAGCACGCCGGTCGGGTCCAGTAACTCCGTGACCCCCAATCCCGTCAGTCTAGGGGTCACTACAAACTCCGTAATCAACGCTATCACCACCGGATCCCCCCCAAACCAAGAAAAAAGTAAGTACAACACTAATCATATCACTATCACCACCGGATCTACCCCAAAACAAGAAAAAGGTACAACACTAATCATATCGCTATCACCTCCGGATCTCCCCCAAACCAAGAAAAAAGTACAACACTAATCATATCGCTATCACCTCCGGATCTCCCCCAAACCAAGAAAAAAGTACAACACTAATCATATTGCTATCACCACCGGATCTCCCCCAAACCAAGAAAAAGGTACAACACTAATCATATCGCTATCACCTCCGGATCTCCCCCAAACCAAGAAAAAAGTACAACACTAATCATATTGCTATCACCTCCGGATCTCCCCCAAACCAAGAAAAAAGTAAGTACAACACTAATCATATATAACGACCGACTCTCTACACGAAGAAAACAGTAACACAACATCTCTTTACTCTTGTCAAATTAAAATAAGTTTACTGTAATAGAATTATGTGTCCTTGATATTGTCCATTTCCATTGATAGAATGGAATAAAATTGGATGTTTGAAGAGCGCAAAAATAAACGTTAGCGAATTCAAAACTGTGGAAAATATTCCTTAGTTTCAAGACAGAATTCTGAAGGAGAGCAAATTAACTACAGTTATATTCTATGTGACATATGACATTAAATTGTCTACCATGTAGCACAATATATCATTTGTCATGTGACAAAGATTCCATTATCTGCAGCGTAACCAACATCTGACAAATAGTCAATTCTCTGCCATGGAACAAAGAAAGTATTTCCTGGCATTTTATCAACATTCTCAAATGACAAAACTGATAGAGCATGATACGATTCGTTAAAACCAAATGAAGACACTCGTACGAAGTTGAGATTTAAGTCTCATAAAAGAGAATTATTCATTAACTTGCAAAAAGTAGTAAGTTTCAGAATTAAATGAAGTGGATAAAGCAGTTTCATATTATAAGAGTCGAGTTACTTTTCTGAAGAATAATTAAGGTAGTACGCAACTGGTGACGCTAAATGTTCCTATAATTTGATTTAAAAATTGGAACCACTCCCAAATATAAAACTGCCGTCTAATACCATCACTGGTGACATCATTCTAGTCAGTTTACATAGAACTTTTTAACACCCTCTTGTAAGTACACGCCCGGTCAGTTTCCAACATTCTCTTTAATGAAAACGCTATCAATCGGTTACAAAACTAAAGCTCCAAAAATTGTCTTGTCCTAACATTCTCAGACAGTTATCATGCTACTTTGGATCACTTTCTCCAAATGAAACATTCCCAGTCGACTCCCAAATTATTCTAAACAACCTCCCCAGTGCAAACAACCCCAATAAATAACGCACATACTCTCTAACACTTCATGTATGGAAAACTTCCCTTCATTTGCTAGACTACCTTCCAACACGCTTTCTAGTGAAAACACGACAGTCTGTTACCAAACTACCTACAATGAATATTATCTCTGTTTGTTATAGAACAACATTCCAGCAGTCACTCCAGACAAAACAACGTAAGGAAGTTGCCAAGCTGCGTTTTAACAATTTCGCCAATTAAAACACTCTATTACCAAACTGTCTATCACAACATTTTCTTCTTCTTATCGGTAGAGGCACCCAGTCCAAATTGACTATTTTGTGCCTTGAAAATACTCCTAGTCAATTACTTAACTTCCACCATTCTCGAAAATGATAACACCCCCAGTCAGTTATCAAACTGCCCTCAACAACCTTTCAGATGACAATAACTCCTGTCAATTAATACTAAACTGCCCTCAACAACATCTCAGAGACAACAACTCCAGTCAATTAATACTAAACTGCCCTCAACAACCTCTCAGATGACATGTCCAGTCAATTAATACTAAACTGCCCTCAACAACCTCTCAGATGACATGTCCAGTCAATTAATACTAAACTGCCCTAAACAACATCTCAGATGACAATAACTCCTGTCAATTAATACTAAACTGCCCTCAACAACATCTCAGAGACAACAACTCCTGTCAATTAATACTAACCTGCCCTCAACAACATCTCAGAGACAACAACTCCAGTCAATTAATACTAAACTGCCCTCAACAACATCTCAGAGACAACTCCAGTCAATTAATACTAAACTGCCCTCAACAACATCTCAAATGACAATAACTCCTGTCAATTAATACTAAACTGCCCTAAAAAACATCTCAGATGACAATAACTCCTGTCAATTAATACGAAACTGCCCTAAACAACATCTCAGATGACATGTCCAGTCAATTAATACTAAACTGCCCTAAACAACCTCTTCAATTAAAAACAACCACTGCTACCTAAATGACCTGAAATACTTCCTCTCTAGTGGACATAAATCCAGTTATGGTAGTTAGTTACTGATCTCTAGTAACAATATCCCGAGATATCTCCCACAATATCTCCTTTGAAAACACTCCCATGTGGTTACCAAACTGCCCTTAAAAACTGCTTCAGTGAGAAGACAAGGAGGACACATCAGTCTGTCTTCAACACCATCCAACACTCTCGTCAATGAAACACACCAAACTAGGTGGTAAACTCCCCTTAATAACATATCCACTACAAATAACCCAAGTTTGTGGTCAAACTATCATCCTACACTCCATTCAGAGAAAACAACCCCAATCAGCTTCTGAACTCTCCTACAATACTTCTTACAATTAAGACATTCTAGCAGTTACTAAACTCCCATCAATAATCCTCCCACTGCAAAGAACCCCAGTCAGGCAACAAACTGCACTCTAGTGAATACATTCGCTATTCACTAACCAAAATGTTCACTAACATGCTCTTCAATGAAAGCCAGTTACCAACTTCCTTACAACTCTTTAACGAGTACCTCTCTACAATTAGTAACCAAATAAATCCTCACCACTCCCCTGGAGAAAACAATCTAATAAAATTACTCTCCAGCATTCTGTCAATAGACAACACTCCAAGTTAACTACCGAATTACCCTGTAACAGTATTCTCAGCGAAAACAACCCCATTCAGTTAGCATCCTTTAACATTTTCTCCAGGGACAAAAAAATACTACTCAGTTACCAAACCACCCTCCAAACCTCACTCCGGTAAAACACCTCCCGTCAATTAGTAAAGTATCTACAGATACTCTACATCCAGTTAGCATATTATCCTGCAACATTTTCACTAGTAATAGCACCATCATCAATCTGTTACCAAACCACCCACCAACACTCAATCCATTGAGAACACTGCAGTCGTCACCAAATAAGCCTTTAACATCCTTTATAGTGACAACACTCAAGGCACATACCAAACTACCCTCCAACACTATCTGTATTGAAATCACTAGAGTCCGTTATTAAAGTATCCTCCACTAGTTTCCCCAATCCTAACATCCTAAAACAGTTACTGTAATGCTTTCTAACACTTTCTCCAACAACCCCTGTCATTCACAAACTGTCCTTCACAAGGCAAATAACCCAAATACACACAACACTCCACCACTTTCTCTGGTGAATATACCGCCATTCACTAACCATAATGCCTTCCAAACTTTCTTCAACGAAGACACTCCAAATCAGTTACCAACTACCCAGCAACCCTCTACCTAGAAAAATTTCCCTAATCAGTTACCAGATAGACCTCCAACCCTAGAGAAACCCATCACACTACTCTCCAGCACTACTGCCCCAGTGATTTACCAAGCTGCATGTAACTTTCAAACACTCTCCTGCTAAACAATTTAAGTCAACTGCTAAACCGTGTACCACTTTTTCTACTGAACACATTCCTATGTTTGTTACCAAACATATCCCAACACTTTTTCGGTGAAAACGCCCCAGTCTGTTACCATGCTACCCTACCAGTCCCTCTGGTAAAAAGAACCTCCGTCAGTTGCCAATCATCCCTCCAACATTCTCTATAGTGATAAAACTCCGAGTCAGTTACCAAACTGCCCTCAACAACTGCTCCAATAAAATCACTTCTTATCAGTTACCAAAAACTGCTCGCACTCTTCCTAGTGAACCCCTATCCCCATATCAAGTACCAAACTATCATCCACCATTCTTTCCAGTGACAGCACAGCACACCTCCAGTCATTTATCAAACTATCTTCCAACATTCTCTCCAGTAAAAACGCCCCCATTCAATAGTAGAGGCTACTCACACTACCGATCGTAGTAGACAAGTGGTTAGGACGATCGAAAGGTCCCGGGTTCGACTCTCGATTCCGTCTCTGCGTCAATACCAAGACGTTTAACAAAGGTAGCGAGTGTTCCTTCACCAGGCGCCTGGTATTAGAAGTGAAAGTCATGGGTCATTTGGATATGACTTTAAAGGTTCCGTGTCGCGGTGGCAAGATAGAGGATCCTCATTGTTGAAACATTTTTATGTAATCCTTTGTTATTTTAGACTTTCATATCGAAAAAAGGCCCCGTGGGGATCCGGGTTAGAATAGGGCGGTCCTTTGGATAATACCGTAAAAACTGAGGCCGAGTGTCACAGTTGGTGCGGCACGTTAAAGATCCTTCCCTGCTCAAAGGCCATAAGCGCCGAGCATAGGTCTAAATTTTGCAGCCGTACACTGATAATGGTGACGTCTGCATATGAGTTAAAAAATTTCAGGCGGGACGTTAAACAATATATAATCAATCAATCTTTATCGAAGAAAGTCCACTTGTATTTAAAAAGTTACCTGTAGGTGTCCAATAAGTTGGCATTGCTGTCCCTTATTTTTATGAAAGGACAGATACGGTCTATTCTTAAAATACAGTAATTGTCAATTTATTGGACAGTACCAGGTAAACCCAGTAGCCTATAGATAGGCTGAAAATAAGAGAAAGACAATACATTTGTCAAACAAAAACAAATTTGATTTTAAATTCCCTAAATCAACACAGATATCGGAAAATCACTGAAACATTTCAACGAATATTTCCCTTTAGTATAATCATCTGATCCAACTTCAAGATTCACATTTTTTAAATAAGAAATTCCATCTGTCATTATTATATAGCATCAAAACTTAAATTAGAAAGACTATTTCTATGATGTTTCTGAATTTCGCTGGATCCAGAAACACATTCCGAAACTTCATGCAAATGTTCTTTGTCGATGTTTTCTTTATTAGCATCTCCTATTTCTGAATTCCATGGAAAATTTCACTTTATTTCACAAGATGGGCATCTTACATTCTTTAAGCTGGCATTAATTATTTAGTCAATATATTCGAAAACACAATGCTTTTCAGATCAAAAATTTTCTCCATAACTTTCTCGCCTTCCATATTCAGAATGTATCACTCATTAAGACAGTGATTGCAATACTTTCATTAACGTCCTTAAATTTTGATTATGCAATAAAAATGTTCTTCCCATCAAATGAAGACATGCTGATATGGTTCAGTATCATAGAAAGGGTGATTATAAAACACCTGCAGTACAAGATACACCTGATTACTTACCCAACGTTGTCCAATAAATGAACAAAAGAAAAACTTATGCACAAGACTGGTTATATAGTAAGACTGTTAAAAATACCTTTATTCATAATTATCATCGCCAATGAGTTTACCTGAGCCTGTCCATCCTTAGAACAAATGGTGTAATCTTTTAGGTAGTATAAAAACCGCAAACTGTTCATTCTGTGAGTCAAAGAACTGATCTCGGCCATAAGAGCCTCAATCAGTTCTTTCTCTCACAGAATGGCTTGTTTTTGGCTTATATCTTTTACACAGATTAAAATGTGTTGCACTTCACCTAAAACTGATGTCGTATTTTTAAGTAAAAAATTGGAATGGGACGTAAACTAAACAACAACAACAACCCACCCACCCACCCACCCACCCAAAAATAATTCCCTCAACATCCTCTCAGTTAACTACCCTCCAACATTCGTTCTAGTGTACAAACAAACACCGTTAGCACTCTTCAGTGAACCACCACCATTCAGTTACCAAACTGCCCTTTCACACTCTTTCCAGAGAAAGCAGCCTTAGTGAGTGACTATACTTACACTCTACCTAATAAAACACTTCTAGTCAGTTTCCAAACCGTCTCAAAGCTTTCTCGAGTGAAAATGCCCTCAGCCAGTTACCAATCTGCCCTTTCTTAGTACACATCTACCCTCTCAATAGTTAGGTCAGACCAGATCTGGCTAGCTCTCTTTCTCAAGTGGTAGGCTTTCGAAGAATTATTAATCAACTTTCGTAATTGGAAGACAATAAACAACTCATGACAATAATATGTTGTCTCTGGCTTGGTCTACGGTATTGCTGACATTGAATAGTTTTACGTTGTGTCTAAATGGAAGACAAGGAAAAATGTCTCTGTTGCTGCTATATAGTAAACCTTTCTGATTTTTAAATATTTAATCAAAGAGGGTTACGCTATCACCGGCTGCTATTGTACTTGTCGAGAAGCATTTTTGTAAAGCCCTTTCTTTGTTGCAAACCAGTACATATATAAAACAGATATAGTGACACTTTGTCAGTGTGTGCAATAACAAGGAACTGTACATGTCAGAATTATTTTTATCGTGATGCAATAGTCAAGAGAATCTTTCTTTTAGAAAATACAAGATACTTAAATCTTCTTTTGATGCAAGCACTAAATGTTGTCGGTTTCAAGTTCCTCGTTTAATATTACATGCACAATTAATGATGTCGGTGTCAGATTGAGTGTTATTTATATGGAATTTGATACAACAACACACAAGATACTGATTGATAATTCAGATTTACGAATCTACTGTATAAAATCAATGAGAAGCAAATGTTCATTTCGGTGATACAGCATCTCATAGCGACCAATGGCGGGCGCTTGCCAAATGTCTTAACCACTACGCTTCCGTGATAGAAATGTAAGTTACAAAAAATTATAGTTAGCATATTCATAATGGTGAAAGAAGAGAAATTTTATACCCTGTTTTGCCAGATGTCCCTGTATGCATCGAATACGGTTCTACTTATGAATTATACGGTTTTTGTATTGAAATTCAATAAAATATGATCACATTTGGACCATATTAAGAATAAACTGCATTGAAAATCATTGATGTCGCATACTAACTGATCCGTTTTCTCTATCAATATTATTTTCTTTACAGCTGACTTAGTGAACAGTGCTCATGTTGCGGATGGTGTGGCAACGGACTCATCCAAAATTTCCAACTCCGCCACTGTCAACAACACAACGGAGTCCAGGCACTATTCACCCTCCACCTCTCCCCCTAAGTCCAACAATCTAGTAGCCGTGAACACGTAACCCAGGCTTCGTGTCGCTATGTCGTAAACTACAGTGACTTCCAGTCGAGCAAGACATATCGGAAAAGTTTGTGATATCACGCCTGCTCTTCGAAACCGGAAGTGGGATTGTGTGACAGAGGTGGTAGTTAGAATGTCGTCGTGTCCTGCTTCAGATGACAAAGCGACACCTGGTGTTTAGGATAGGAACACGTAGAAATGGGATGATTTTTCCAATCAACATTTCTTATAAAAAATTGAATTCATTCACTACCCGTGTCTGTGATGTTTATCCCTTTCACATTAATGTTGTCCTTTGTAATTATATAGGTAATTTCACTACATTAGTGGCAATCATTGACTTTAACAAAACTAGGGTAAAAAATTAGTTATACGCCGTAGTCAACGTGAAAACCAAAACTGACATCTGAATGTGCACGTTTTTAAAATTTTTAAAAATCTATTTTTCTTGTATGTATTGGACACACAATAGTTTGCAACGAACGCTGAGAATATTAGTGGTTTAATAGTCACGTGGTTTGATAGTCACGTGTTGAACGCTCTACAACGCAACCATAAGATATTATCTCTAGCTTCAGTATTGTTGGATTGCACTGGGAAAGCAATTTTGAATTTTCAAATTTTAAATCGATATTTTTCATGTGTATATAGTTAGATGCCAGAATTCAGGGTTAAAGACATGCTTTATGCTTATGTCCAAAATGCGTTTATACGAGGGCAATGGAAGGGCACAGATTGGGAAGCTCAGTGTTTCATATATTTAAAGTCATTACAAACAAAGCACATACTACAACTACAAACGTTTTCAACTTGACCAATTTTTTTCAACAATTTATTGACCTTCTGACATGCAATAAATATTAGAGATTAGATTTAACAAATTAGACATATTAAACAATTATTGTACAGCTTAGATACTCTTCGCACAACTTTCTAGTATAGATCTTATAATTTTAGAAGCACTGAATTGTGTACACAATGGTGAAAATTTTCCAACCTTGTCAAGGTTGGTTTGGCTGGAGCAGACTCAAGTATTGCCTAATCATGAATTGACGCAATATTCCTGTTTCCAGTTCTTGTGACTTTGCTGAGATCCGCTGATATTTAAATTTGCTGTTAATTTTTTGTAGAATTTATTTTTCTTCTCCCCCAAGTGTTTATAGAGTTTTCTGGGTTGTAGACCAGAGAACAGAACTTGTAAAGTTCTATTTGTTAAGCATACTTATATGAATTGTGTGTGGTTCATGTATATATTTGTTTATTATTATATATACACAGCGAAATTTATTTTTCATTTTCCTCTACAGATCCATTCAGACGTTCGATAGTTTCATTTTGTACAAAGGTTAACACGAACTTGATGGCCACGCGTTGTTATGTGTGCAGACTAAACTATCAATGAAATTATTAAGTCAGATTAATGCACTCACATTTATCAAATTTTCGTAAATGAGAAACCGATGAAAACAAAAGTACACATGTATCGTGATTCTGTTTTAACATTAACCGATTTTTAATGGCTACTCAGATTTTTTTAACTTCACAAAATTATACGTCTAGAAATACAAAAACGAGGTTATGCCAAAAGTTTTCCAGAGTACGCTGTGCTGACCGTTTCTGTAGACAGGCTGGGGCCAGTCTGAAACTTGTAAAAACATGTATAACAGCACAACTGAAAGACAGAAAAGCTTCTTATCAATCTTTAACAATGAAAAGCAATAATTCTGAAATGAGAACACAGACATTCTCAGGATTTAATATATGTATTGGTGTGCGACAGTCAAATCTCGCGCAGCTGGACACCTCCAGCCTGTCTATAACGTGTCTGACCGTGTTACTGGCCATGTTTAACAGCAATAGATAAATGCGCGACTCCCTGTAAAACTGGAAATTCTCACACTGTTACAGAAACTACAGAATGATAATAAATCATTGTATTACTCCAATTTGTAGTTATGTCTTTAGTTTCATTCATATTTACTGCCCGTTGAGTGTGGCGGAAAACAACAATCAATCAATCAACTATTTACTGCCCAGCTACATGGTACAGTCAAAATGTGCAAGCTGGTTTAGTTTTACTACAGATGTTGGCAATCAATCACCAAGAAGGACTTGTATGCAAAATTCCTTAAAAGGATTTTCAAGCTGCTGTTTATAGATAAGGATACATCAACCTATTTAGTGAATCAATAAGTCGAATCCACGGAAGAAAGTAGGAACAGTATTGCCGAGAGCAGTCACTCTATCATCATTGCTATACAATAGTGAGCATTGTGTTATTTCAAAAATTGCAAATACATGCCCTATTGCGTTATCTGATTGTCAGTTTATTAGACCTCCCTCTGGATATAGATGTGAATGGCTAAGAAGTCTGTGAGTGAGTAAAGTTGTAAACACCTTACACATGACAAAAAACTTTTTAAAAATGTTTACAATTTAATTCACATAGAATAGATGAAAAATATTGCACTATATAATCACAGAATTGTTTTTGAAAATCTTTAGTGTCTTTGAAAGAAATTATATCGCCTCTCACGGTTGTCTGTACAATCTGCACTATTTCAGTTTGTGTCTGTACAAACTGCACTATTTCAGTTTGTGTCTGTACAATCTGCACTATTTCAGTTTGTGTCTGTACAAACTGCACTATGGCAGTGCATGTATTGGATACAATATTCTCAACTGATCCAGGAAATTGTGTTATTCACACAAATCTACTGGTGGGTTGGGTCTTGGTGGGTTGTCTAGCTGGCGAGTCTGTGATGAGGGTGACCTAATGTACAGAAAAAAAGTGTAGGATGAATTTAATTATTTATAATATGTTCTGAGTTGTCAGAAATCAATAGCTAAAACATTACCATATTTCACCATACTAAACACTGGAAACTTTATATTACCCTAATAAGTGATCTATTGGATATTCATTGTATTCAGGATCTACCTTATTGAATACTCCTCTTCCAAAATAATCAGCAACAACAGAGAAGCCATCTTGAGATCTTTGCAACTAAAAAAGTCAGACAGATATAGGGACATATCATGTGCAGCAATATCAGGATAAACTTTCGACTTCACCTTTTGTGTTTTGTGGCGATCTTAATTGTTTTCTTATAAATGAAAAATAGGTACTTGGCTTTTTAAAATATATTCAATCTTTAATGTTACCTGATTGTGGAACTGTTCATGAAGATCTTTGCTTTGTTCCTGTGCCCTTATAATGTCCATGATTTTCCTATATCAGAAAAAGGTGTAAAGAGTAAGTGGAAACTTCATACATAACAAATATTATGAGTCATAAGTAAGTGATGCACTGTCAAGTACACTCAAATTCATGTGGTTACATTTACCTATTTTCTGCAGCACAAACAGGACATTCTGAGTCGTTTTCTGCATAACTTTCAAAACAGCTGAAAATGAGAAAATAAAGCTGTCAAAGACACTATTCTCATATAAAATCAATGTAGAATTAAAGAACACATAATAGATGCACAACCAGTTGATGGGTTTCAAGAGTTGATAGTGGGTTTTATCTTTTCTTCTGAACTGCGACTCGTATGAAGGCTAGGAATCACTTCCGATAGATTATGGGAACATCTTGCTGCTTATACATGTATATTGACTGTAGCATGACTTTCTGCTAATCATAGGGTTGACTTACTGTTGGTGATATTAATGATTTACTTTGTTGGTATGAATGATCTAGTAATGACTTACTGTTAATTGCAGTGATGACTTACTGCTAACTGTAGTAACGACTTACTTTTGGTGGAAAGAATGACTTACTGTTAGTTGTAGTGATGACTTACTGCTAACTGTAGTAACGACTTACTTTTGGTGGAAAGAATGACTTACTGTTGTAGTGATGACTTACTGCTAATTGTAGTAACGACTTACTTTTGGTGGTAAAAATGACTTACTGTTAATTGCAGTGATGACTTACTACTAACTGTAGTAACGACTTACTTTTGGTGGAAAGAATGACTTACTGTTAATTGCAGTGATGACTTACTGCTAACTGTAGTAACGACTTACTTTTGGTGGAAAGAATGACTTACTGTTAGTTGTAGTGATGACTTACTGCTAACTGTAGTAACGACTTACTTTTGGTGGAAAGAATGACTTACTGTTAGTTGTAGTGATGAGTTACTTATGGTAAAGAATGACTTACAGTTAATTGAAGAAATGACTTGCTGTTAATTATAGTGATGATTTACTTTCGGTGGTAAAAATATCTTACTGTTAAATATAGTGATGACTATTCATGGTACTATGATAAGAATGGTTTACATTTTGTGCTAGGAATGATTTACATTTGGTGGTAAAAATGATTTACTTTTGGCATTAAGAATAATTTACTTATAGTGGTAAGAATGATTTACATCTGGTGCTAGGAATGATTTACTTTTGGCGGTAAAAATGATTCACTTATGGTGCTAGGAATGATTTACTTATGGTGGTAAGAATGATTTCATTTTAGTGGAAAGAATGGTTCACTTTTGGTGGTAAAAATGATTACTTTTGGCAGTAGGAATGACTTGGAGTTGATGGTACTACTGACTTACTGTTGATGATAGGAATGTGGTTCACACAGGAAATGAACAGATGGGAGCTCCAGAGGATGGTTACAGATGTTGCATTTGGAGGCCTGAAACACTTTGGCTCTGAAAGAAATGATTTACATCATAAAAGTAATGACCCAGTATCAATTAATGCCAACCCTTTTTAAAAAAGTTTTCCTATTTCTTTTATTTATATAGTTGTACATGAGACAATAAAGGTTAGAAAATATTGTATAAAATATATAAATTTCAGTGCCACATAGGTCTGCATTAAAGTGTTAGTCATTTAATACCTATATTTGTGGGGATTATCCAATATGTACATTTGTAAATACAATGTTATTAAGTCTCCACTTTCACTTTTTATTCAACATATACATATTTACCATGAATTCAGTTTTTGATATTTTGGTGTTTGTAATTTGTGCCAACAGCATTGAGGTTAGAGCAAGGGCAAGTCACATTTTAAAGTACATACAAATATTTGACAGAATTCTAAGATCCACAATGTATATCTTCTTAAGAATAGATATCACCTCTCCACAGCCCCTTCCCCCTCCGTAGAAATGTAAAACCTACATGTGTTCTGTATTTTACATGTACATAGGTTTCCACCAATATTGAGATTCATAGCTGAGGATTGAGGTCTCAGTCTATGTGAAAGAACCAGGGTGGAAGTATTTATTTTATTATTTTTTATTTCATTGTAATGGAAATGATGTAAATTAAGATATGTTCTAGAACTAAAAATATTGACAAGATATATTTAAAGATTATGATAATACCAACTTCTGACACTCTAACAAGATACTTAAGAAATAAACTTCATTTTTGACAAGAGGCCCACAGGCCTTATTGATCACCTGAGTATCAATTAAAAGTATCATCAGTTCTAAGGGCTATGAAATCTAGAAAAAAAAAATCCTGCTCTGCAAATCTAGGCTAAACTCTTAATATTCAGCAATAGCATAAAATAAAATGTACTCTTAAAACTCAAATGCCCCTGTAAGTGCCTATACTAATGAAAATCTTAACATTAACATGAGATCACTAATTTGGACTGGTCCTTGAGTCAAAACCCTGGGTTTGTGAAAATTTACAATTTTGGTACATTCTTTTCTGCTTTTCCTATATATACATTTAGTTTTTATACTGTATCATCAAACTTAAAGAAGTCTTTTAAATGATAATCACTATAATAATGTTGAAACTAAAACCCTTATATTTAGTATCAATAGCAATGGAGAAGATATCATTCAAATGTTTACAAATATACAATATATATATACCAAGTTTGGCCCTGCCCTGGAGTCAGAACTTCTACCCAGGCGATTATGGAATTTATAATTTTGGTAAAGGCCTTCCTGCTCTACATCATTATGCATTTAGTTTCTCCCAAAGATATGCAGTTGTAGTGAAGATTTTTTAAAGAGTTGAGTCAATTTTTGCCCCACTCATAAGGCTCTAAAGGGTGTTGTTGTCCTGAAATTTAGAATTTATGTTCGTCTTGTCCCAAAGATGCTTCATTTTGACAAATTTAAAAAGAATTGGAATAGTAGCTATCAAGAGGTTAAAAATGTTCGACTGTTAACGCATGACTACAGACACTAATGAACTGAGTTTACTCAGGTGACCTAAAAATACATGAGGGCATGAACTGCAGCAATTCATGCCAGCTGGCGTACTTCATGAAAAGTAAGCTAACATGAAGTGCCACAGTTCATACCCTCATGTATTTTCAAAAATGAAGTTTATTTCTTATATTTACATTAATCTGCTTTCATTTCTTTTCTGTTGGAATTTGCAACCATTAAAACAGATGTAATATTCATCAAATTCATACATGCATAATGCTCAGAACTGCATCACATACATGAGGAAATAGCTATATAATTACAATTGCTTAAGATATCGAAGGCATAAAAATTGGAAAGTGTGCAGTTCTTATCTGTTGTATACTGACAGACTTTAAAAACACAACACACATTCTTTTTAATTTATTCATTGAAAACATTTCATATAAAACTTTTATTGCAAAATTTACCCAACATACATCATATTGAGTTTTAAAACCCATCTCTCGATCTACCCGTGTTCATTGTTTGCACATTGTGAGTACATTTCACCAAATTTTCAGGGCTTTTTTTCAAACAAGTGGAAAGGTAATAGAGGAGTTTTTCATGATAAAACAACTTTGTGTTGGTGAAAGCATACACACCACAAACAGAAAAAATTCAAAACCAAGACTATGCCGCGCTTCAGCAATGAAATGCGCAATTAGGTACTTGGTATGCTGCACGCAGGCGTAAATCAGCGTGAGGTTGCAAGAAATTTTATTGTCCATTCTTGTACAGTTAGCCGGTTGTTGTCATGATTCCATCAGACAGGATCCCTAATTGGTCGCCCAAGACCTGGTCAACCACTTGTGACAACACCACAGCAACAAGCGTTCATAAGGCAACGTCATCTGCACAATAGGTTTACGGCTGCTGCGACCACAACAAGAGAAATCATTGGACGTTATGGAAGACTTATTCATCGTAGAACCATTTCCAGAATTTTAAAGTGCCATTGGATCCACTGCAAAAGACCTTATAAGGGGCTACAGCTTAAACCGCATCACCGATGGTACAGATTGCAATGGGAAAGGCAGCATCTGACTCAACGTCAAAATTGGTCACATGTTGTGTTCTCATATGAGTCCAGATTCAAAGCTAGCAATGCAGATGTTGAGTTCACCGTCGTTTACATGAAAGTTTTGCAGACAATTGTGTCCTCGAGCGCAACAGGTTTGGAGGGAGAGGCGTCATGGTCTGGGGTGCGATTAACCACAATTTTCGGTCACAACTGGTCGTTTTAAATGGAACTCTCACTGCTAGGAGGTATGTGGATGAAATTCTGCAGCCTATTTTAGCACCATTAATGCAGCAGCATAGCAAGGAAATTAGTTTATTTTCCAACAGGATAATGCGTGCGCCTATACGGCAAGATTGACACAAAACTATTTGCAAACGAAAGCCATTGACGTCCTTGATTGGCCCGCTATGTCCCCATATTTGAGTCCAATTGAGCATTTGTGGGACGAGCTGGGGAGGCATGGGTGCAACTGCCAGCCTCAGAATCCACAAGAATTGGGGAGAGCCTTGTTGGAGGAATGGCAGAATATTCCTCAGAGGACCATCCGAAATGTTTGTCAAGCAATGTCACATCGCCTTCGTGTTGTCATCACTGCTAATGAGGTCATACCCGGTACTAGTGAACAAAACCACATTTTTGACGCATCCCTCATTGACATTCATTTCAACAGTAGCCTCTTTGTGAATAAAATGATGTTCAAAATCAAAGAATAGTGTTCAGTTAACATGTTTTATAACATACCACTATGAATTTGTTTTTAGATATATGGACATTTATAATATAAAAAACTATCAAGTGTTGCATTTTTAAAGTCTGTCAGTATAGTAGAAAGTCCACACTGTTTGGTCATAGATTGCATTTCTGCATTGATCACAAAGGCCATTCAGATCTTGTTATACATTTTATATGTATTTAATATATTAAAGTAATTAAATAATTAAGCAATTTTTTCATATATTTCATAAAAGAAAATACATGCAAGTATATTTGTTGTTGGCTCAGTGAAGTACAATTCATGTTTGTTTCTGTCTAGAAAAAATTGTTGTGACAATATATTTTTACATTTCCAATGTTTTTGTCTTTGCTTTATCTACAAATTGTAATGATTGCAATTCCTCATGACTGTGATGTAGCTGTAAACAATGTGCGTATGAATACAGAAAAATATAGTACATCTATTTTCATAGCTAGAAATTCTGACAGAAATGGAAGTAGAATATACATGTATATGTAAATATAAAAAATAATTTTATTTTCAAAAAAGCATGATGGTATGAACTGCAACCCTTCATGCCGGCATAATTTTCAAGAAACACCATCATGCTTCATGAAGTATGTCAGCATAAAACAATGGAGTTCATATCCTCATGTTTTTTTAAAACTGAAATTTATTTATTAATTGTATCTGTATTAATGTGAAAATTTTTAAAAGCTGCAAATCACCATATCTACTCTTAGAATGAAAATTCAAGTTATATTTCCGACACAGCTACCATGTCTGGAAAGCCTAATTTTACACCCATAAATCAATGGCTATCAAACCAGTAAATCAATGCAACAGAGAGGTCCTTACAATTAGCAGGGAGCAATCTCTCTCTCAGTTTTACATTTTTTGATCATTTGATGAATTACTGCTCTGTTGTTGGAACCAATCCTTTCCATGCAACAGAGAGCTTCATGTCTTGAAATGAATCAATTCCTATATATAGAGAGAGGATAATCCAACTAAGATTAGAGGAAAACCTTACTGATACAGTATATGAATTTATAAGAGACGTACTACACTGAGCTCCAAGTTCTTTTCAACCTGGTGTAGTCAGTTTCTTGATTGCATGCTACAAGTCTAAAACTATGCAAAAATACCTATGCTTATAGTATGTATGTTTGCTAGAATGTGTTATCTCAGCCAGTACAATATTCAGGACCAATATCACCAATGTCTGATGTGTTACAAATTTTACAATTTAGCCAACCAGTACAATGCATCATTCAGATGCCATTCGATGCTAATCAATTAATATCTAATGTCTTTAAATCACACCTTCTGACGCTCAATATTGCCTGTCATGTTAGTGAAATCTGGACTATATTTTTAGTTTCATTATTGACATTTTATAATCAGCTCGGATTTCCACTGATTATTATTTAATGGAATCCTATCGAGAACACAGAGGTATCATGGCTGCATATCAATTGGCAATGAATTAAACATTTACAAAGACTTCAAAATAACAAAATAAAGTGCAACTATTTTAAAAAAAAAAAAAAAACATACTGAGGGGTCACTGAATGACATTTTATATTTATTGTGACATTAACTAACCTTTGACCTCAGTACCATGTGAATTCATGCCTATGGAGTGCGAGAGCTATTCCTGGTCTAAATACCTGAATGCTGTTTATATTGCAGATGTTACTGGTGATTTAATATGACAATAAGCTCAATAATTTCTCTCCTGTGTCTAGAGTATTACCTTAACTTTATGCAGTCATTAATATGAAGTAAAGCCATTTCCAATAATCAAATAAATACAAACTCAGAGCTTGGCAGTGTAGAAACCACGTTTAAATGTCAATATCATTAACTAATGAACTTGAGAGACTAAACCTTTAATAACGGGATTAAGGAGATAAATGTCTCATCCATTATGACATTAATTTTCATGCTCATTTCATTGGCCATTTATGTCTTTTTATGGATGAAGGTATTGCACTGGAGAAGATCTTGGAAAGTTTTGTACACTGGGTCTGACAATGTTGCTGTGAACCATAAATAAATTGATAAACGAGACTTTCAATATCAGAAAGTCATTCCATGCATTTTTTTAATCTTCTGTCACCAAAACTGATATATGACCGTCTCCTTTAGAAAGGAGGGGGGTGGGGGTGGGGAGAAACAGTGGTGAGTGTGATGGGCAAGTAATTCTGGAACTCACGTTGTTTTCAGCTCCTCAATCTGTGCCCTCTTTTTATCAGTATCTTCCCTGTACTGCTTTATCAACCTCTCATCTTCTGCAATTTGATCATTTTCCATCTGAAGCCTTCGAATTATGTAGTCCTAAAATTCAGGGGAATTATTACATAACATTTTGATGGTTGACTCTGTTGGGAGACTGGTCTCTCTCATTATCAACCAATGAATCATACAATTCTATGAATGGTATATTAATTGCCATCTACTCCCATGTTCCGGATGATTCAATAATGCTTAGTTCCATCTACTTAGCCTTTCTTTGCCTAGCTGTTGAAAGTCATACTGCAGACATTATAAATATCTAGTACATACTATCAGTATCACTATGAACACAATCAAACTGAAAAAAAGCTTCATTATAAGGTTACACTGAAAATGCATCAAGTAATCTTCTTGCATCAGATACACTACTTGACATGACAAGAATCTCTGATAAGAACTGTTTGACAAACAAATCAACCTTTGAGTCCTTGACAACATATTTGATTACCTTGACAACGGACAATGTGGCGGTGGAATTGTGGGCCAGAGTCTGTATCACTAGTAATGGGGGTAGTAGATTCTTCTTGTCAATTTCTTATCATTGTCAAGAAAACATATTGATTGCTATGGAAATGCTTTCCACTGTTTAACATACGTTACAGTAACATTACACTACTTCACACTAACTTCATAAATGTGCTGTGGTAAAATGATATTCTTGGTAAGATTCCCACATCAAAATGAGGACTCATTGCTACACGAAATTCCTCACAGGAAAAATTGTGCCATTTTTGATGACTAAGCATCCTGTCTAGAAGTTATTGAATATGCAAAAAGCTTATGCCTGTCATAACGACTGATATATTTTTCATCAAAACAGGTCATATGAGCCTGCAGTGAGATACATCTTTATCTTTTGTAAGGATACGGGACAACACCTCCATTAGTTGTGACTTACAGTTGTCTTCTTTCCTGGCAAAGTATGATAAAGCTTGTACCCACAGATTGGAATCCTGCTGTCTGTAATACCATTTCCATAGTATAATTATACACTTTATGCAATGACACACTTAATTCTATAACAAATACCAATATGGATATGTTACATTCACACAAAAAAAATATCTATCATTCACATTATCAACTGTTACTATGACAACCACTTACCCAAACTTTTTACAGGTCTCTATCACATGTACAAAGTCGTCATGTTCCATATGATACCGCAGGATCTGTTGGTAACTGATAGTAAAAAGAAAGAACTCAAAACTGAGAAGACCAGGCAACTGTTTTATGACCAGGATCAAAAACTACTCACTTCTGTTTGTACATGTATTTACAGAAATTTTCAAGTGAAACAGAAGACAGTCAATTGAGTACAAGAAAATGGAAAAATGATTTCTAGCATATCAGAATTTTGATTGTAGTGTTAATTAAAACCCTGTGCAAAACAGAGGTGAGTTTTGGGTACATGTATGCAAGTCAGTCAGAACTCCTTTCTCTCTTAACGTCCTTGGTTATTTTTGCCAAGGCTCTAGTTGATTAAAAGCTTCAACAAACAGAGATTGAAGATCAAAAAACTGCACTGAATTTACACTAGCCATTTAATTGAGTGCTTTCTATATAATGTAAGCACTATGCATATCTTTTTCATTATCCACAAATAGACTCAAAAGGAACACAATATTGCAATGTATATAACATATAGATGTATACTCTCCTATAATTAAATATACATAGGACTAACTCAGTAAGTTAAAAGACTGATGAGAACATTTATAAGAATAAGTAGCACTTCTGTGAATACATATATAATATACATGTATATATATATATATATATATATATATATATATATATATATATATATATCTTTGATATCGTCACATATTGTGAGGATAGCCATTTCCTCATGAATGTGCTGCAGTTATTAATAATACACATATGAATCTTGACCAATATGATGCATCTATTTTAATGACTGGGATTTTGACAGAAATGAAAGTAGAATATGAATTTCATTTTTGAAAATACATGAAATTATGAACTGCAATGTTTCATGCCAGCATACTTTTCATGAATCACCAACCGTTTTTATGAAGTATATGCCAGAGTGAAGCACTGCAGTTCATACCCTCAATGACATTTATTTCTTAAATGTAAATACCAAAATGGTTTTTTTTCTTCCAAACATCTTATTTAATTCATTACCGCATAATACACCGGTAACCTTCAATACATGGGTTGAATGAAATGTAAATTGTACACAACATACAATACATATAAATCTTTCATATAAATGTATTTACATTTACCAGTACTTTGTCACTAATAAGTACCTGCTGTCTTAATGTATTTTATTTCTCAATAAAAGTGGTGTGATAGGTAAGTAGACTTGAATTATGAGTCTATTGCTTATGAAAACTAGATGTGTCAGAGTCTCTGGCAACAAATTTTATATCTAGGACTTGAAATGCTGTAACTCTGCAAAAAGTTAAATGACCAAACCCATATAAGTATTTGACCTGCTTATTCTCATAATATATCTACATGAATATCCCAAATTTCAATTCAAAATGTCCATGTATGACTGTGATAATAAGTGGAAACTGAATTATTTAAAATTTTCTAAGTCCAAGGGGCATAATTCTGCCAAAAATGATCTGACTGGAACCTTGCAGTAACTTGACCTGCACATTCTCATGATGTATCTATATCCAAAAGTTCAATTCATATTGTCCATGTATAATTAAGATAATAATTATATACTTCTCTTAAGTCCCAGGGGGCATAACTCTGCCAACATTTTTTTTTTTAATCTCTTGATCCACATATTCCTGTGATATATCAATATCCTGAATTTCAGTTTAAAATGTCCAAGTATGAACAAGATTTGAGTGGAAACTGAACAGTTTGAAATATGAATTTGACCAGAGTATTCTCACTATGTACCTATATACCAGATTTCAGTTGAATACAGTTGTATATAATTTGCATTTGTTGCAGAGATTATGAATGGAAACTGAATTATGACAGAATGATGGAAGGATGGAAAAGGGTAATACTATAAGTCATCCCTATAATTTCATGGAGTCCCGGTACATAAAAAGTTGAATCACTAAATAAAAATATATAGAACATATCATTATCTATCAGTTATTTGCTTGCATAAGGAAAGATATATACAATGGAAGCAGGGTACTGGTCATTTCTATGTAATTGGTGAAGCTTATTATGCACATTATTGTATGCTTCTATTATATTAGTAAGCCCATAAAACAAAAATATTGGACATTTATTAATAAAATGAAAACACATATATTTGGAAACCATTATTGTCATATAAAGTGTACATGTATAGTCCTTGGAAAGTTCTACTTTTCCACTTGAATGAATGGTGAACACTCAGTGAGGACATAGTGAACGAAATCAGAGCAAACAGTGAGCAAACACTGAGCAGTGCGCAAACACTGAGCAGTGAGCAAACACTGGGCGGTGCGCAAACACTGAGTAGTGAGCAAACACTGAGCAATGAGCAAATGCTGAGCAGTGAACAAATGCTGAGTGGTGAGCAAACACTGAGTGGTGCACAAACACTGAGCATTAAGCAAATGCTGTGCAGTGAGCAATCACAGAGTGGTGAGCAAACACTGAGCAGTGCCCAAACACTGAGTGGTGCCCAAACACTGAGCGGTGCACAAACACTGAGCAGTGAGCAAATCCTGAGCAGTGAGCAAACACAGAGTGGTGCCCAAACACTGAGCAGTGAACAAATGCTGAGCAGTGAGCAAATCCTGAGCAGTGAGCAAACACAGAGTGGTGCCCAAACACTGAGCAGTGAACAAATGCTGAGCAGTGAGCAAATCCTGAGCAGTGAGCAAACACAGAGTGGTGCCCAAACACTGAGCAGTGAACAAATGCTGAGCAGTGAGCAAATGCTGAACGCACAGTAAACGGTGAACGCATGTTGAATGCAACATAATCTATTAATTTGGAATGTATTGGATTTTCCCTTGGAATATACTTATTTCATAATCAGGTAAGAAAAATATGAATATATTCAATGAATAAATAATAGAAAAACACAATATCAGGAAACTGCATGTTCTACAGTTCTGAATAAAGTATACTACATTTTTGTACAAGTACTGAATGTATATTTCATGAAATGAAATGATCATAAATTTTACATCAATGCACACAGCGATCATACACAAACAAAAGCAAATTTCATATGAACATTGTATGCATTATAAGTGTGTACATGTAAAATTTTTTTTAAAAATGCATTTTTGGTATTATATTTAGAATTCTTGACTACAAAACAGAGTATGTTGGAGTACTTTGGAATACCCTGTTTAAATTTCATAATTTAATTGTTTATTTATAGCTAGACACTTAAGGAAACATTATAAAATAATGTTGCAATTTTTTTAAAAAGTATTTATTTTTAAAGATATTTTGACCAGAAAACAACTAATTCAAAACTTAGTGTTTCATTTTCTCCTTGCAATGAATATTGCTCCTAGTTTTCACATTGATGTATCGCATGACAATGCAAAGATGGAGCGATGAACGAACAGTGAATGGTGAACACACATTGAGTGCCAATGATTTGTGAATGCACACTGATGAACGGTGAACGCACAGTGAGCGCATGGTGAGCAAACGAGAAAATGGTAAAGTAGAGTGTTTCAGGTATAATAGAGCATTTCAGGTAAAGAAGAGCGTTTCAGGTAAAGTAGAGCGTTTCAGGTAAAGTAGAGCGTTTCAGAGACTGTATGTGCATGGACTCACTTCCAACCTGGGTGAGTCCAAAAGTTAAATGATGAAGAAATAGATATGCCCATATTTTTAGGCTGTCTGATCTTTTCCAAATTGTTTTCATGTATCACAAATTATGTGACCCTTCTTGGGCTACCATTTTCATTAAAAGCTACCATTTTTGCAGTCAAAATGGAGACAGATATACAAAAAATATAACAAAAACATAGGAACTTTGGAGAAAGTTATAACTTTACCAAGATTTGGTGTGTGTCAAGATCAAACCCGGACAATTTTTATGACATGTTATTACACCATAAAACAATTTAATATCAGACTCACTACTGAATTCATGTTACAAAAAAATGTCATCCCATTGATTTATCAATGTTCTCCACCCTTGATTAGGCCAGCGCTCTAAGGGAGACTTAGGATTTTTATAATAATGTCGTTATTTGCTGCTGGGGTTATCATAACTCTCATGTGTAATTACTTCATTAATTTCTAATATAGAATACAACTTAATGCCTTTATGACATTTTTTTCATTAATGCACTTGGTCTTCTTATCGCATTGCAAAAACAAAATATATTTCTCTACATATTAAAAATGTTTACAACAGCACAATATTACAATTTACTTAAAATAACTTTAAAGTGATAGGATTTCAATGGAAATGAAAAATTCCGAAAATAACGAGAAAATCAACATATCATAGCGAAGTCTGCATCTAGGAAAATGAAACAAAACTAGAAAATGGCAAGTTAAGTTTAATAGGAATTGACAAAACAAACCACATGATACTTTAAATTAAAGACAAGAAATTTTCTGAACTAAAGGAAATGGTACATTTGATTTAAGGAGGAATGCTACATGTACATGCAATGGCCGACATCTTTATAAAAGCAGAATGAATTCAGCTATGCATGTATTATTCCTTTTAAATCTTATTGTCTAGCTGGGAAGCTCAGCAGGTGTTGTTTGTTTGCTTGAGTATAGCAGGGGTTTTGATATTTTTTTTTCCAGATTACCGTCTACTAAAATTGCATTTTTTCACTAATTAAGGTAAAATTGAAACTTCTCAATTTCAAAAATATTATTGTATATATCAAATCAAATGTGTGGTACTGTAAGCCTACTCCATATGCAATAATTAAACCTGTTACTGATATGACAAAGCATCAAAAAATTTCCAAGTTCAGAATATAATTATTTACTATACTAGTAATTAAGGTAGCTCATTACATCAAAATTTCATTTAATGGCTTGTTAAAATACTTCATATGAAGTATGATTTCAACATCAAAAGAATGATACAAGCTCTCAACTATTTTATGTGAATTTTTTGTGATTTTTTTTTTCTGGAATAATACAAAAGTGTTTTCTTTGCAAATAAGAGATTTTGGAGTCCAAATTCCATTGTGAATTGATGCATGACAAATATCTAATAAATCATGCATTAAAAACTCATATAGTCATTCTAATTTTCTAAATAAAAAAATATTTATGAAATTTAACAACTTTATTGTAATGTTATGTAATAGTCACATGATTTAGGCTTTTAAACGCTTTCGATGAGGCCTTGACAGAGAATATGAAATCATAGCACTATCATAACAATCAATCATTGTTTCATGTTATGGATTTATTTATTTTTTGCAGTTGATATATTTATATTTACTAATTTGCATACATCATGTATTCATATGCACTATATAAAGTTTCTTATTGAAGCGACTCATTTAAATTATTTTGTTATAAAATTGTCAACAAGTGGTATGTCTTCAAAATTCTAGGAAGTTGTTCTAAAAAGCACATCAAATTTTGATGACCTGTATATGTACAGGATTTATTTGCTGTCAGTGTAAGCATAAACAAAAGGTTGTGAGTGGCAGAAAATCTGTGTGCTGGTGACAGTAGGTAGCATCTTGCTTTGTGAGACGACTCAAAAAATCTGAATGAAAATAGCAGATACACAACTTCCATTTTTCACTTAAGATATACATACAGTTTCAATAAACATGATAAAATTTGTTCATCAGTTTAAAAATATCCTCTGGATGAATGATGTCTATGGATTGATGGACAGACAGATGAGGTGATTCCAGCATACCCCCCCCCAAAAAAAAAAGAAAAAAAAAAGCAAACTTTGTTTGCAGGGGGTATAATAATGGCCCTTCTGTTGAGGATTTTTAAAAAGATGTTTCCTATATACTCCCATAAAAAAATCACACCCCTATTGTGGCCCAATCATATCCCAAGGTGGTGGGTACCTCTAAAATGTGCAGCAAAACTGAAGTGAAACACCAAACAAAACCTACCAAAATGAAATCAAATCGAAACAAAATCAAATCGAAATGAATCTAATGAAACAGAACAAAACAGATTATATAATGGACCTCTTTCTAAATATGGCAATATGGGAGAGCATCTAATGCCCCTGTGAAAGTTGCCACTTATAAATAAATGAAATGGCCCCTTATTTGATATGGTCTCTCGAGTTGATTGAAATATTTTTAAGCGGTTCATCTGTTAGCATCAAATATAGTTAAAATGTGACTATTGCTGGTGTCTGAGAAAGTAGAAAGCAGGAGCACAATCAACAACTTATTTAATCTCTGACAGGTGAGGTGTGTTACTTTCAATCATGGAAGACAAATTAGAATGTACCATATCATACAAATACAATTTGGCAATATATATGGTAATATATATGTAATAAGTAATTATTATTGATAAGCAGTAAGTTTAGAGATAACTCTACATATATATGATCATTTGCACCAAGGTATTGTTAGAATTTGTTTATCTTGTAATCCCAACAGTATCCACATGTTTTTAGAGCAAGATATACTGAAATATGTACTTTTGCTCAGAGGTGGATCTAGTGCAGGCACCCCCACCCCTTCCCTTCGGTGTGCTTCCCCAGACCTCCAACCTGTAACACCTCCCTTCCCCCATTCTGAAATTTCTGCACCCAAAACTAATTGCACCTGGTATAACTTAACAAATGTGAAGATTTACTTTGTGCTCAAACACACATACCCTCTCCCAACCATCAAGAAGGACCTACCTATATCAACTTGTGATGAGTATGTTGGCACCAGGCCAACAGTAACACTGACAAATCAAGATTTCCTAATGATCTTGACATATTGCAAATAACCAAAGGTAGGATTCATTTCACTCCATTAAGGCACAAATAACCATGTGCAAGCCCGAAATTAAACAAACAACAAAAAACAAAAACAAAACCATAGGTACCCTCATTAGTTGAAAAAATGTTAAAAATAGTCCTGAGTGGTTGTGATAAAATGTACAAAAAAATGCTAAGTTTGAATTTACGTTCCAGAACAAAGAGATGGGCACATCAAGTCAAGGCTATGTCAAACCTTATTCCAGATCAGAGTATTTGTGAACACAAAAACTTGAACTGTTAGTGAAATCAGTATAACTTTGCTAAATTTTGTAGTAGAGTCGCAATCATGATCTTTCACCCTTCACCCTTTGGTAAATGTATGTCACTTTGTGAAAACTTTACCCATCTCAAACACACAACATCTGAAAAACTGGTCGTTTTTACATCAAAGTTCTATAACTCTGATATAACAAAACTGTCAAGACTCAAAAAAGCCTATGTGTATTTAGTTCACTTTCCTGATATTCCTACAAACTTTCATGTGATTTTATGCACAACTAGATCTGTTCAATAAACACAGATGCCCTAGAGAGTCACCATATATATTGATAAACAGCTGAGAAGTTTTTCACAAAAATATTTTGAGAGTGAAAAGTTCGATAAAAGAAAACTCAAAGCTCTCATATATTTTTCTCAATTTGGTAAAAAATTAATTCTATAACTTCTTTAGTTTTAAAAGTTATCAGATTGTTAAAGCTTCAGCCAGAATAAAAAAACAATACCCCCCCCCCCCCCCCCCCCCCCCCCCCCCCCCGGAGGCATAAAAATCTTAAAGGGACATTGACACAATTTGAAATTTGAACTGAAAATCTTATTTTCCCAATTTTAGTGTTTATAATGCTCGACTAAGATATTTCTAATGGTCAACAAACATTTGAATGCCAATTGTTGAATTACAAGTGAGATACAGCATTCACAAGTCTCTGTTATGTAAACAAGGCTCATGCCTTGTTGTTGTTTACATATAGATATCTGAATAGAAAATATTATTTGGAAAACAAAATGAGATGTGACAAACATTAGAAACTGTTTAATTGTGTTCAGAATTAAGTTATTAATTAAAAATTTTGTTTGAAATGAAACTTTTACTTGTATATTTACTAAAACATGACATAAGCCTTGTTTACATAACAAAACATTGTGAGCTCTGTATCTCTCTTGCAACTTGAAATATTGGCACTCCAATGTTTGCTGAAATACCTTAGTTAAGCATTTTAAACATTAAAAATGGGGAAAATAAAATTTGAAATTGTTTTGCTCAAATTGTGTCTATGTCCCTTTAAGCTCTAATTACAGGTTATATAAAATTCAATATATTGATAAGAATTTGACACAGCAGATTGACAAGAAGTAAAAATTTCAAAACAAGATATGCATGCCTATACATGATGGTATCACGGCAAAACTTTTGAAACAGTACAAAGCATTTGTTTGAAAAACATGGATGGGCTTACGGACTGTGACAACTAGACGACTCCCACAACTTTCAAGACATAATACTGGAACCTTGAAATCACCCCTAATCTGCACATACGGTGCATTTTATAATTTATATATTATAAATAAGCTCATCATATATAAACAGTGCAAAAGTTCAATGACATCTGCCATAGCCTGTAATACAAACCTCTGACTTATATATTAATGGTATGGTATGTAACAGAATGTGGGCAACCTTAGTAATTTGCTGATGGCTGTCGATATGTTGTTAAATTATAGCATGTTTAGTTTGAGTATGCAGTCTCTACCAGCACTTTTCATTTAAAGGACTTTCATATCTTTTCAAGTACATCATTAAATGTTGAGCTGATAACCTGCATAAAATATGAATTTTTGCTTATAAGTATAAACTGATGTCATGGAAAAATACCAAGAAGAAAATGTATGGTAGTTTGGTCACAGCCAACACATGGGCAGTATCGTTTCAGTGTTTAACGGGAATGATTATAATTATACTTGTGAATTTCAGGTGTAATTTCATGCCATAATTATAGTATATTTTGCTATGGAAGCCCTTAATTGAGTATTCACAAAATGAGAGTTCTAGATATAGACAGGTAGATGACCTTATATAATTAGGAATGAGATTCAGTGTGTTGATTTCTTACAGAATGCTCTATAAACAGGATGATTACTTGCAGGTGAACATTTCATTCAAGTACAGAATACACAACTGACACCTGACTGTCTGATTACTTACAGGTGAGCATTTCATATAGGTTAAGAATACACATTACACAACATACATCTGACTCACAGGTGAGCATATGGTATAGGTACAGAATACAAAACACCTGTCTGATTACTTACAGGTGAGCAATTCAAATAGGGACACCATATACAACAAACACTTGACTGTGTGTGATTACTTACAGGTGATCTTTTTCATACAGGTACAGAATGTGTGATTACTTATAGGTGCTCTTTTTCATACAGGTACAGAATGTGTGATTACTTATAGGTGATCTTTTTCATACAGGTACAGAATGTGTGATTACTTATAGGTGATCTTTTTCATACAGGTACAGAATGTGTGATTAGTTACAGGTGATCTTTTTCATACAGGTACAGAATGTGTGATTACTTATAGGTGATCTTTTTCATACAGGTACAGAATGTGTGATTAGAACATTCCGTATAGATACAAAATATGTGACTTCTAACAGGTGAACTCTTCATCCAGGTACAGGATGTGTAATTACTTAAAGGTGAGATTTCATACCAGTACAGAATGTCTGATCACAAAAAGGTGATCTTTTTCATTCAGGTACAGAATGTGTGATTGCATACTTCCTCATATAGGCAGAGAATGTCTGATTTCTTGTAAGTGAGCTTTTTCATACACAAATGTCTAATTATATAATGTTGATTATTTTTCATACAGGTACAGAATGTCTGATTGCTTGCAGGTGAATTTTTCCTACTTGTATGTATATAGTGTTTGATTAATTACATATGAAGTTTTTTCAAACAGGTACTATATGTCTGATTACTTACAGGTGAGCTTTTTCATACAGGTACAGAATGCCTGCCTTGAAGTCATTCATCTGACATAAAACCATGGCTTGGTCAAGGTCATATCTCGCCTGTATGGAACACATCATTACAAGAGTTGCAGAACAAGTTCAAATTGTGACAGCATAAAGTATGAAAAATGATAATGACAATAATCAGTGTATTAATTCATAGTAATACACTGAATTAATGGCAGACCATCACACAATATTTGTCAATGGTCAATAAAAACTTTATCAAAAAGCTTACACCTAATGCTTTCATTTGAGATATAGCACAGTTTGTAGTAAGGAAATCTACTACTGTTTACTGTATATTTTTCAAGTGGGCTGTAGATGTCACACATGCTGGTGCTATGTCAATCTAGATGAAATGTTTCATAATCATTTATTATGCATTGATTTGACTTAGCAACTAGAAAAAGTTCATCTTCTGGATCCTAATGGTTAATTTTCATGCATCTAAATTGACGATCAGGTACACATTATTTGTAGCCTTTCTCTTTGTCCATAACCTTGGTCAAACCTTTACCTTACCACGACTGACTACATATTCCGTTGAGTGAGTGGATAAAGCTCATAGCTCGATATCAGATTAGGGTCCTTTCTTTACATAATATTCAGCCCTTGGCTCTAATCTCATATTTCATCAAGGAATAAGTTTGCCTATTCAGGGTTGTACATCAAATCTGATACAAACTTCTTGGCTATATATTTGTGACAAATACATCCTATCCTGCTTCCACGTAAAATTCATTACAGACTATGTCTGTGATCATGTGTTCAGTGTCCGAATTGCATGTTGGTTTTTTTTTTTTTGTAAAATGAATTATCAGTTCTGTTAATGCATATAACAATTTATTGGTGTATATTATTATTCAGTAAGATGACTTTTGACCCTGACATATATGCTTTTGACTTGTATATCATATATAAGTTTAAGCTTTCATTCACTCAAATATATATAGTCTGTATTTTATACAGTCCAAAAGATATGACCAAGGGCAATGTTATGGGCAGACATAGAGAGACAAATAGATGGATAGACAAGAGATTGATAATAAACAATATGAACTTGACCTCCAATCTCAGTAGCATAAAAATTTAGGATTTCAAATAACAGAGGAACATATTTGGAAATCTGTCACTTGGCTTATCACATATTTTCAATAACATGCAATCAATATGTTAAAAATAATTCATAGAACTACATTATAAGCTTCCAAAGTTAGGGTTCAATGAAATTCTAAAATCTCTTTTAATATTCAATATTACTCCAGATCTTTCATTCACTACCAGACTGCTTAAAATAATTGTCTACAGAACTTACATCTGGATTCTTCAGTAGCTCTTCTGTCTTCCTCACACGCTCCGTCTTTCTCTGTGTACAAGTAAAATTATAACCATTACAAAATGTAGCTGGTCTGATGATAAACATCAGACATTGTTACTTACAACAACCCAATCTGAATGAAATAGCCAACTGTGCAACCCACAATTTACATGACAATAGCCACATTTTACATGACAGTAGTCACACTGTACATGACAGTAGTCACACTGTACATGACGGTAGTCACACTGTACATGACGGTAGTCACACTGTACATGACAGTAGTCACACTGTACATGACAATAGCCACACTGTACATGACAGTAGTCACACTGTACATGACAATAGCCACATTTTACATGACAATAGCCACATTTTACATGACAGTAGTCACTTTTCATATAACAGTAGACCCACTTTACGTGACAGCAGTCACACTGTACATGACAATAGCCACACTGTACATGACAGTAGTCACACTGTACATGACAATAGCCACATTTTACATGACAATAGCCACATTTTACATGACAGTAGTCACTTTTCATATAACAGTAGACCCACTTTACGTGACAGCAGTCACACTTTACATGAAAATAGTCACATTTTACATGACAGTAGTCACACTGTACATGACAATAGTCACACTGAATAAATATCTGCTTACCATGCTATCTTTTTCGTGCACAATATCATGTAAATACAACTCTAGCAGAGTGTTGTACAGAAGACTTGGAGAGTTGGGTTGAACCTGTAAAGGAAAAATAATATCTAAAACTTATTTTCAAATTCATATAAGGTAAATAACTTTTAACTACATATATAACAAAACAAATAGTTTTCTCAAGATTCATTAGAAACAATTATTTTCCAAGAGCTTACTTTTACAAAGAGTATATATAACAAAGCAATTAGTTTTCTCTTTTAAATCACAGACAAGGTTCATTAGAACCATAATTATTTTCCAAGAGCTTACTTTTACAGAGAGTATTTTACAGAATTTAACAGACCCATTAAAATTGCTACAGCTTAATCTAAATGTACATGTACAAAATTATCAAAATTTCCACCATTTTTCTGTTAAAATTTTGTTTATAAATCAACAAATGTTTTTTATAGGGTGCAACTGCAAATTGATAACAAGTGATGTTGTATTCCTGTTTAATTATAAAGTGCATCTCTAACATTAAATATCACTTTCTCACACTTTGTATGTTTAGGCATACAAAATGTACATGTCTATATACTGTAAATGTAAGGAACAATGCGAAGAAAATGTTTCAATTTTGTTTAAAATCATACGAATCAGCAGAGACAAGCATCACAAAATTTGCATAAATACACTTTGCAGTATCTTTAAACATTACTGCTAACACACTGAAATGCCCTTCAAAGACAATTAGCAGAATGTACAGGAATGTGATTGAATTGGAAAATGTGTGTGAATCTACATTCAATATCTATATACAAACATAAAACAATTTTAATTACATGGCACCTGATTATCACTGAACTAATTATCCCACACACCTTAATCATGTGTTCCAGAAACTCTGTTAATTTCTCCGAGTTGTTAACAAAAATGTGGATAAAATTTTCAGCAGGTGCCCTCTCTATTCTGGCTACTCCACCTGTGCAGCAGTGAAATAATGGAAGATTCAATGTAATATCATTACAATGCTGTAAAACAATATAAACTAGAAATGACAGCTTTATCTTACCATCCATGACTGTTTGGTCAATGAGTGGCTCTGAAAGAAAAAAAATACACATCTAATACTAGACCTGTCTAAACGAGACAAATGTTTTTAAGGTCCTGGTGACTTATAGTGCTTACACTAACCGGGTTACCTCCTATAAATACAGAACTATGATTATTATTACAGTAGCAGTAAGGTGTAATGATACTGACTGTCTGTCGGTCTGTAGTCTGTACACAGTCTCTTCAACAGATCAGTTGTTTGCTGCGGAACTTCTGCCATCAACACTTTTCCATACTTCTTTACATTTTCATCTGCCTGATTGGAACATACAGATGTCCATGTAAGAGTTGAACAATACATTTAATATCACACCATATACATATGCATCCACAAAGCCCTGTGCTCATTGTTCTATATACATATAATATCACACAATATTGATCTGACTGTACATATGCTATACTAATTATTCTGTTTTAAATATCAAACAAAATCAATTCATCACATGTCATCACTTTTTGAGAATAATTTACAGAACTTTTATTTAGTGTTAATAATTTCTTAATTGATATAAAACAAAATTAATCACTTTTTGCATTGTCATATGCTATATTAAACACATAAACCATTTCCTTTGCAATGCATTATATCATGCTTCATCTATTTCTTGCAAGTCGTGCAATTTCAAGCACTCCGAAATATGAAGCTTACAATAATTTCTTTTACAAAGCATCAAAATTATGTTCTAATTTATAATCAAATATATACCAACATAAATATATATATATCATGCAATTTCAACCATGATGATTTCTCTTGCTAAAAACTGCATATTGAGTTATGGGTAACTTCCCATGTTTCTGGGAATGAAATAAGATGACAAACTACTTGTAAAGCATCAAACAGAGACTGTCTGATAATTTTTGTACAAATGATAACTGAAACACTGCAAAATCCAGGCATTCATACTTCAATGAATTCCAGTTTGCCGATGTATTCCAGGGCCTTCTGATACTGCTTGATGTCCTCCAGCTGGATTCTGAGATACCACTCATGTTTACCATGCTTCTCTGCTAGGAAGATAGCATGCTCAAAGTACCCCGCCTGTCGACACACTCGAATAGCTGTCTCCACATCAAAGTCTACCTCTCTATCCTTTGTCTGTTGATAAACGGACAATCGATGTGCAGTAATTTATTGCCATCAATTCTAATACAACATTTCTAAACAGTACACACTAAAATGAATCAATATCATATGCCAAATACATCTGCATTAAAAGGCAAAATCCAGAGATAAAAAAAAAGATGTCTCATCTGATTGCAGTACAATACAGAGAGCCACCATATACTGTATGTTACCATGATAAATTCATCCAGCTTGTTGACGTCTTTAAGCTTGGTGTAACAGTTGAGGAGGAGTGTGGTGTGTTCCTCTGTTGCCTGCTGCTGTTTGTGTAGAGCTTGTAAGTATTTCGTTAAATTGTGGATTCTCTGAGCATCTAAAAACTAATGACACAAATTTCCCAATTACATTTAGCTGCAAGAACTTTTAAAAAATCAATATGCATAATGTACATGTATGGAACCGACAAAATTTTTCTAAAATATAATACTCCAACATACACAACTTTCACTGATTACTCCACCTGATTTTTTTTCTATGTGATATCATTTTGTGAATACTATTTTTTGTTTGACATAGAATCTTAGGTAACATGGGTATGGGATAGAAGGCCTCTAAATTATCTTTACTTGTGCATGAAGTAGGAGATCTCTAGCTTGCTTATGGCAGATCAGCTTACCTATTATACACAATAAGGACCTCTACCTTACCTATGGTAGATTTTTCAACTTGTGTGTGACTTAAGAGTCCTAAAGTTAGCCTATGATAAATTATCTTAGCTTGAATATGATGTAAGAACCCTCTCTAGCTTGCCTGTGGCAGATTATTTTACATTGTGTGTAATGTAGGAGGTCTCTAGCATGCCTTTGGTAGGTTACCTTACCTTGCGTATGACGTAGGAGGCTTCTAGCTTGCCTATGGTCTTTATATATTGGTCAATGGCCCCATCATGATCCCCCTTACTGTACAAGTGATCCCCATATTGTGTAAAAATGTCTATCAACCCTTCCTGGTCATAATGCTGGCTCTTAGCAAGACTGTAATAAATTCAGAAACCAAATAAAGATCAATATCATATACAAGTCAAAATGAGTTGACAACATGGGGGAATCGTACAGTTGTAAATAGATGAACAGATGGACAACAGGATGACCTTTGTGTTTTTCTCAATTATTTTTTAAAAATTCATTGAATGCAAAGAAAGACAACTCTTATTTTTAATTGAAATTTACCTGATGGCAAGTGTGTAGTTATTTTTCTTAAACAACATTTCTAATTTGGTTTGGGTATCTTTCTCCTGCAGCTGGTATATCTACAAAACAAGCAACTGTTCTCAATATCACTGTACTCACAATCAGAAAGAAAATTTGCCTCTGGGTGAGACTTTCTGATTCACATTTCGTTCAGACTTTGTTAATAACACATCATTTACCTTTCTGTCTCCTCCTAGAATGTACACACTGCCCCACTCTGACAGGACATCAAGGACATCAGGAAAGGGGGCAGAGTACGCGATAAATTTGTTCTGTATGTCATACACTGTCACAATGTTCATTTCCATTGTTTGGCCACCTCTGTTGAATATTAACAAGATACAAGCCTTATATGTGTACATTTACATGGCCATGTATCATAAAATCATGATATGGAAACACTGCTGCATTGATTACGTACAAAAAGAAATTATAATTCAACATAAAAAGTTTGCTTGACTGTTTACCTACATACTTACTCTACCAAAATTGTAGACCATTATGTTTTGTAAGTTATATGGAAACAGACCAGATCAAAATCAGAGAGTTCCTGAACCAGTTAAGTTTCTACTTTCTTCCAGCATGTTTTGTAACTTACATCTGAACAGGTCTAGATAGAGTTTTGTCCTCCAGACCAACCATCAGAGTGCTCCTGAACCAGAGAAGTTTTAATTTCTTCCAGCATGTTTTTTTTTTTTTTTACTGTAACTTACATCTAAACAGGTCTGGATAGTGTTTTGTCCTCCAGACCAACATCAGAGTTCCTGAACCAGTGAAGTTTTAATTTCTTCCAGTTTTTTTTACTCTAACTTACATCTGAACAGGTCTAGGTAGAGCTTTGTCCTCCTTCCCAACCACAATCAGATAGTTTCTAAACCAGTGCAGTCTTAATTTCTCCCCTTCAAAGGCCAGACATGGTCCCCTGCTGTCTGTCTGGTAAAAATACACAGCCTACAAAAAAAAAAACCCCAAAAAATCCAGGCAAAAGCATTTCTGTAATCTTTAATCTACTTACTGAAAACAACATTTTAAGGTGAATGAATTATTTTCCTTACATGTACTCACAAGGTGTGTTAATATTAAAATTAGATTTTCATTAATAATATTGCACTTCTGTATTACTTATTTTCTGCATGGAACAATATTTCAATTACTTATTTTCTGCATGGTACAATATTTTAATTACTTATTTTCTGCATGGAACTATATTTTAATTACTTATTTTCTGCATGGTACAATATTTTAATTACTTATTTTCTGCATGGAAATACATTTTAATTACTTATTTTCTGCATGGTACAATATTTCAATTACTTATTTTCTGCATGGTGCTATATTTTAATTACTTATTTTTTGCATGGTACGACATTTTAGTTACTTATTTTCTGCATGGTGTATTTTAATTACTTATTTTCTGCATGGTACAATATTTCAACTTATTTTCTGCATGGTGCTATATTTCAATTACTTATTTTCTGCATGGTACAATATTTCAATTTCTTATTTTCTGCATTGTAAAATATTCTAATTACTTATTTTCTGCATGGTACAATATTTTAATTACTTATTTTCTGCATGGTGCTATATTTTAATTACAGTTGTTACAATTTTCAGTCACTTTATGCAAAGCAGGGATTCTAATAAATAACTCAATTGTAATGAAAACAAAGCACACAGGGAAGGGGGGGGGGGGGGGGGAGAGAGAAGGGTTGAATTAACCATTTAAACAAATAACTATCCATTCCACAAAGAAACACTGCCTTTTTGTCCCCATATAAACACCTAATTAACACAGCTGAGCTAGCACCAGGCATTAACCCTTATCCAGGTAAGGTCCAAGTGGAAATAATTACATGCTTGAGTGATAATGGGTATATTCTACCACCACTTCCAGAGATGGAGAATAAAAAACAATGAAGTGTGTGTTATGGGACTCAAATTTCATTTTGAAAGAACTTCAAGAGATTGAAGTTCGAGCCATCAAGAGTCACCTGTATTTTAATTACTTATTTTCTGCATGGAACAATATTTTAATTAATTATTTTCTGCAAGGTATGATATTTTACTCTCAATGTGATGATTATGTCCTATGTTTGTTGGACTTACATCTGGCCTGGCTACCACCAGCTGATTGTCCTGGCTGTGGTCACTCATTACAACACAGCCCAGCTTTCCACCAAACTGCTCTATTGAGTTCTATAAAGGAAACAGATTTATCAAGTTCCACAAAGTAAACACATTAATACAAACTCAGGTTTATCCTTCTCAATAAAATGTGCTAGGAAATGTGATACAATGTTTGTTATTCCCATCTAATGCATAAGTAAAGGGATAGAACATTGATTTTTTTACTTTATAACAATTTGATTATTTTCATAACTATAGATACACAAGATGTGTTTGTGAAACATTAATGCCCACGCATGACAACAAAGTTGACAATGGCCAAGGTTCAAGTTTTCAAAAGTAGATGAAACCCCAAGGTCAAAAAGTTTGGTACCAAAAGATGACCTTATCACTAGAAAATATACACATGTGAAATATGAAAGCCCTATCACCATCCATTCAAAACTTATGGCCAAATGGTTATCTTCAATTACAGGGGGATAAAAAAAAATTGATAATTTTGTAACAGAGAAAAAAACTGTTAATAGATCAGAAAATGAATTTACATGTAGTAAACGTACATGTACATACCTTGACATCCTGCTTGCCTGCGATGTTGATTGATATTACACTGGCTTCTGTTACCACAAACAGGAAAATATTCTTCCCCTGAGTCTTGAACTCAATGGCCGTCACTGGTTTAGGGCTCTCATGAAGGAGTCTGGACTTATTGTGTCTGAAACGGATTTACAGCAGGTCGATTATAGACATTTTTTTATATTCCATCTTATCATACATAATTACAATATAATTAATAATGACTTTAAAAACAAGCAGCTTTTTACCAGAATAATGTATGAACAGAAAATAAGAGCAATAAACATTAAAAATTTTAACAACTTTTTAAAAAATCTTATTAATGCTGATATTTTTTGAGACTCCACTTAATAGATACCTGTCTCTCGTGACATCTCCTTTAAATAGAACAACACTACCATTCTCAAACCCCACAGCCATCCAATTCAAGTTTTCATGTACAGCTAAACAAGTGACCTAAAACAAAACTTAGAAACATGAACTCTCTCTCTCTCTCTCTCTCTCTGGTTTTCATGTTTTATCATTTGTATTTTCAGTTCACATAAAATGAATGTGATCCCTGCATACATTAACTGTTGCCTTCTGAAAGATGAAATCTTACAGGTGTGGCTTTGTTGTTAGGTATAGCCCTGCTTATTCTTGTACAGAGTGGTCCCCCTTTCTCCATCTGTAACACAGCAAATTAGCATGTCATACAATGATCATTATAATCATAAATCTGGCATATTTTGCATACTTATCTCTGTGTGAATTGCTTAAAATATTGGATTTCAGATTCAACTATGTGGCTAAACAACATGATATCAAATAATTTTAAAGAATTAATTTTCTATGGAAAAATATTTTTGTGAAATCAGCATAACCACAAAACTACTGATTACCAGTTAACTACACATGTATAGTGAAAATGTGAGTGTTATAAAGAGAAAGGTTTAGTCCAGTATATCATTATCATTATTCTGAATTGGATGGAAACACAATGTATGTATACCTTGTCTAAATTCCAAACTTTAATCAGTGGGTTAATGCCTTGTTCATCTTCCTGTTGAAATAATACAGTTCATCATCACAGATAGCATGAAGAGAAATTATTTTACCACCAACATTTTGGACTAGTGGTCCTTGATAATTTACTAGCACCAAATTTTATAATAAAACAATATATCACACAAATCATTTTTCTACTGCAATGGCTGCTTAATTCAAAAATTTATGAGAATTGAAACTTTGCATAAAAAATAATCCTAATTGGCGTTAATGATATAAATGAAGTTGGAAACATTGAATATCATTAAACATCAAAGAATAAACATATTGTCAAAATCTGTGGGTCAAATTTCATACTTCTTTCTGACAAAATCACCTATTATCAAGATTACAAAATGTAAATTGCTTGTATTGAAGCAATTGAAGATATACATAGTTCTATAACACTGTCATTTGGTTAATGAAATCTTTTTCCAAAGTCCATTGGACTCATTTGAATCTTTATTTTCAAAAGGAATACTCTAATCTTTACCAGTTTTACATGCTGAGGCATTTTCTTATGTTGACTGAGTTATCAATGCTTTTAAAATAAATTTATGCTTTTCTTACTACCTCCTGTTCGTGAGACCATTGACTGCTGTGAAATCTTACCCCAATGGAGACCAGAAGATTATGCTGTTTCATCTGGTATAGGTGGGACACTCGGATCTCATAGGCCTTGAACATATTCAGACTGAGCTGTTTATTAATTAAGTACATATAGCCCTCATGGTCTCCCACGATTAGCTGTCCCCGTCCACTCACACAGGCCGAGATATTCACATCCTGCAATTACCAACATCAACACATTCATTATCAACAATTTCTAAATGAACACTAGCACTGTAATGTTATAACTGAAAAAAAAGGTAAGAAATATTTGAAAATGAACAATGTACATGTAATATCAAAATTAATGCATTGAACATGAAACAGCTGGATCTTAAGTTTTTCCACAGATCTGTAATACAAGTAATTTATATCCATCTTCTATACATTCTTAGATGTAAGCAATTTTGAAGTGACATTTTAAAGACTTCTTCATCAAAATAATATTTAAAAAAAAACAAAAACAAAAACCACTGAACCTGGAAAAAAGGACTAAAATTACCATTTAGGCAAATTGACGTTTGTATTATTAGGCTTATAGTTCTTCTTTCCCCAAGATGCAGTGATCACTGATCATACAATCAAAATAGATATAATAACACCTTATAATGGACAACATCATATCATATGCTTCAAAGTATCAATATCCACTGAAATGTCTAATCCACCACGCACTGGGAGACACAGTGCATCAGAATGAACAGTATAAAAAAATAGATTCAAGAACAGAAATGGCCAGGTTGCTTTAATATGTGTTACCTATGATGGAGACAGTAGTATCAATCATTTGCTACTATGTTGAATTTTGAGGAATACTGGGAAACCTGTGAGAGGTGTTGAATACACAAAGTAGGTACCATCTATCCACTCTATGTAGAGAAAATGACAAAGTTCAACTATTTGTAATTCAAAAAAAAAAAATAAAAAAATTTTTCAAGTTCAAAAAGTTACTTGCATGTCTTCAATGTGTCTTTAACAAATACACAAAGTCTGAGAGAAGCTAAGTCAAAGCTGTAAGAGGGGTTGTTTACACAAATTAGGTACCATCTATTTAAAAAATGCTGGGAAAAAATGAAAAAGTTCAACTGGATGTGAATTTTTTGAAAAATGTCCAGGCACTTCCAAAATTTCGCATGCACATCTTCATTGTATCCATAATAACTGTACAAAGTTTGGAGAATGTCAGCCTAAAGGTGTGAGAGGAGTTAATCACACAATGTAGGTACCCTATATTCATAAGATGCTGAAAAAATTATGTTCAACTACATGTAAATTTTTCAAAAAATGTCCAAACACTTCTAAAAAGTCACATGCACATCTTCAATGTGTCCATAACAACTGTGGAAAATTTGGGGAATGTGAGGCTAGAGGTGAGTGATGAGGAATTGATTACACAGAGTATGTACACTACAGCAGGATGCCCGCCCAACCATCCGCCTTGCATTTCTCATACTATAAGCCAGATGCCCATTGTGCAACCTTGCCCAAAACAAATATATGAAATTGAGAATGAAATTAAGGGCCAAAATGTCCAGTCAAGCAGACTGAACAGCTGTCAGAGTACACAATTTAGTGACTGTCTAGACATAACAACACCAATCTAGACATAATGACACCAATATTTATACATGTCCCTACATGATGACCAAGTCTGCACACAATCACACTGAATCTACTCTCACGAAAAATATAAAAACTTTTTTACATACCATTACTGTATGAATATGAATAGAATAGTGTTCATAAATATTCAAATGCTGATTTCCTAAAATACTTTTGACCAGTGGATGTAACATATATAAAAATTATAGATTTATATATTCCAACAGTCAACAGAAATTGTAGAACAGATATACTGATGATACTTGTATTGCTATAGTTTCCAGGCCTTTAGGAGGAGGGTGGGACACATTTATGATTCAGCCTTTCTAAGAGTATATGTGCCATATTAAACAGTTATTTTATCAGTATGATAAATCATGAAAAATATGATTTGAAAATTTCTACAAATTATATAGGAGTTTACAGGAGTACTGTATTACTTAATGATGGGGGAAAACAGTGATTTTCTAATGCATATTTATGAAGGAATGACATTAATGGTGAATGTGTGCAAGTGTGAGAGAAAAATATAGCTAGAAACATCATGGGAAATGAGAATTTTGTTTACAATATGTAGTTGTACTAAATAGTGATTTATGACAAGTTAGTTAAACATGAAATTTTTAACTCCCCTTCCATTGCTCAGGGGTTCTCTCTACTCCATTTTCCATCTGTCTTTTATTGCTGAATGTGTCCCACCAACAGCTTGCAGGTCATCCAAACTTTTAAATCACCACGAAATTGTGCACTTTTGAAATTGCACGTGCAATTTCACATTCATGAATATTTCAAAATGGGGCATTCATTATCCAACTTGGAGAATACATGATTAAATAGGAAAAATTAAATTGCATACTTTTCATAAAATGTGCAACTTATATTGCTATTTTTTCCTACAGTAATATCCAAAGAATAAGACATATACAGCTCTAACAATATTTTAGTGCTTCTGTATTGCATGAAAACCTCTCTGCATATCACATACCTTTAACTTGTCATACACCTGGTCTGAATCAATGTCTTTCAGAACCTCCTTGTCAAAAAAGTTGAATCTTCTCCACTATAACAAAATACAATGGATGTTATTCATGCAAAATTCTAGTATTCATAATTTTCAAAGTTATCATATATTCACACATGCCACACCAATGTCCTGCTGGAATAATAAAAGTCCCCTTTTACAGGCTTCTTAAACATTGTTTCCTGTCAGGACAAGATAATCCCTTAAATTTCTATCATCCATTGTAGAAAGTTAGCTGCAGCCTTAAACTTGACTGATTTTATTTACAGGTAATTTAATGCCATGTGTCTATCAGATAATCTTCTTTTCTCAAAATCTGCTGATTAATTAGTGTTGAGAATCAAATGAAAAATGATAATCAATCAAAATAATCGTTGAAGCCTTTCGATGCAATTATTTATTATAATCGATTTCTTAATATATATATATATATATATATATATATATATATATATATATATATATATATATTAGAGGCAAACGAATTAATTTTCTTACTGAAATTAACTTGTAAATATTTGTTTATATATGTTACTCTGAAGTCCAATAAGAATTATTGTTTGCCACTTTATTAGCATAAGACATCAAATATAAATCATAACAAAATATCTTGAGACTTGTGTAAACTTATCTTCTCTGTAATATTTATATAAGTGTAGTACTTCACATGTTTCCTGTGTGATAATTATGGTGATTTCAGTGAGTTAATAAAGAATGTTTTTAGTGTTTTATCTGATATTGGTGATTATTAATTAGCAATTGTGTCTTTTTGACTTTTATTTAATTAACAATCAAATCTAACAAGTAAATTCATTGTCTGAAACTCATCATACATGTACATTCAATGCCTTGTGCTTACCTTTGTGTTTTGTAAGATTTCCTGCATAGTTTGCAATAAGCAATGATCATATCAAGATTATATACTAGATTTTTTACTTACTGGATGATAAAAGATCTAAATTCTCCTCAAGAGGACCATTGTCCATCATTCTAATATGTGACAGTGATTTTCAAATATTTTAGTAATGTTCTATTAAATAGAAAACTCAAACTGGAATAGGAAAATCTCAAGAATACAAACATGTTAATATACTTCAAAAGATCTACTATTGAAAAAAAATAATCCATTGTCACTAAAAATAAAATAATCAATTTTCGTTATAATCGATCATCAGAACAACACTATGATTAATCATTGTCATCAAATCTTTCAAATCATGTAATAGTTTTTTTCACTGCTCTTTTTTCAATATTAAGCCTAAACTGACGAACTTCGATTGCTGACATGTAATTGATAAAAAAAAAAATCCAAGCATTTAAAGAATTCAACCATATGTTTCTTTATCAGTTGTTCCCTGACAGTCAAGTAAGCATCCATGATGTCTTGCAATTTCAATGTTGGATCTGGGCAGAAACTACACTGGAGTTTTAAGCAAAGTTGGAAATTACTTCTTTGTTTAAATGATTTCATTTTCCAACCTAAATTGTCAATGATGGTTTTAGCATTTGTAGAATACACATAATAAATTGTCAATGATGGACATAGCATTTGTAGAATACACATAATAAATTGTCAATGATGGACATAGCATTTGTAGTATACACACAATCATTTACAACCCATCATGCAGCTCTGTACTGGAACATTCCCACAGGTTAACAGCCACTGCCTTTCAAGGTTCCCATACACAAGGTGCATATTCTTACTGGTCATAGCTTCGAGTTGCAGCTTGACAATTTTGATATTACGAGTTACATTGCCTCAAGCTCTGTTTGCATTTAGATTTTGAGATGTTAATATACACACTTGCATCTACTATTTAATTGAATTGAATTAAGTGACGAAATTTGTATTTCAATTATTTGTATTCTTTGATAATATTTTATAATCAATAATTCTTCTCCAAAGTAATTCTTAAATTAATTAATTAAATTTGACAAATTCTGAATGAGTTACCATTCCTATTTTACTGTTTTTTGCACAACTGTGCACTCAGGAGTTTACCATGGTCAGTTGAAAGAGATATGACTGCATGTGGTTTTAATTCAATGTATAACAATGTTCAAAGTTTATGAATTGATCAGGTCTGACATCAACTTTTTCTCCTTATGCGTTGAAAAACTCAAGTAAAAACACCTACTTGCAGGAAAGCCATCTTTTAACTATCACGTGATTCAACACTGTTTACGTGCAGTTTCGTAAAATGAGAGGGAAAACGTGTTGGCGATATAAATAGTGTCATGATTTTGACTCCAATATATGTTCATTCATTTTAGAGAATTTTCATAAGAATTTAGGGATGAAATTGTAAGAATTGATTAAATGCGAAAATAAAAATTCTAGCTTTGATGTTGTTGCCTCTCAACCGATGCCGCGTCCATACATGTAAAATTTCTCCCTCGTAATGTTCAAAACATCATCAACATTTGGAAAACAGACAGGTTTGAAGTCATCACCGAAATACTTAGGAGGTTTGTAAGCTTGATATTAAACGGAAAAAGGAATCATTCATCCCGTGTATGTTTGCAATCATTGCAACACTGACAGTTCTGCACTTTTGACTTTAGGTATTTAGATCTAACATAGCTGTGTGTGTGACTGTCAGCAGCCAAATATAATTTACGGTGCAGCAGTTAGGTAGGGTCTATAAAACATTTAGTGCATTAAAAAAAATTTCTCACAAGCATACTAGAAAAAGAAAAGTGCTGTACTGTGTGGCATAGGGCTTGTTTCTGACACATTTGCATGCTTGACTATTGTTGGAGTGGTTTGTGTCTATGACGGCCAGTGTTTAGTAGACATGACTGAGGCAGGAAGAATAAGTGAACCAATGGGCTCACAGGGCCCAGATGTAATTGAGTGGAGCAGGTCACTCCGAAGTCCCTCACCTCGACAAAATTTGAGATCTCGTAGTCCTTCACCATCCCGGCTAACCAGCACTCGCTCTCTTACTACAAAAAAAGGTAAATGTGTAGCAACCAGCTGGCATGTTTGATAAAGCTTCTGTTCTGCAGTTTGCTGAATTATTTCATTTTCAGTCTTGATTAAATTAATGTTCATTATTGGGGACAATATATAGATAACATGTCTCTCTTAATTCCTTCATTGTGCTTTTAAAGTATTGCTAGAGGGTTAGCTATGATTCTGTAATATGTGCTAATTGTGTGAGATTGTTTACTCATAATCATTGTAATTTTTCAGAGGATGGAATTGAAAGTAAATTTCTTACTAGTACAGTAAAATGAGTAAAAACGTACAGCTCTTGTGATTCACACTTCTGACTTGCTGCATAAATCTGCACAAATTTCTGAACAATTTAAGGACAATATTGCAAATAATGTTGAGTGCTTGTGGTTTGAAGTGTTAATTTTTACCATATGAACTGTCCTGAAACAAGTAGGGTGAATTCACCATGCATCAGACATTCTTTGATTTATGTACACAGTCATAGTCTCAGTGAATGTATTTGAAAGGTTCAGCAGCATATTTTGGGTTGATAGATTTATACTAAAAATGACAAACTATATGCAAATACTAAGCAGTACATGTACTCCATTTTCACCAGGATCAATCATTAAACTCAGTCTGTCATAGATCAAACATTCTAGTCTGGATATGAAACATGTTTACTTGTATTTATTTTTTCATGTGAAAATGTGTATTATATTTTATTTTACATACATATTAAGAATCTTCGATATCTTTTATCAGATAATTTAATTTGTAATTGAAATTGAATAGGAAGAATCACCATACTGTATCTTTGTAAGTGGGGTAGTGGTGAATCACAAGATACCAATGATGTTATCTATTGATTTATTCTACCCATGTATAGACCTATGACTCTGCAAAACAAAATATTAAGGGAAATTAAGTGCCTTGTAACAACCTGTGATTCTGCAAAACATTAGGAAAGTTAAGTGCATGCGTAAAAAAACAATGACATCTAAAATGCACAGAACATCATAACATGTATATACATTTTAGATTAATTTATCATAAAGTCATTAACACATACATTACTAGACGAACAGTAATACTAGAGTTATTCCCCTTGATTCAACATTATTCAAATACTAAATAGTTTGAACATATATAGATACAATGACATAACTTTAATCTTTTATATCAATTCTTAATATAAATAGAATTGTAAAAGTGCATGATCATGTTACATGTAACATCCAACTATGAGCTGAATCCTTTTGCAATAGATTTACATGAATATTGCACAATTTATGTTCATGATCTCTATATGATCTACAAACAAATCCATACACTTTAGTACAGTGTCTTATATTTGTAATTTTCATACCTATCATAAAAATTCCTTTATCATTGAAAAGCTTTAACAATGAAATGTTTAAAATAGCAACTAGATAGATTCTCTCAAATGTATATTTTCATATAATTAATCATAGATATATATTATATTAGTTATATATGAAATGTTAAAAATATAGAATATGTCAGAAATTCAACTTACTGTCAATGACTCTACAAGTCCCACAAACTATATCAATCCTCTCACCACTACCTGGTCTGTCTAACAATGTAGAACTCTACTCAGAGACAAAAGGAGTTAAAAATACTGACCAATGGGCTTTAGGATTTTTAAGCAAGGTTAGGAATTTGAGGTTAAAGTTTATATGAAGTGTAGATTTTGCTGGACTATGACCAAATGGAAATGTGTATCTGATAAATTTTTTCATCTCCAGAACCACAGGACTGATTTCAATCAAACTTGTGCAAATCATACATGGGTGAAGGGGATTCATGTTTGTTTAAATGAGGGGGCCATATATGCTTAAAAGGAGAGATAATCACAAAAAGGTAAAAATAGGGTGGAGTCATTTAAAATTTTTTGCAAGAACCACAGGGCCAGAAAAGTTCAAATTTACAAAAAAGCTTTCAGATATAATGCAGATTCAAGTTTGTTAAAATCATGGCCTCTGGGGGTAGGGTAAGGCCACAATAAGGAATCAAAATTTTACATGTGAATATATAAGGAAACTTTAAAAATCACTGGTCCAGAAAAGTTCAAATTTGCTTGAAAGTCTCCTGACATAGTGCAGATTCAAGTTTGTTAAAATTTATATGGCCCATGGGGGAAGGGTACGTTCACAATAGTGGATCAGAGTGTAACATGCGAATATACAAGGAATTTTTTTAAATATCTCTTGAACTATTTAAGCTAGCGCTTTCATATTTTGTGTATGCACCCTTTCATGTGATTCAATGGTATATGATCTTGTGACCTTGACCTGAAAGTTTTACCTACTTTTAATTAAAAAAAAAATGATTTGTCCTGAACTTATTGAGGTAGATCTTTCATATCTTGTATATATATATTTCCTTTGGCAAGACATTTCATATCATGACCTTTACCTTGTGACCTTGAACTTGGAGTTTAATTTACTTTTAAGAAAACATACTCTATTAAGTATATCCAGAACTATTTTAGGATGGCCTTTCATATTTTGTACATAGATTCCTTATGGCAAGACCTCATGACACAATTTTATTTAATCTTGACCTTGAAGTTTGACCTACTATAAAAAAAACAACTGATTTATTTAATATCTCCTGAACTATTTAAGGAATTGATTTCATATTTTGTATTATGATTTTTATAGGAAGTCCTTATTATTACTTGAAGTTTTATCTTATAACCTTGGAGTTTGACCTATTTTTTTTTAATTCTCTGACCTATGCAATATCTCCTAAACTATGAAGGTACATCTTTCATATTTTGTATATACATGTAGATTTCTTATGCCAATATCTTTCATTTCATACTATCATATGACCTAGATCATATGACCTTGGAATTTGACATACTTTTAAGAAAATATCACCTGTTAAATATTTCTCAGAACTATTTAAGCTAGGGATGTCATATTTTGTGCATAGATTCTTTTGACAAGACCTTGTGGTACCATTGTGTTTGATCTTGTGACCTTCATCTACTTATGAAAAAACCTCTGATATAATCACTATCTCTTGAACTATCTAAGGTAGATCTTTCATATCTTTATTGCAAGACCTTGGTATACTTTGGTGTTTGAACTTGTGGCCTTGACCCGGAATTTTCACCTACTTTTAACAAACAATCATACATATCTAACATCTGAACTAGTTAAAACAGAGCTTTCATATTTTGCATATAGATTTCTTATGGCAAGGTACTTAATAGCATATTATGATCTATGAACTTGTGACCTTGGCTTTATCCAGAACAGGAAGATCATGTTAGTCATATTTTTGTTGAAGCATCTCTGTGTTTTGTGAATTCATTTTCATTATGTTGTGATCTTTTGGGACTTGAGTTGGTGCCACAATTTGGGGTCAATATTTTTCATGTGAATAGAGATTGATGAAAAAAAATCTTTTAAAAATCAGCTGAATAATGACAGGGCCAAGGAGACTCAGGTGAGCAATCTGGCCCATGGACCTACATCAAATGACACTATCTCATCTTCACAGAAAATCATGCATATCTCCACCACATGACATTATAGATAGATATATATATAGATATAGATAGATATATATATATATATATATATATATATATATATATATATATAGATATTGTCCAGTGCATGGTGAAATATTGTTCAGGATCAATCTTGGGTGAAAAAAGAAACGAAGGTTTGATTGATTCAATAGTAATTTAAAGTTCAAAACTCATGACATTCATGTTATTTGAATAAATTTTCTTTTGATTAAATCTGATTGGGTGTATTTTTTCTTTAATAGAATGGCAAATACTAATTATTGTGAATCTTGAACAAGTCCTGAATGGAAAATTTTTTAATAGATTTTCTCTTTAGCAATCATACATATTTATGCTATTTTGGTAGTGCATATAAAGTATTTATCATATTCATTGAATTATTGTGCATGTGTGTATGTATTGTCAAAAATTTTGGATACGCTTAATTTGTTTTCATATCAAAATATGGTTGGTGTTTGATGCATGATGAAATCACACTAACAATGTATGTTCACTGTTTGCCTATCACTTTAATAACAGATTACCCATGTTGAATATTTTATCCATCCAACAAATTAACATTGACTTTCATGTAGAAGTGTCAAAACAGTCTGCAGAAACAGGTATCCATTAGTATTGTTTCGTGTGTAAAATAATTAGTCTACTATGATAACTGTATTTAGTTGTATGCGTAACTGTTATACATAGATTTAAAGTTCTCTTGGTTTGTATTAAACAGTTTAGAATTATGAAGATAGCCAATGTCAAAATTCCCTATACATATGTACATACATTATTCACGCATTTTGTTTTCCAAGAACGTGTGTAATTCATTATTATTTTTATGGAATTCATTTATTTGTACTTCTTTATTTTTCAGGTGGTTACTTGACTGAAGTCCAGCAGTCACTTCCAACCATGGCCAGCAAAAAAGCTCAAAAGACCAGCAGCAACCTGAGGAAAAGTACTGGAACCCTGGCTGCAAGTCTAGGGGGATCAGGGTTAGTACACTAGAAAGACCGGTCTGAAGGGGCCATCTGAAATCTTGGGGCACTTTGGACTGATTTGTTACATGCTTAACACTCAGTAGTACTGTGATTATTACAGAATAGTGAGTAATATGCTGTGAGGTAAAAAAAAAAAAAAAAACAAACAAAAAAACCCAAAAATATTAAAAAACATATTTAAATGTCATCACCTGTAAAGGTACTGATAAAAATGATTGGAAACAAGTGTATATAAAAGTCAATGTCAGTCTCTAATGTATTTGTTTTAAAAAATGCACAAGGAAATAGCATTATTTATATATATTTGTTGAAATGTTACAGGTTATCAATCGTGGTCACAGTCAGTATTGTAAAATTTGATTTCATGTGATTTCATAACAAATGTTTGATATTATAAGACTTAAAAGTGAATTTTTTTCCCCAGAAACTTCAAGACACAGAAAAATTCAACACTGGAAAATATAGAGGGAGAGTACATTAAAAACCTACAGCAGCAGATTTACTTTTTAGAGCTGGAGTCCAACTATTTATATCCTGTCAAAACACGCTTTGATTGTAACAGATTTTTTGTTTTTATCTGTATATTGCAAGCTTCTGTAATATGATATAACCTGTCGTTCTGTGGTGTGTTTCAAAAGTTTTAAATTACTTTGAAAAATCCACAGGTATATTTTCAATACAAAAATCATACTTTTTGATATAAGACACGAGTGCAGTGTTGATTGCCTCCTTCCTTAACATGTTGTACAAGAGAGCAAGTAAAGAAAGCTACAGAAATGCATCCTAAAATGACCTCAGAAGCTGAGAGAATGCTGGCCAGGCTCAGAGTGAGTAGTAAACTGTACCTAGATAAAAGCCAGTCCTCTAAAATTACTTATTTATAAAAAAAAGTAACGTTCAAATTTATCAGTAGAATGGTCCCTCTAGTTTTTTGATTTTGATTTTTTTTCTGTTTCCTTTATTTATTTTTTTTTTACTAAAACATGAAAATCCTCATTTGCTCATACATAAGGATATATGAATGTATATATATATATATATATATATGATTGTTTTGATATATAATGATGTATTTAAGGAATAAAGTTCATTTACAGAAAATGTAGAAGAGCTAGAACTACAATACTTTACACCAGCGCACTTCATGAAGCACTGATGTCTAATGTGCTTCATGAAAAGTATGCCGGTATGAAGCATTGCAGTTCATACCATCATGGATGTTCAATAATGAAATTTGATATTTAATTCTTATATTAGTATTCTACTTTCATTTCTGTCATTATTCCCAGTTATTAACATAGACATACCATATTTATCCAGATTCATATGTGCATTGTTCACAACTGCATCACATTCATGAGGAAATGCCTATCATTGCAATAATTATTGGTAGAGATATCTAAGACAAAAAAACATAGGAAATGTTGATATTGATATATGGGTGTATAGATATATGGATGAGTGTAAATACTTTTCTTACAGCAAATGCAGTTGGAGATTGATGACCTACAGTTGGAGATCAAAAGGAAAGAAACAGACATCGCTTTACTGAAAACAGAGAAGGAGAAAATCATTGAGAGACTTGGAGATGAGGAAGGTACGGAACATATGTAGCACAGTACAGACAGAACGGACATACGCATAATATTATTGCTTGTTATTCAATTTATGTATACTTTAAATTTTTCGTTTATTCTTCATGGGGTTAGATATTTGTGGTTTGAGATACATAAACAAATTCATTGGTGCTTGATTTTGTGGATGAAAAGCTGTTTATTGTGGTGTAGTTTATCTTGTGTGTGGAGGACTTGAAGTCGCTGTCTATACCATGAAACATCAAAACTTAAATCCCCGTAAAAATGTAGGAATTATCAACATTGAATAATGCATGCAAATATTCTAAAATGGCTCTTCCTGGTGCTGTTATTTATTTTTTAATGGAGTTAGCAACTCAAAGCATCACCTGAAAGTTATCACATGTGTTAATATCTTCCCATTTATGTTTGCAGACAATATACATGCTGTATATAAAGTATATATGAAAATCATTTTTCACTGAAAGAAAAGGTGATTTTCAATAATATTTCTGTCAATGTATTTAGCATCTAGAACTCGGGACAAGAGGATGTTGATGGATGAAATCATACAACTGAAGAAGGATAAAGACGTCATGGAGCGAGAAATCTCCAAACGAGACACTCAGCTGATGGATGCTAAATCTGAATTGGACAAGAGTTCCACTGCGATGAAAAATGCTGACCTGAAAATGGAAACTATAAGAGCTCAAGTATGTTAGACTTGTCATATTTTTCTGTGAAACAAAAACCAAACTGAAAAAAGTTATGTGTTAAGATATTTTCATTTGGGCTTTTTATTATTGATTTTTTTTTATTTATTTTTTTTCGTAGCTTGAACAACGAATTGAGGCCCACAACTATGCTCAGATAACTCTGGATGAGAAGCGCTCGGAGCTCATGAGTATGGAGACTCAGCTAAGAGAAGTGGAGGACAAGTATTATAACCAGTCAATGCAGCTACAGGACAAGGTCACCAGTGATATCAAGGTAATGCTTACAAGTGAAGGTCACTGAATATGATAGGGTTGTGATCATTGTTTAATTCAAGTTTGTGTTTAGAGAAGAAAATCACCAAGTATTATAGGATAGAGCTCGCAAGTAATCTCACAATATTACAGGATAATTTCTCTAACTGGTGAAGGCCAAATATCATTAAATATATTATTACACGGTAATTCTCTGCAGTTATCCCCATTGATTCAAGGATAATAGGTAAACAGTGATCTTTCATTTTATCAATATTCCAAACATTATAAACAGTTATCACAAGGTGTTGTCTCATCAAGGTCACTGATTTACAGAGCACAGAAATCAAAATCACAATAGATCATAATGAAATGTTCTACTTTCTGACATTTTACTTCAAGTATATCTGTATACTGCATAAAATGGAAAGTGTACTTGTTATCAGGAAAGAGATTATAGTAATGAAAAAAATGATTATTGCTAAAGTACCGGAAAGTGAAAAATTTTTGTACTTATATAGTTTTGTTAAGTGAAAGAGTGTGTATTACTTGAAATATCAAAACATTAAACATAGGTGACTCTTTAAGGCACAAACTCGGATCTCTCGAAGTTCTTGATCTCTAAAAGTGAAATCACAATTTCATCTTTTTCTATACAATTAAGCAAATTTACCCTTGATCTCTCAAACTTCTAATCTCTGAAAGTTCATAATGTGTTGAAGTGAAATTTGGGTATTGTACATGTAGAACAAATTTCACTGTTTTTCACTCGTGGTATCTTGAAGTGATGGTAGCATATACACGCTATCAATCATGCAGCTGATTATTTCTGTTTGGACCTAACCTGGATAACAATGAAAGTCAATTTCATGGAATGGATATACTCATGAATTTAAATCCTCCCTGAAGAAGGAAATCTTAACTATGATCAAGGATTAAAACAACGATTTAGCCACAAAATCAATCCCCATGAACATGTGTGGTTTTCTCAAATCATTAAAATTTTACCCCATGAGAATAAAATGTTTGTACAGTAGTCTGTGAAAACAAAATGTGTATTTTGGCAAAATGTATGAAATAAGTCTCAGAATATTTTACATGAATAGGAGGAGATACAACTATTGAGACAGAAGTTAAAAGAGACTGAGATGTCAGCTGACCAAGATCGCTTCCTAAAAGTAAAACTGACAGAAGACAGCACCAATCTTGCCCGTGAAAATGCAGCTTTGAATCAGCAGATGATTGACTTACAGAAACAGCTAGATAGGGTGGGTTAGAAATTACATCAAAGGATAATCCAGAAAAATAAATAGGAAATAAACATATTATGACACGGTATCACTGTAATTCATTTTAATAATCATAGGAGAAAGCTTACAGAGAAGCTACAGAATCGCGACAAAGCCAGAGCATCGCTGAGTACGTACAAATTAAGGATCGTGAAAAAGAGGTGCGGTTTGAGTTGCAGCACACACAGGAACAACTGAAAAAGGAGCAGGAAAAGTGTAGAAATTTCATCGAAAAGGTACACATCACAGGAGTTACCTCTCTTTATCAGGCTTGTTATAGAACATGACACAATAGTTATTAATTGTAATTGTGTAACTAACAAAGTATTTTATAATTTACTTGAATATTTACATGGTTGAATTTAGCATAAAATGCTCAAGTGAGAACATGACTTCTGGGAGGATTACATTACTGCTAAATATTTATATTACTGCTTGATTTTGAATGTTGTACCTTATTCATAAGGCACTGACTAATGTTAGTGATATTATGTACAATATATAGACGTGGTAATGACTGTGTGGTCACAGTTTTGAAAATATAGTGGTAATTCAATGGAATCTGGCCTCTTATGTTAGTATTTTATATAATTAATAACTTAATTAATAAAGAATAAATTCATAACTTAAATAAATTATATTTGAAAAAGGAGTTGTGGAGTAAAAATTTTTGTTTTTCATAAATATCAAGTTTTTTATTAAAGGAAATTTTCATTTCAATATACATGATACTTAAAGGAAATTTCAAGAACTTGCACATATAAAGGACACCATCAATCATTTCCTAAAAGATAATTTGGCTATTGCATAAAATGTAAGAGGAGTTCTAGAAACCAGATTTTTGTGGACAAACATAATTTTCAACCCCCATTTGGCATCCAGGGTGATAATGAAAATTCTGAACCCTTATTGCACATTTATAAGACACCACCAATTACCTTCCAAAACCATATTGCACATCTACAGGACACCCGTAATCATGATATGGCTACTGCATAAAGTGTAAGAAGGGTTCTGGGAACCAGATTTTTGTAGAAAAAAAACATCTGTATATGATGCATTTTGGCCCCCAAAATTCTAAAGCCTTATTGCACAACTTCAGGATGTAATTAATCATATTCCAGAAGATTAATTGGTAACTGCTTAAAATAAGAGAGGAGTTTGAGGGAGATGAAAGTGTAACAGACAGACAAATGGATCAGACAACAAGATACCCAAACTTTCTTTAGAAAGTGTGGGTATAAATATTATTGTACATATCCTTCACTTTTCATCCATATCAATTTGTTTTGTTATTCCTCCTGAAATATGATGTGCATGTAACTCATATTATGCCCTTTGAAAAAGAAACAGGTCTGTCAGTCAGTCTGTAGACTAAGTCTTGTCTGCTCAATATTTTATGAACCCTTTGCTTCACAGACTTGGTACATTGATACATCTCAAGGTGTTGATGATCCCTATTCATTTGTAGGTCAAATGATCAAGGGTCAATCCACACTGGACATAAAATGATATTGTCCGCTCAGTATCTTGAGAACCCTTTCCTTGACATCCATAGTAAGGAGTAGATGAACCCTATTGATTTAGGGTTCTCATGGTCAAAGGTCAAGGTCAAACTGAACATAGTGATATATTGTCTCCTATATATTTTGAGAATTATTTGCTTGACTGACATCAAACTTGGTATACTGGTGCATCTTGAGGCATAGATGACCCCTATTGATTTTGAAGTCACATGGTCAAAAGTCAAGGGTCAGTCTACTATGGACATAGGAAGATACTGTATTTTCATTATTCTGAATTGTTTTAGTGCCACTCTCAATTAAATGATACATGTGTATAATCCATTTCAATTTTACACCAGGGGGCACATACATGTCTCTGAAACATTTCTTGTTCTAAAATAGGTGACAAAGAACGAGTCTGTTTCCTTGACTCATGAACTGGAGCTGAACACCTGCAGGAGCCGAGTGGCTGAGCTGGAAAATTTACACAGCAGTGTTGACAAGGAAAACCTGCAGCTACGCAAAGATAAAGTGCTTCTGGTGGACCATGTATCAGAGCTACAGAGAAAGGTAAGGCAAATTGTGTTTAATTCATGGCATTGACAAAGTAAAGAAAATTTTACAAAGTACAAATGTCTCCCCACCACTGATTATATATATTGACCCTTTCCTTTGTTTATGTGAATATTTCCCCACCATTGAATGAATATTATTACAACTCTCTCCTTTGTTAATGTTTCCACACCCCTTATTATGTATTGTATGGACCCTATCCATTGTTTATATTAATGTTTCCCATTACTGATTACATCTTATAATGATCCTTTCATAGATATTTATGTTTCCCCAACACTGATTACACATTGTATAAAAAATTTCTTATAAAGCTGGAACGAAAAGACCAGGAGATTGTGCTGCTGAGGTCTCAGGTCCAGACAATGGAAGACAAGCTGAAGGACCTGGATCATCTGAAAACACTAGAGTCAACTGTCCAGAGCCAAAAGTGGGAGGAGTTTGAAAAGCTGGCTGAGAACATGAGGACACTGTCCCATTCCATGACACACACCTCAGGGTCAAGGGTCATGCAGTACTGAGGTCATTGGGTCATAGGTTCATGGTTATAAGTACACATGTATGAAGTTAAATGTTTAGCAGAAAAGAACTAATATATCAGATAGTGTAAAAGTTTTGTAATAAAATCTCATTAATTTTGATTATTTGATAAACATGGAAGAAGCAAGGAGTAAAATGAAGGACTTTTTTGTTTATTATTCATGTTATGGTATGTAGAGAAAAACTGTTTTGCTTGATGAAGCACTTTTGGTTAAGGACATCAAATAGAGCTTAATGACCATTGCATGGTGATAGTGTTTATGAGGTTTTGTGGAGGTTAGAAATATGAATGGTGACAAAAAAAAACTAATTTGTTAGACTAGACCAGGTAGTACAGTTAATTAGGATTTGTTCAAAACATACTATGTAGGGCTAGTGAGAAGATGAGATATGGTAGCATAATTCACACAATGTACTATTTCATATAACATTTAATTACAGTTTATCAATTAGAATGCTTGAATTTTCATCTGTCACGGTGCACATTTGGTGCAGTCATATGAAATTGTCTTAATAATTAATTTTACTCCTATACATGTTTCTGGCCAACATACACTTCAGTCACAGCTTTCTCCAGAACAACAGTTTCCTCATATTGGTGCCAATCGTTGTCTGTTGTACAATTGTATTACATTGTTTGTCAGATATTTCTCAGGACTACAAATCACAGCATGTTAACACTTGGAATCAAGTCTACACTTTATGAAGCTCACTGATATCCCTGGCTTGTGACTTTTACATGTAATACACATTATATTGGTGAGCACTAGGGGATTTTATGTCTTGTTAGGTAATAAATGAATGATTTATTCAGACCAGATTGAATTTTTTTTAATGTTAACTTGCATACTACTTCTATAAAATTGTAACATGACATTTTAACAATATTCTGACATTCTTTGCACTGGCAAGATAAATTGAAGTATTTTTTTGTTTTTGTGTAAAACTAATGTCAGAATTTATTTTTTTTTCAATTTGTTTGTAGAATTATTACTTTAGATTTGCTGAAATGTAAACTCTAGACTGTATCAGTTGAAAATCAAGGCATTTTTTATTAATTTCATATGTCATTAATCAAATTAATGTTTTATTGATTTAGTTTTATTTCTGTGATAATCTTATTATTCTGCGAGTGATGAATCCGTCCATATTTTTCTATATATAACAATAGTATATTTATTGCCATGAGATTTGTTTTAGGAGATAGTTGAAATAATAAAGAAAGTGAAATGTTTCTTCATATTTTGTTCATTTTTATTGTGGAAAACAGTATTGATCTCTTGATAAACTCTATGTAGTAGACACTGACTGGACTGAATTACTAATGCGGTGAATTGCAGAATAAAACACTAGATATGAAGGAAGGGAAAATAGACTGAGAACAAAATGTACTTTTATTAAAAAAGCATATAACTTTCAGCAGTCTGGAGTTCTTGAATTGGTGGGAGGTAGGTGTCTGAGGCAAGATATTCTGTAAAACTGTTATTGCACTAAGGTTTGTCCACTACTGAGATCAGGGGACTGTGTGGAGTAAATTTGGATAAGGAAGAACTGGACAGAGTATGTGTTCTTCAACTTAAGTAGGTATTTTTGTCTCGTGCGTGTCTGTATTTTGTTAGGTTGCAGTGTTTGCTGTGATCTTGTCTTGCAGTACTGTGCTAGATGCTACATGTGATAAGACTAAAGTTGAGATAGTAAACTATGGTGAGAAAAAACCAAGATCTAGGTGACTACTTAAGAAACAGTAGCCACGGATTTTACAGCAGAGACTTTCAGCTAAGTGATGACGATGGAAATTGTAGTTTCTTTATTTTTAGATGTATACCATATTTAGGTGACCTTTGTCACCCAGGTGAACCATTCTATTGCTATTGGTCAGCTTGCATTGAACATGTTTAACTTCCTGATAAGTACCATTCCACTTCTTTTTGAATTTGGTATGAAGCATCTTTTGGAGGGGGGGGGGGGGGGGGGGGGGGGGCATAAATTGTAAATTTTCAGGATTCCTGCACCTTTGGGCCTCGGGGATGGGGCAAAAATTGACCAATTTTCTAGAATTTTCTCTAGGCCTGCAGACCTGTAAGGAAAATTGAATGTATAGCCATGTGGAGCAGGAAGGCCTAGCTTTCCCAAAATTGTAAATTTCATGATCTCAGGGATAGAGATTCAGATTCTAGGGTAGGACCAAATTTGACATATAGTATTTATGTGTAAAACATTTGAATAACATCTTCTTTAATGCTTTTGATACAAACTTGAAAGTAAATGAATATTTAGAAGGAGCAGGAAGCCTTATACTGAAATTGTAAATTTTCATGTTTCCATGGGTATTGATCTGGCATCAGGTTGTAAATTTTCATGTTTCCATGGATATTGATTTGGCATCAGGTTGTAAATTTCCATGTTTCCATGGGTATTGATTTGGCCTCAGGTTGTAAACTTTTATGTTTCCAGGGGTATTGATTTGGCCTCGGATTCAACTATTAGGTCACGAAATCTAGTGATCAACGGAATTCAACTACTAAGTCACGAAATCTAGTGATCAACGAAGTATAGTATTTGCTCGCAAAGAAATAGCTTGCATAAGGAATACTTTTTCACAAAAAATTGTGTCTCGATAAATCCACTCTTCAGAACCTCGTCTAGATGCAAGGAGACTTATTGAATAAAAACCAGTAGCAAGGTCTTCAGTAGAGAGAACGTGAGATGTTATACTGTGTGTTTAACATCAAAGACAAGAAGCCAAATATATCCCAAGTCGTGAGAACATCACTAGTGATATCACTATACATGTACTATCTGGACTTGATGAGCTGAATTATGACAGTGGAAGATACATGATTGATTGATTGATTGTTGTTTTCCGTCATACTCAACAATTTTTTAGTTATCTGGTGGCTTCCAGTTTTTATTGGAAGACACAGGCATCGATGTACATTGTTATAGTTTCGAAAAACAAAAGTATTAATTACTTTCAAAGGGGGTGACAAAAGATGACCAAAACAGGATCGCTAATGATGAGGACCGCTAATAATGAGAATCACTAATAGTGAGAACCACTGACAGTGAGAAGCACTAATAATGAGAACCACTAATGAGGATCGCTTATAATGAGAATCACTAATAATGAGGACCACTGATAATGAGAACCACTAATGAGGATCGCTTATAATGAGAATCACTAATAATGAGGACCACTGATAATGAGAACCACTGATAATGAGAACCGCTAATAATGAGAACCACTAATAATGAGGACCGCTTATAATGAGAATCACTAATAATGAGGACCACTGATAATGAGAACCACTAATAATGAGGACCGCTGATAATGAGAATCACTAATAATGAGAACCGCTAATAATGAGGATTGTTAATAATGAGAGCCACTAATAATGAGGATCGCTAATAATGAGAACCGCTAATAATGAGGATCGTTAATGATGAGAACCGCTAATAATGAGGATCGCTAATAATGAGAACCGCTAATAATGAGGATCGCTAATGATAAGAACTGCTAATAATGAGGACCCCTTCCTCATTCGAGAAAAAATTATCTGTGTGTTAGAGGTAATCAAGCTATTAAACTGACGGAAGCAAACAAACAAAAGAACTTAAACTTAAATAAAATTAACTCGGGCACCTGTCCTGGCTGATCGAGAATTATGTATACTTGATTCAGATACATATACATGTATGTACGTCCAACAAAACCGGTCGCGGTAGCCCAGTGGTTAGAGCGTTCGCTTCGTAACCCGGGTGGTCGTGAGATCGAGCCCCACTCGTGCATGTTCGCGTCAAACCTAAGACGAAAAATAGGTAGTGATTGCTCCTTCGCCAAACGCTCGGCATTTAGAAGTGAGAATCACGGGTCTTTCGTATATGACCTTAAAAACGGAGGTCCCGTGTCACGGTAGGCGTTGGAACGTTAAAGAACCCTCACTGCTACGGCCCTAAGTGCTAAGCATAGGTCTAAATTTTTGGTACTTCACCTACAGCTGGTGGCGTCTCAATATGAGTGAAAAATTCTCGACGGGAAGTAAAACAATCAATCAATCCAACAAAGCCATATCATTGCATCTAAACAATAAATGTCTTTCTTTGTGGTTTTATCGGGTTACCAGGGCACAAAGCTGTACTGTTTATCAAAGTACTTCTATTTACACCCAAATGTATATAAGTTTGAACAACGAAAATTAAAATTAATAAACTATGTAAATTTATGAAAATTACTATTGAGAGAGTTAGTTCTCCTGGTTAGCTCAGTCTGTCAGATATTGTACTTAATTTTTCTTTCTTTCTCACTTATGCATGTATCTAATTATATTACTTATAATTAATCTCTACACTGTACATTATGTCAGTTTATGACAATAAACCATTGTCATTGTCACAGTAGCTAGCGTTAGCGGGTCATGCAATTTTCCTACAATGATTGCTACTTTCATCACCCGATAAAAATAGCAAAGAAAGATATTCTATTGTTTATAATTATATTTTTATGCATTTTTAAAAATATAAACTAGATTGAAGTCCTTTGATCATTTCGTTACAGTAAATTACACACTCTTTGATCTCGGCAACGCTCCACTTTTGGTAGTGAATTTGTGGACAGGTGATTATTAAAAACCCCGAATCGATCGAGTTGGCAACAAACGTGTATTCATTGTCTATGGGGAAAGCAATGTCAATTTCAAAAGAAATACAAGACGAAAAGATTCGGCGAATGTAAATATATTTCATTGAAGACGGAGAATTTGGGCTATCGCAGACTGGTTACGCGACCCACAATGTTAATTGCAATTACAGAGAAATCTCAGGGTATTAACTAATAGTTTTACACTCTTATTGTGTATTTCATTTTATAGCGAAATCCTATGCCTTGGTTTCTTTGAAGCGCATATCTTCCACTTGACTTGGCAGTTATTCCTCGTGATCTGGTTTCATAATAAGATTACCTAAATTCGTAGTAGATCCCCTAATTGATGTCAAGAGAACGATTTCGATCAAAGCCACCCTAACTGGCATGGAAGGTCGACAGCGTGTTCTGCCTAAGAAGAGAGAAAGGCGAAAAATATCCATTATACCGTTCCTGAAGAAGCCGAAGAAACCCAAGGAATTGTCGGAGGAACATTTTGAAGGTAAAAGAACTTTTAATTATTTATTTATTGCTTAGATAATTTTGAATTGATATATATATATATATATATATATATATATATATATATATATATATATATATATATATATATATACACATGTATATATATATATATATATATATATATATATATATATATATATATTTAATCTCTCTCTCTCTCTCTCTCTCTCTCTCTCTGTGTGTGTGTGTGTGTGATCTAAAATTATATTTAGATATGTCAAATGTATTTATTTACATAAAGTCTGCCAAATTACAAATAATGCTACATTGATAATGTATATGGTTGAAATTTAAAACACACTCGAGTTGTATGAAATTAATTGTTATGATTTTACAAAACATAACTCAAAGTTCGACATTATTTATGTCCTTTGTTCTAGATGCATTCTGATATATATATGGATACAGTTGAAATGAGATACTTGTATTAATGCTTCTATAACTTGTGTTGTGAAATTGTGTTTTTAGTTTTTCAGATCTCTTTTTATTCCTAAGTGTACTGACGATTTTATATTTGATATCTAGAGATAAAATTTTTATTTCAATTTAACAGAAATAGTGAATTCGTTTCATATTATCGACACAAACCAGGATGGTAGATTGTCGAGGAAGGAACTAAACGAAGCTGCCTTTATCGTGGGAATGAACCCCACCTCCAAAGAAATAGACAAGTGGTGGTCCACTGCAGATATCAATGGTCAGTTACACTAGGCTCAATTTCAAGTATTTTACTAAGAGATGATATTTCCTGTTGGTTTTTCATACCAACGTCATTTAAACACACACACCCCCTTTGCTGTAAACGTAAATTCATCGTAAACGTGTTCAATGTAATTGTATATAACTGTAGAGTGTGTATATTAATATTCCATTGAAATACTTGAAGAAATACTAATAATAATAAAGAAACTAGTTTGGAACTTCGAAAAAAAATTCTTGGAAGATAATAACGATTGATATAAGTGTTTTTCCCCAAGTCGGTCGAAGGGGGATTTAATTTAGGCGCTAAGTAAAGAAAAATCTGATTAAATGTGCAATCAGTGTTACATTTAAATGAGTTATAGTTTATTTTTGTGTTTAGGAGACGGATTTATATCTTTGGAGGAATACGTCAAAATTATGTCAACAAATTTTGTGTCTGTTGATATGGAGAAGGAGCGGATGAAAGCGGCGTTTAGTCTTCTAGATCGAGACAATGATGGGCGGATCACACTGAATGAGTTACGGACTGTTATGATGTACAACAATAACGAAATGACTGAAAAGAAGGTGGATGAACTATTCAGTGAGGTGGATTCCGAAGGAAAAGGCTATCTAGATTATGAAGGTAATCAGAACGATTACAAAGAGCTCAGATTTTGAAAATTTCTATATGCAGTGCATATGTAAAATGTAATTTTTCAATACATTTTCGGTGACCCACTTGAATACTTTATATTTGTGGGGGTCAATTTTCGTGAATTGTTGAGATTTTACAGTTCCTTTGTTGTTTCGCGGATATGGCTTCTATACATTGAAGCATTATATAAATTGCGCATTTCGTTGTGGTTTAAAATTCATGGGGGGGGGGGGGGGGGGGGGGGGGGGGGGTTCTTACTAAAGTTGAGTCCCAACGAAATGTAATGATTCCACAGTATTTGTAACTTTTTTAGCCAAATGAGAAAATAACATCTAGCAAGCGTATTCCTTGTGTTCATTACGAAGAATAACTTTGTAGTTGAAGAATGCATACTCTAGATTCACTATCAAAGCTTTTACTCACCAAAGATCGGTCGATTGATTATATATTGTTTAACGTCACTCATATGGAGACGTCACCATTGTTGGTGAAGGGCTGCGAAATTTAGGCCTATGCTCGGCGCTTATGGCCTTTGAGCAGGGAGGGATCTTTAACGTGCTGCGACACGGGACCTCGGTTTGTGGGGTCTCATCCGAAGGATCGCCCTATTTAGTCGCCTCTTACGACAAGCTAGGGGTGCTGAGGATCTATTCTAACAACCCGGATCCTCATGGGGTCCAAAGATCGAATAACACGATTATGAAAACTGTATTACATTACTTTGAAATGTATGTTCGTGTATCAATATGGATTAACTGCAAACTTCCTCCTACAGAGATTGTGTATGCCAAAATGAAACTGTCCTTCACCCCCCCACCCCCCCCCCCCCCTCAGAAAGCAAGTTGGCAAAGGATAGCTATTATGACCCATGACTCTAAATCAATACCAAAGTTTCTTTAATTTCCAATCTACGGGCATCTATCTTGAATTATGATCTGCATTCAATGACGTAAAATCATTATTGTAACTGTCTAGCCCGAGAGTTGGCAAAGAATATTCTAGTAAAATATGATTACATAGAAACATATTGAAAAACTTTTGCATGGTGACTTTTCAAATTTAACTTGAAAATCAGTGCTAGCCAAATTAAAGTTCACTCTTCCGTATCAAAAATCCAGTTTTTGTTGCCCGAGGCGTACCCACGAGTTATCAGTTTCAAGGAAATGTATTTGATAGAAGCTCATAGATCAACGATTCTATACTAAATTCGAATATGAACCCTTCAAAAAGTTACCATTATCACCAAATCTGTACAACAATGTCGAGATTTGTGATCATGTCTACTTGCTGCCGAATGCCGTCCCGGGCAGTTTTAAGTTTTATCTACTACCTAAAATCCACAAAGAAAGTTCTCCAGGTCTCCCCATTATAAGTGTCATTAAACAATCTCGGAATTCATAGACTTATATCTTCGTCTGCATGTTGCAAACTACAAAACACTTGAAAAACACTAAAACTACCTAATTCAAACCTACCTCTTCTAATGACGATGGGTGTTACATCGCTTTATACCAATATCACACATGATGAAGGTATTGACGTCTTTCAAGAGGTGAGGAGACCAGGAACCTAGAATTGTCCTTCAACACGTTTTCAAACTTAATATTCAACGGCGAATACTACTTACAAATCAGCTACACAACTAAGATGGTTTCATTTTCATTGGAAGACTAAAACGCAACATACTTAGTCAATCGCCCTTTAAGCCTTATAGTGGGTTGCGATTCAATAAAAATGGAACATACATGTAGAAATATTCATATCCTTAGACCAGTCATCCAAAACTGACTTTGTTAAACACCACACAGATTCTATGAAATTGATATTAAAATCATGCTGGAGTTCCTCAATAACAACATCACGTAGTCTTTGGTGATTAGGTCTTCAAATAGTTTATTGGAATTCCGATAGGCACAAATTGTGCTCCTTTACTAGCTAACGTGATTTTTTCTTTTTCTTTTGTTTTTGTTTTGTATTTTTATAAGAATGGAGCATAATGCTTAGGTCAAAATTTGGGGCAATTCACTCAAAGCTGGTGACGTCTCTATATGAGTGAAAATTTCTCAACAGGACGTAAACAACATATAAGTACCCATGTTTTGTTCACCTAGCATATTTTGTATGACGTTGTATATATTACTTGATTTATTACTATAACAGCTAAAATATCATACTAGTATTCCCATTAAACACATTACAAGAAAGCTACATTGGTATCTGTTTCAGATTTCATCGAGAGTCACATTTGTTCGGTGATGTTCTAATAATGTCACCATTATGTGTGGTGTTTCTGTGTCATCGGACTTGTGGGAGCCATTCTACCTCATTCATCTTGCCAAAGAAATTGTATACATCAGTAATATTTGTAGGGGACTCACGAGAATCGGATTTTCATCATTAATTCATGTAAAATTTCCTTGTACTCCATGAATGTGTATAAATAAAAGCAGTTTTAAATGTGTGAAGAACTTTTTTAAAAGTTTCATTAAAATTGTATTAAGAAAAAACATTTTGATAAATTGATACTGAAATAAGGATAAATATTTTCCGTGTGTTCACGTCATCAAGTATTCAATGAATTCCATATCAATCAAAGGACTCCATAGACAAGTTTTAAACCCCATCATCATTCAACAAGGTACATACATGTAATTTATATTTCCTCAATAACGAATCAGTTTTGTTAGCTCCTATACGTATATCATGATGTATAAAATCATTATCGCTTTTACATGTAATGTCTATATATCAAACTATATATATCATAGATATTTACTGTAGATGAGGTTAACATTTGGCTCTGCGATAAGAGAACTGTGTTTCAGCTGCCAACGCTCCACTATGAGTTTTGATCTTATAATTTCGTTTGTTCTATTCGCAAAAGGCGCCGAACTTAACATTACGTCAATTTGTTTTTCCCGTTGCTAAATAATATTTCTTGGGAGAAGAGAGTAGTTTTTATTCTCAGAAAAGAAATCAAGATTTTCTTTGGCCAGATTGACTCGATAATTTGACATAAAATCATAATGATGATAAGATCATTCGAACCCTGTATAATATAAACTGTTATAGAGTTGTATGGTTATTCAATATATTTATATAGAAGTACTGCAGACTTGTATTGATCTTAATCTATTGCCCTGTCATCGCGGCACATTTACTATTTAATCCTTTACAGTCAATATATTTAGAGAAAAGGTATTTAATTCATTTACTGATATCACACATTCAAATCAAATGATATTATCAATTACAAAAACAACATACGACGGTTTTATTCTATCATATTATCTATTATATTATTTTATCGCCGATTAAACAAAGTGATCTGACTTTAAAACCAAATTATAGAATTATTCACTTATAGAATCATCAACACTGAAAAGATTTACTTTATAACATGAAGCACAATTTGCAAAATCTTGGGTGTCCGAAAAGAAAAGTAGCACTAACATTTAGCAAAGAGAACAATTGTATAAAAGAGAACAGAAGTGTAGCACAGTATAGCAAAGTACAGGGTGTCCGAAAAGAAAGGTAACACTTTAACATTTTAATAACTTCGCTGAATATCATGCAATTTTTATGAAATTCATATCATTCGAAAGGTCTCAAATGATCGTTTTTACTATTTGTAAATATAATGCGCCAAACATTATGACGTTCCGACACTATGACATCATTCAAATTAAACGTTATTTCAACACGGCGCGAGTCACGTCGGATCAGCGTATTTTTATCGTCAAGCAATTTTATGAAACAAAATGCGTTACAGACGTTCAGTAAAAATTTAGATCCTATTTCAAGAACTGCAATGCAAGCAGGAAACTTGTCTGCAAGATTATATGTATATTCGAACGACAAGGATCAGAAGCAGATGCTCCAAAGCAGGTCGGCCGAGATCAAATCGGAGCGATGAAAATGCGAGTACTCTTCGAGAAATGCTCTCTAACAGTTCAAAGAAATCAGTTAGACCAATTAGACGTTCCTCCACAGAGACAGGAATTTCTAAAACTTGTGTTCACGACATATTTAGGAAGGCCTCCTAACTTTTTCCATATAAAATTCAGATAATGCAGAGTTTGAGTATCTCAGATTAGGTTCAAAGACTGGATTTTTTTGTTGAGCAGCAGACGTTGCTGACAATTACGCAGACGCATTTCAAGATGTTTGGTTTTTAGACAACTCACATTTCCTCCTATCTGGCCATATATCGAAACAAAACATGATATTCTGGGGAAATGAACAGCTTATTGTTACACGAAGAGACCACTGCACAATAAAAAATTAACGGCTTGGTGTGCTATGTCGTCACATTGAGTGATTGATCCGTATTTGTTTACGGACACTGTGAACTCACAACGCTACCTGTCACCTTTGAAAAATAAATTTGTTCCCGTACTATGAAAGCGAACAGCAAATATGCAAAATGTCTGGTTCATGCAAGATGGAGCAACAACACATACATCTAATATTGTTTTAGATTATTTGAATGAAATCTTCGGTGACAAGGCGATTTCCCGACGATACCCTGAAGTGAAGAATTTACTTTCTCTGGGGATACCTCAAGTCTTCTGTTTACAGACAAAGGCAATGGACACAAAAATGCTTCTGTCAAACAGCAAACGGGAAGTTAAGAAGATCAATGAAGTGCGAGTTAGAGAAGGGAAGCTTATGAAAAGACGTCATTTAGAGAAGGTCATTAATTACTGAAATGACTAAACAGATACGCGGTACTTAAAACGATGTTAAAATTGCATTATTTTATATATTAAGTAAATTATGCTACCAGAAATAATTTACATTTTTGTTTTATATGTGGACATATTTGATATTAAACATAAACGGTACAAATTTTGATGCACCAGATGCGCATTTCGACAAATAATGTCTCTTCAGTGATGCTCAAGTCAAAAATGTTGAAATCCGAAATAAAAACAAACTTGGAAGAGCTGAAAGAACCAAAAATACCAAATAGTGGAGCCAAGTCCGGCAAAGGATCAGAGCTATGCATGAGGGAGACAATCCTTAATTTTGAAATAAATTTCTTAATTTTATGACAGCATTTTTTTTTTTCGTAATTCATGCTAGTACGAAGTACTTAGCAACTGGGCTGGTGAATACCCTCCGGGACTAACAGTCCACCAGCAGAGGCATCGACCCAGTGGTTGTAATGTAAAACATAAACGGTACAAATTTTGATGCACCAGATACGCACTTCGACAAATACTCTCTCTTCAGATAAAAATTCTTCCACATTAAATCAGCATTCCAAAAGAATGAAATGTTACCTTTCTTTTCGGATATCCTGTATATTCTCTGGATATATGATGGGGTTCGTAAAATTTCATTTACTTTGTACAATGCTTTAATCACAATTCAATGAATTCGATTTTTGAATTCAATGTAATAGTTTAGTTAAAATATCCATATCTAATGAATAGATATGCTGAGTAAAATGGACAGCACAATTCCATAACAACACATTAGAAATTACAATCCATGTCAATCCCAGTGATTTGACAACACAATGGAAACCACAGTCTTATTCCAATCCCAATATCTAACAATAACCTAGAAATCACAATATTATTCCAATCCCAATATCTAAAGATAAACCTAGAAATCTCAATCTATTTCAATCCCAGTAATCTAACAGGGGCCTGGAATTCCATCCCAGTTATCTAAAATTACATTGTCTATTAAAGATAATATAATTTTCTTTTTTTTTTTTGATTTCTTAATACCCTAACCTTGACATGGTGCATGATTGCATACGCTTAACAATCCAAGTATTCTCCAATTGAATGTGCATTCCACAATCTGCTTTAGACATTTCCATTTGTCCCTTGCATGACACCAATGAAATTTAAAATAATCCTACTTAACGAAAAGAGTGCCACTTCCAGAATAATGCAATACTTGATACACAAAGATTTAATCTTCCCAGGTAGATATAGAATTTAAATGTGTCTGATTGTCTTCCAATTAATTCACAGGTTTCAGGTAGAACCGCTTACGCTGCCAAACTTATTGTGTTCCGTGACGCTAAAACTGGAACCTATTAAGAAGAGAATCCCTCTTGACCAGGTGTTGATATGCAATGCACATAATCACACTACAATCATTAAAGAGTAATTAATCAAGCAGTGTAGTTTGATTTGTAAATAATTTTTTATTAAGTTTTCAAGTGAAAAATAGGATAGCGATTTGAACTATGAGTAACAAGAAAAAAACACCAAGAGCAAATATTCCGGAAGGAATGTCGGAAGCGGACTTTTCAGGTAAATAAGAATCACTTTGTTGATTGATATAATATCTTGTTTTATTTTCTTTACCGCGTCCAGGCCTGTGACTTTGAAACAAACTTATTTATATTCTATATCCATCAATTAGTCCTTACATAAGAGAATTCATCAACAAAACTATATAATAAAAATGATGCATTAATCTATGTCGATCAGAAATACTAACGTCGTTTGACGCAATCGACATCAACAAAGATGGTAGCATAACGAAAAAGGAAATGAGACGCGCGGCTAGAATGACCGGGATGAACCCCACAGATAAGGAGATGGACGAATGGTGGGAAGAGGCCGATACTAACGGTAACAAATACCTGCAGACTTCTCTATGAGTAACATTGAAAATAAGTCTGTATGAATCTAATATCACCGAGGTAATGCCATAGCAACTGTATATAACGAGACTTTTCGTCTTCTGTAAATATCTACAGTTGCTAATGTTTTCCCTTATATGATACTACTAACGAAATTGACATTCAGTTTTCAAAAACATGTAGTCAGTCACGTGATCAGACTTTCTCCTTGCGTACGAATACAATCACCGCTTTAAAAGTATTTGAGTCAATTGTACTGCACTTTCACCTGTCTTGACATCATAACTGAATGACGAAATAAATACAACATATCTGAATAATTACATAAAGTTTATGTTGTAAACAGACAAGAATTTTATTAAGGAATAAAACAGAAACATTAAACATACCGCTCAGTTGTTTTATCTTTTGAAAATAGCGTCTGTAACTTCTTCAGTGGCGAATTCATACAGTGTCTTTGATATTTACATTAGGACAATTTAATATTTGATTCACTTTATGATGATGGTAACCTGTTGTTTCCGGGCAATAGCCATCACCGACACGAGCAAGGCTGGTTTTGAGCTCAAATTACTTCAAGTCAGGGCACCGCTGCGAGTCTTCATTTAAATCCTACAACAGAAATTTCTCGATTGAACAAAATGTCTCTTTCAGTTCGTGCTTACATACCCAGGAAGTAAAACACAACGCACCTGCAGCTGAACTTCGTCTAACTTTGTCAGCAAATTGCTACAACACGAGTCCTAATGATGAAATGCCGTTGTTCCCTTCAAAAACATGACCTAGAGCTTAACGTCAACGTAATCCATTTATCCTCCATCATTTCTCTTAGATCTTCTGAATTTCTGTCGAAATCTGTGTTCAGCGATTGCGTTTACAAATTTAAGTAAGGTAGGAGACTGTCACTGTTTTTTCATCACCGATATAGTTTACTCCGCTCTTCTTGTTTTCAATTGAGTTGACGACGCTCTAAATCATCTTTATTTTAAATTTGTTTCATCTTTTTATTCCTTCCAACATAAATATTTTTATTTGATATTCTCCTAGATATTGTCCCCACTTATTTATTCGATCAAACTTTAACGAACTATATCTTGTGTTGTATGATCGTCTGCCTGCACAAGTATGGAAGCTTGACAAGAACAACACAAATCGAAACAAATATAAATATACGAAATAAGATACATTTTTAAAAATGTTATTGGGGTATGACATGAAGTTGGTACGCGATCAAATCTACAGGCGTTATAGAATTTGATCACGTGATCATCTTCATGTCATATTCCAATAACAATAAAAATGTATCTTATTTCTTAATTAAAGAGAGAGAGAGAGAGAGAGAGAGAGAGTTCATATATCCATGAATATTTACCTTTCTTAACTTCGAATATTACAGTTTTAAATAATTCCACAAAAATTATTTCAGGTGATGGGGTAATTAGTTTGCAGGAATACATCAATCTAATGGCAGATAAGTACATTTCTTTGGACCTTGAACAAGACAGAATGCGAACTGCATTCCAAGTGATTGACAAAAATGGAGACGGGAAAATATCTCTTCAGGAATTCAGAGCAGTGATGCTATTCAATGACATGTTCTCTAAGGATGAAACGGACCAATTATTTCGGAAAATAGACTCAAGTGGGAAAGGATACATTGATTACAATGGTAAAGAATCATTAAATGGGCATAGATACGATTTGAAGTGAAATGTTTTCCATTTTGATTGTTTACAATACATAGCTAACGTATTCCAAATGGTCTACCAAAATTTACGGGTCGCGGAAGCTCAGTGGTAGAACGGTCGCGTCGTAAACGGGAGGTCATGAGGTCGACTCCCGTTCCTTCCATAGCCGGGTCAAACCTACGACGTTAACAAAGTTAGTGATTGCTCTTTCGGAAGAAAAGGCTAAGATAACTAACAGTATTCAATCTCGGAATTCCGATAGAAAATACAAATCAGAGATGGGCAAACACGGACCCTGGTCATACCAGAGGTAGCATCAGGTGCCTAGCAGGAGTAAGCATCCCCGTCGATCGGTCGAACCCGCTATGACTCCTACATTCCGATCAGGTAGACGGAGCAAACCGTAATCAGAATCAGTGTGCTAAGAACGGCCTAACAATTGGTATGAAACACGCCAGACAGCATTTGACCTAATGGAAAGTTGTACAAGCTTTAGACGAGACTGTAAAATCCCCTGTAACATAAACTTGTTTGTCAGTAAACTGCCTCGATTTATAAACTGATCATATGCAGAACAAGCTATTGTGTATCGAATCAGTTGGGAGATATAAACACCATATGCAGGTGATGATGGAATATTGCCACATAGATAAGGGAATTTGAAATTGAAATCATCCCGTTTGTCATAAAGTTGAATTGTTAGTTTGCCGCCAGCATCTATTTGCGGTAAATTATCTAAGTACGAAGTAGATGTGGAATACTCTGTGGTGTCTTTTATTTCAAGTTCACTGGGATATATCGAATCGATATATGAATGAAAATGATTATTGCTAATAGATAAAACGTCGTCGATATATCTAATGTTGAATTGAAGGCAACAGCAGGAGTTTTTTTCTTCTCATTTAGGAGCTTTTGAATGAATTCTGTTTCATAAGAATATAAAAGTAGGTCAGCTAACAAAGGAACACAATTCTGCCCATGGGAATTCCATATATATTGTCTATGAGGAACTCTAGCATCTTTTTAATATCAACTTCAGAGTACTTGTGGGTAGAGTCAGAGTGGTATTTAACAATAAAAGTTTTGGAATTACCGATCACTAGATATAAATATTTCCTGTTACCATTTTTGATGATGAAGCAACTATCTATGATGTCAAAAAATCTAGTTTTTAATTTTTCTTGAGGTATGGTCGTGTAAAGTGTTGTAGAATCATACGTTTTAACGTTGTTAATTTGAGGAAAGTTTTGTGACTTCAAATTCACTAAAAGTTCTTTAGAATTTTTAAGAATCTAAATTTGATTTACACCACTTCTGGCATATGTAGTGGTCCAGTACGTTTGAAATTGTTCCCTTAAGGATCCTGTCAAGAATAGGTTCTCAGTACCCCTTGCTTGTTGCTTAAGAGGCAACTAAATGGGACAGTCCTTCGGATGAGACCGAGGTCCCGTGTCATAGCAGGCGTGGCACGATAAAGATCCCTCCCTGCTAAAAGACCATACGGGTTGAGGATAAGCCTAAATTTTGGAGCCATTCACCGGCAATAGTGTGAAAGATTCTCGAGAGGGACGTAAAACAACACGCAATCAATCAATACCTTCACAGCAGTTAATTTTTTCATGAGGAGCAAAGACAGGGGCTTGGTAGAACATTTACTAAATGTATTTAAAACTGAAGAATGATTTTGAAGAATTTTATCTTTTGAAAGGGCATTTGGAATATAAGAGCAATTACTGAATGTGGAATTAACGCCAAGTTCGTTTAGAATGTAGTTGTAATAATGGGCCTTACAAACAGATACAATGTTTTAGCAAGCTTTGTTAGCTGGAACCAAAACATTCCTCATGTAACCTATCTAGCTCTTTTATTACTTCTGGTTTACTAAACACAGAAGGATAGATGGTACGCATTTTTATTTTTTGTTTTGTGTTTTAATTAATTTTTTGTTTGTTTAGAAATGAGAATCACGGGTCTTTTGGATATGACGGAGGTCCCGTGTCGCGACAGATTACAGAACTCGACTGTTTCTGCCCTGGGCGCTAAGCATAGGTCTAAATTTGTGGTACTTCACCTACAGCTGGTGACGTCTCAATATGAGTGATAATTTCTCAACGGGACGTAAAACAAATAATCAATCAACCAACCAAAAATTTGAATGTCATTTATAAATGAAATATCTCTCTCGCAATTCTGTTTTATGTAAAGAAGACTCGTGCTATGTTTTTGTTTACGTATAGATTGTTTAATAGAAAATATCATGTTTAAAATCAACTGAGAGGTTACAAACAAACTGTGTTCGGAAAGAATTTGTAAATTTAAAAAATGTGCTTTAAATGAAACTTTTAGTAGTATATTAATCTTTGTAAAAAAAAACATGATACGAGCCTTGTTTACAGAACAAACGATTTAACTCGACATCCGGCATTCAAAATTTGTCTGACCATTAGAAATACATTAGTTAAGCATTGTAATTATTTTAAAAAATGGAAAAAAGAAATAGAATTTGCAAATTTTCAGTTCAAATCGTGACCATCGTACTTTAAAGAATTTATCCAAGTTTGGGCACGGCTATATTTTTTAAAGTTTTGGTAGAGTTTGAAAAAAGTGGTATATGTCATAAAAATATATGATCTATCTTACTTGGTTTTCGACATATATAGTGGTTACTTTCGATTCCATGACGAAACTAAGTGTATATTCTGAAAACCAAATTGAATTGATTACATTGCTTGTACCACAGAACCAATCTTAAATTTAGTAGCCGTCTACTTTACAATGAAAGTTATTGTTCTGACATTAAAATTATGAGCCTTCTGGTAGATAAATTACTGCAACTTCAAAATAAATCATAATATACTGAGGGGCCTCCGTTAACGAGTGGTTAGACCATTGCGCTCAAAATCACAAGGCCTCTCACCTCTAGTCGGCGCGGGTTCGATTCTCGCTCGCGCCGATATATGTGAGAAAGTTTGCCAGTTAACTTTCGGAAAGTCGGTGGTTTCTTCCTGGGTACATTGTATCTGGTGTCTTTCCTCCACCTACAAAACTGGACGCCCCTAGATAACTGCAAAAATTGTCAAGTCTGGCGAAAAACAAGAAACAAACTATCAATCATAATATTCTGGACATAAAAAGTTAGGGATCCTGGGCATGTTGGTTTGATAAAGTATTTGGGAGAAAATTGTAATGAAACACCACATATTCATGGATTAAGAAAACAACTTGAATCCTGTTCACTGTATGCTTCTTCACAATATTTGCACGTGCGCATGAGCCGCATGATAAAAATGTGGTACACTTTGGTTAGTTATGTAAAGCAGACAGTCAGCAGACATCACTACGTTACTGATAAAGTGAACGACAATTGAACGTGACTTAAGTAAAGGCACGCCACCACAAAGACGTCATTTGTAGGCAAATGAGGGCTATCAAGCAATCGGAATGCTTCAAGCTGAACAAACCCACCTAGATATTGCTATCCGGTTTGATGTGTCCAAGCGTGTTATCTCTAGACTCTAAACACGATTTCGGGGGATTGGTACAGTCAAACCACGTGCAACCCAGAGGCAAGACCGGTAAATCGTAACAATGGCCTGAAGACTAACTTGCTCCAAGACTGACTCGTCAATTTAATGTTGCCAAAGGCCTGCACATTTCGTCCCTGGCTTTGAGAAACACACGTCATGCTACTGATCGCAGGACTTACAGGCCTTTAGTGCGTCCAAGACTTTTCCCCACGTCATTGAGAAGTACGCTTGGAATTCGCACGTCATCATGTGAATTCGGATAGACGACGCTGGGAGCCGTTACTGTTCACAGATGAATCCCCATTCTGTCTGGGCGTGTGTGGAGAGAGTCCAGACAGAGATTCATCCAGGCATTGATGACTGAACACAATCCGTTTGGGGGGTGACTCTATGGTAATTTAGGGTGATATCTCTCTGGCGGGTCGCACTCATATGGTAGCCATCAGGAACGGCGGACTCCGATACGGGGATGCAATTCTTTACCCAGTTGTCAGGTTGTTTGCAGGTGCAATCGGGCCAAATTTCATTCTGATGATAATTCCGTCACCATCGTGCTCATGTGGTTCAGGATTATCTGCAGAGGAAAACTATCTACCCTATGGAGTGCTCTGCTGTCTCACGGGACCTAAATCCCATCGCGCATGTGTGGGATCACCTTCAACATCAACTTTCACAGCGTTCAAAACGACCGCCGACTTTTGATGACTTTGAAAACGCGCTGAAAGAGGAATGGAATAATCTTCCACAACTGAACATTATGAATCCCATACTGAGTATACAACGCCGATGCCAGGCTGTTCTGGGAGTGAACGGAGGTCACATCAAGTATTGGTGAAACTCTGAGTCAATTTTGTAAAGTCAAGTTTTCTGTAATGCCAGATTTCTTCGCGTTATTCAGTGACAAGTTGTTTTGTGTACTATGACCGCCAAAAAATCAATAAATGAAATCGAGATTTCTGTCAAAATATTGAAAAATGATGTAAGCGTTTGTGTTTCATATATTCTGCCATATACGTTTAAAGGTTTAGTTTTACTCAATGAAAGAGTCCATAATTCCTAACTTATTTTGCCCAGTATATATGAGCTATAGTACAAATTGTAATAGATTACTTGATTGTATATTGTTTAACGTCTCATTGTAAAATTTTTCACTCATATAGAGACGCCACTATTGCTGCAAAAGTTAGACCTGTGATCGGCACTTACGGCCTTTGAGCAGTGAGGGGTCTTTATCGTGCCACATCTGCTGTAGCACGGGGCCTCAGTATTTCCGGTCTCATCCGAAGGACCGCCCCATTTATTTGCCTTTTACGACAAGCAAGGAGTACTGAGGATCTATTCAAACCCAGATACCCACAAACTGTAATAGAGGAAATGATTTTACGTGTCATAAATCCTAATTTGCATCCGAGACTTATATGGATATTGCCTTTATCTGAATGTATTGGACCCACAATAAAAGTACTATATCATAATGATACTACTTGCACACCAAATTCGACTTGAATGCTTTAAAATCAAACTCGACATTCGATCTCCAAAACCGACATTTTTCCTTCAAAATCGACAATCGCGCTTTTTCCAGCTAGACGCATTTGCATTCTCAGATTGAACACAATAACTTAGAATCGGAAGCATTGCGGAAAAAAAACATGGCGATTTGCCGCCAATTTCGATATTTTGATATAAAATGGCTACTTTTACTTAGAAAAAAAATCTTGTTTAAAACTGGGCTTATGTCTTCTGAGAAAGCCCATAAATTGCGCCACTTTAGATGCTTTTTACTCTAAATTACTGTAAATATCAGAGACAAATTGATTAAATTGGATATTATCTCCTTTCTGAAGTCGAAGAAGATTTAGTGTTCCATTAAAGATTTCAAATCTGAGTTTACGGGCCCAGCTGTTATCATAGGTTTTTATCTCTTTATACAAATTATATACTTAGAACACAACCTTGTCTTTAATTATATAAAACTACAAATATTTTGTTCTTTCAGATTTCATCAAGAACCAGCTGCACGAAATTGTGTTCTAGAAGAGGCATAGAAGCTAGTTAAGTTTGCTAAGAATTTCAACACATATTTTGTCATTATAACATTATACATGTTCTGTTGTTATTTATTGGTGCACTGCAGCATTGTGCCGCAACATATGCGAAAAGTGTAGTAAATCAAATGTGGAGAACATCTAATTTATTGAAAAATACAAACCTTTTCCAAAATCAACAGCATCAAAACGTATATTTTTCAACACTATACGTACCATTCCTCACGATAAATCCAGGACTGGGCTCTTTCGCATAATAGACAATCCCTTTAATAAAAATGGAACATGGAAATATTCCTATGACCAGTCATCCAAAATGTTACTTTGTTAAAACCACTCTGATTCTACGTAGAAGTACCATGAAGGTGATACTTAAAGATGCTCGAGTTCCACATTGACTATAGTAATAAAGTCAGAGGAGATCAGGTCTTCTAACCGTCACAATGTGTACTCGTTTATAAGCTGACCTGTTTTTGTATTCTTATGAGCCATAATTTATTCAAAAGCTTTTAAATCAGAAGAAATTTCTTTTTGCTGTGACTTTCAATTTGTGTCATTAAGATTCATCGGCGAGGTTTTCCCCATGAAGTATGTAGATTCGAATTAAAGGACTCCACAGATTATTCCACGTCAGTTTTATCATGGACTTTAAAGGCAAAATAACGACTCAACATTACAAACGGGATGACTTCTGCTTCTCCACCGTCAACTTCCAGTATTTATGCAGCAATATTCCATTATTACTGGTATATGGTGTTTATTCTCTCAAATGATTGAATACGCAAGGATGTGTTCTGTATATGATCAATTTTCAAACCGAGGAATTCCACATATACAACAATAAGTTGATGTTGACGAGTTTCAACAGTCTCATTTAAAGCTAGCATTTCGCAAACACTATGGTCGTTTTAATATTCTTATTTGCAAATACAATATGTCATACCAATTTTAGGCCGATGTTTTTTTATACTGATTTTGACTACGGATTACCCCGTTTACTTGATCAAGATATAGGGCTCACGGCGGGTGTGACCTGTCAATAGGGTTTGCTTACTTTCCTAGGTTCCTGATCCCAACTCAGGTTTTGTCAAGGGTCTGTGTTTGTCCTCATTTCTATTTTTATTCTTTGTAGGATTTATGAGATTGATCACTATTCGTTATCTTCACCTTTTCACACTATGCAATCGTTCTTCCTACTGATCTTATAATATCTGATTGTTCATGCGTTTGATCATACCGTGGCCATTGTATAAATGCGTTTCAAAACTGGCCAAATTTTATAGATTCGATGGAATTTATACATCTATGATAGATGATGTCTATACAATGAAACTATATGGTTATTTTTATTCGATGCTCAGATTAAGGGTGTTCACAATTTCTAGAGACCCCACGAAATATAATGATTCATTAGTATAAAGTTGATTTTACAGAAGTGATCTATTACTGAATTCACATTCAGTGTCTGAGTAATGTTATAGCAAATCTGACAACTTGGGATATTTCTCGTGATTGTCTCACTGTAATCATTAGAAATCGTGAGTGAGAAGAACAAAGAAAAAAAGCACACAGTTACCGATGAGAGCCATTACTTAATCCAGAATTCATCTGTGTTAAAAGAAGAAAGATAATATGGTGGATACTATAACTTCTCATGTTACAGAAGCAAAACCTTTGAACATATAATGTAGGTTTGGTTGGTTGACCTTGAAATATATATTTTATCATTTCCCCATATAATAGAAAGAAATGAATATTCAACAAATCGTTCATTCAATAAACCAAATGATACAAAATTAAGAGAACGACAAACACGGAGCTCTGGGCACACCCAGTTGGAATGATGTGCCTAGGAAAAGTTTGTTTGCATATTGTATATTATCATATGGAGACGTCACCATTGGTGGTAAAGGGCTGCAAAATTTAGGCTTATGCTCGGCGCTTATAGTCTTTCAGCAGGGAGGGATCTTTTTCGTATCACACTTGTGACACGGCACCTCGAGTTCATCCGAAGGACAGCCCCATTTAGTCGCCTCTTACGACAAGCAAGGGATACTGAGGACCTCTTCTAGTCGGATCCCCACGGGCCCTAGGAAAAGTAAGCATCCGATAAATCAGTATTTAAAAACGGCTTAAAACACGTCTTGTGTTCTCACTCAGTACATTGCATTAGCTGCGTCCAAAAAGATAATGTATCAAATCCCGAATGTCAATGACATTCTTCGATGGTATCTCTTTATCGGAGAACAGTCAGTCCGCCGTTCCTGATGGCTACGATATCAGTGCGTCCTGCGAGAAAGATTCGACCCTAAATCATCACAGAACCAACCTCCAAACCGATTGTGTTCGGCCAATAATGTCTGGCCGTATCTCTGTCGTCTGGCATCTCTCCACACACATTTATGACCATCGTGGAAATCCAGACAAAATTGGGACTCATCTATGAACAATACCGGCTCCCAACGTCGCCAATCTCAATTCACATGCTGACCTGCGAATTTCAAACGTGCTTGTCGATGACATGGGAGAAGTCTAGGACGCACTACTGGTCTGTAAATCCTGAGATTAGTAGCATGAAGTATGTTTGTCAAAGTCTGCGACGTAACGTGCATGCCTGTGGTAACATTAAACTGACGAGTCAGTCTTGGACAGGTTGAAAATGCTGTCTCCAGACCACCGTTAGGATATACTGGTCTTGGCATGTCGTTGTGACACGAGGTCTACCACTCCAAAGCTTCTCATTGACTTTACCAGTCCCCTGAAATCGTGTTCAGAGTCTAGAAATGACTCAGAGATGACACCCTGGGACATACCAAACCGAATAGCAACATCGCACTAGGTTTGTCCAGTCTGAAGCATTCCGATTGCTTGATCGCGCTCATTTGCCTGTAAATGACGTCTTTATGGTGTCATACCTTTACTGAAGTCAAATGAAATAACTGTTCAAAATACCCACGACCCCTAACTTTTTTGTGCAGTAGATATGGAGGTCATAACCGTGAGGATCATTTATCGTGCTAACACCTACCGTAACAAGGAATGTTTATTACAGAATTTGTATTTAGAATGCATTAACTTCTTATGTGTGTTTGATGAAGATACATTACTATTTTTCTTAAACGTATTTGGTTTGACGAAACCCCGGTCTTGAAAATCCGAGTGCAAGACCTCCCGACCACGTCATTCACTATGAGTTTCAATGCGTCAACTGTTCTGTTAACTGTATATCAGAAAAAGACAATATTGGGTTCAATCTGATTATTTTATTGGTAAGAAATCATATCTACCAATGTTCCGGACAAAATAAACCGATTCAATTCAATGTCATGATATCAAAAATACTCATTTTCATTATTCATATGTCAATTCAATATACCAGTGAATTCGAAATAAAGGACTCCACAAGGTCTTCTGAATCTATATTTGGATATGTTTTGAACATAAATGCTAACAACAAACTACCAACTAACAACAATCGATTTTACGAAAACAGGATGACTTCAGCGTCTCCACCGTCAAATTTCCGTATTTTAGTAGCAGTATTCCATTATCACCTGTACATGGTGTTTATGTCTCTGAACTACATCAATACGAGAGAGGATGTTCTGCTTATGATCAATTTTTAAACCTTATCCCACCTCTGATGTATGCAGGTGTCGGAGTTTGCCCAGTAGTTCTCTTCGCTTTTTCATAGTTTTGAATTGATCATTATAAGTAGAGATAATAAATTTAGATACCATATTTTAATGTATGAAATGTATTTATGCATCTATATGCATGTTAATGTATAATTTTCCTGCTTCTTTGTGATCATATTCGAGAGAGGGTATGGCTGTATCAATATCAAACAAACAAAACACACACACACACACACACACACACACACACACACACACACATCACGCTATATGTTCATTTGATTTTTTATACATTGCGAGGGAAAGTAAAGAAAGCTAGAACAGTGTGTATTTGAAATGTATCATAGACGGGAACAATTTCGTGTCTGTTTCAAGAATACAATAGACAAGGACACATTCATTTTCTTCGTATTTCTTTCTATATGGTAAAAGGACTTTATCATAAACTCCCTCTTTCACATATCATGGATTGTTGCATTGTTAGGAGGATCTGACCTCACCTTAAATATCACACTGAAAGTTAGGATAATCAAGTGATTGTTTTTAAAGCTCGGATATTTAAATATAGCAGGACTCTTCTTGCATTGACAATGTAAAATCTTATAAGGGCGAAAAGAAAATGCTCGTTGCCACTTACTTTCTTTTTCTTTCAATAATTTGAATAATTCTCCTCATCTGGATTAATGTTGACCGGTTCAGATTTCAACAAATCGGGTGTAATTTCGATTGTATGACGAATTTAGACCACTCTGCCACGCTGCTTAATGAATGCTTAGAATTAACGTTGTTTGTTTTGAGTACTTATTGGATTATGCTATAAATGTTTCGAATATTTATATTTGTAGTCATAAAAATATCTAAAATGAAATAATTATCATAATGAATAAATAAATAAATTATCATTTCTTTCCTTTTCCTGACCAACTAGTTTGACCTATGGGTTAGTTAGAAAAATCATATATTTTTTGTTAAAAGTATGAACTGTGACATTCAGTGAGCTAACAGCGTTTTCAAAATTTCATACAATTTTGGTATAGTACACTTTTACCATTATAATCAGTAGGCTAAGAAAAAAATGCATTAAAAGTAGTTTATTGAATTTCCACGTTTTGTGTGAAATCGGAGCAAATGTAATATAGGAGGAAATGCCAATTCAAAACCATATAAAGTTTGAAGGCAACCTTTGAATGAAAAATGTTATATTCTTGGTGTATGTCCTCCCAGAATGAGAAATTCTTTTCATCTCATTGTAAGTTTATGGTGTTTTAGTGAATAGACGCTTTTAGCCACAAAGTAAATTTGACATGCCACCATGATATTTTGATCCGAGACAGAGAACATAACATAGTTCATTTGAAGGTGCCAGATCGCTCAACGATATTTGGGGAAGGACTTGCGTGACGAAGCTTGATATAGTCGCTTAAAGGAAAGATTTAGTGGATTATATCCTTTGCAGTGAACTTTTTCCACTGAATCAGACAAACTATTGAGGGTGCAGGACAAGTCGCCCTATTGCTAACTTGCTCACAAACACTAGTTTCTGTAATAACGATTTGACGTATGTTTACTAAAAATTAGTACAAGGTACTTAACTTTGGCCGCGATATATATATATATATATATATATATATATATATATATATATATATGTGTGTGTGTGTGTGTGTGTGTGTGTGTGTGTGTGTGTTTGTGTGTGTGTTATTTTGTCACAGAACGATACCCCCTGAGAGAAAATGCAACTCATTTGCGCTTTTCGGGGAATCTACAATGCAAATTATTGATCGATTGTTTTACGTCCCGTCGAGAATTTTTCACTCATATTGAGACGTCACCAGTGTAGGTGAAGTACCACAAATTTAGACTTATGCTTAGCACTAAGAGACGTAGCAGTGAGGGTTGTTTAAGGTGCCAACGCCTACCGTGACACGGGACCTCCGTTTTTAAGGTCATACCCGAAAGACCCGTGATTCTCACTTTTAAATGTCGAGCGTTTGGCGAAGGAGCAATCACTACCTTTTTTTAGGTCTTAGGTTTGACGCGGCCATGGCACGAGCGGGGCTCGAACTCACGATCTCCCGGTTACGACAATGCAAATGAATTTACTGGCGTTGTCTTCTATGATAATTTAACTACAAAACCATGTAAATCATGACTACTTCATTTAAGAAAAAACATATCAATTTTAAGTGTCATTGGGATATGGCATGAAATTGGTATGTTATCAAAGCTACAATAACACCCTTCGTGCGTCATAGGGTTTGATTAGATATCATTTCTGAGTGTCATTGGGATATAACGTGAAGTTGGTACGTGATCAAATCTACTACAACGCCCTTTGGGCGCTACAAGATTTGATCACGAGACCAACTTCATATCATATCCCATTGACACTCAGAAAACGATATCTTATATTTCAATATATATAGAGAGAATATAGAACATAAATATTTAATTTAAAAGGATTGAAAAAGATCAAACAGGTGTAAAATAACGTTAATTCAAAGCATCAGATCAGCCCAATAGAAGTCTAGAAGAGCGGAGTAAACTACATCCGTGATGTGATTTGGTCAATCAGTGATGGCGAACGGTGGCCTTAACCTACTTGAAGATTAAAACTCAATTGTTGGACACATATTTCGACAGAAATTCAAAGGATCTGAGAGGATTAACAAAGGATAAATGGAAGAAGTTAACCATGAACTCTAGTTCAGGTTTATGAAAGTTTCGGAAGGAAAACGACATCTTCACCATAAGGACTCGTGGTTGTAGCACTATACTGATATATTCAGAGTAGGTGCAAGTAAGGTGTATTTGTTACCTCAAGAGAAGGTAAACTCGAACTGACAGAGACTCTTTGTTCACTTGAGATATTTTAATGAAGGCTCACAGCGGTGCCCTGACATGAATTTAACTTTTGAGGTCGAAACTAGCGTGTTCTTTTTTTATTATTTTGCTTCTGTTTAGTTATTACATGTATGTCATTGCGTAAGCAAGAAGCCAGTTGAAAGTACTTGGTACAATTGACACCAAATATTTTTGAAGCGGTGATTATATTTAATCGCAAGGAATAATCTGATCATGTAACAAACTTCACATCGAAAATTTAATGCAAGTTTCGTTATTGATGTCTTTTAAGTAAAACAACTGTAAATATTACCCCCCTCCGAAAACAGCGACAGACCATGACACAACAGCCTGATTTCCGTCTCACACAACCTATACTATTGCATAAAAAGATACAGTGATGAACAGCAAAATAAATCATGAAAACATAGCTTTGTTTATGAAATAAAGTTTGAATTAAAGACAATGTACGCCATGTCTCTACTTCTTGCAAAATGAATAACCCTAAACATTTCCCAAAGAAATGTTAAGAAGAGTGTATCAGCCAATCAAGATAGGTTAATTTCTTCGGCACGGTACTATTACTGCTATCAGCGACTTGACAGAAATGGGGGAGACTTGGCAGGGGCGAGTTGGCAATGGAGCAACTTGTCTGCAATTCAACATTGAATATTGTTACATTGAATATTGTACTTGGAAAGAATAATTTGTGGAAGGAGACTACAATAAAACAAACTTTGCAATCAGTTGTATTTGCAGACTCGGTCAAATAAGAAAAGTCAATTGTCTTGTTTGGTTGTGAATATTTTCCCTTAATATTAGTTTATAGTCCCACCCGGATTAAAAATGACACTCTGACCATGTTTTACCAATAGCAGTCTTTTGATACTAATAATGAACATCAAGAAAGTAATAATGACAACAATTTCTGTAAGCATGTTTAGAATGTACCGTTAAATTCAGATTATAAAAGATGAAGATAAACAGTAATCAATCTCATAAATTATATAAAGAATACAAAATTAAAAGTAGGGCTAACACTGATCCCTGGGCATACCAGAGGCGGGATCAGGTGACAGGGAGTAATGAGCATACCCTGTCGACTAATCACACCCGCATCGTGTTCTATCAATTGTTATTGCATGTTGTTTTGATGTATCCTTTGATATTTTCGTTGCTTCCTTATGCATGTTTGGATTTGCAACAAACTAACGTACTTTAAGTGATTCCTTGTCGTATTATATAAATGTACTGGCGTTCTAGTTAGTTGTTAATCATTTGTGTTATAAAAGGTAATCTGCACACCTGTTCAACACCTTTTAAAACTTGTTAAACACACAGAGGAAAAACATTACACTTAGAAACACGCTATAAGTTGGATTAATCGTTTTAGGTAGGATATGTCCATCTTAGAATTTTGTTTATGGTAAAATGAAATCCTCGTCGTTCTGATTTGAAAGGACAAACCATTCATTTTACAAAATTATCTGGACACTTTTTTGAAAGCAGCATTTTCTTCCTGCAAAGAAGGAGATTTGATTCAATATTTGACGCCGGTGGTATTTTCTTGCCATGTCCCATCCTGAGGTGGACAAAACTAGGTCCGATAACGATGAGATGGACTTGAGCTTGCCAGCAGATGTACTCCGAAAAGAACGGCGAAGACTGACCATTACTGCTACTCCATATGCTAGTGAAATCAGAAAACCCAGAGAACTGACGGAGGAACAGTTTGCAAGTATGTATCTACATGTACTGTATATATTAGTAGTTAGAGCGACATGTTCAATGAAAACAGTTTATTCAAGAGAAACAAACGGTAATCGGTAGTCTAGCATGTATTATGTAACTATTGTAAAAAGTAACCTTTTGAATTTGCTAGCTTTGAATTAATTTCATCATATTGAAAACTTTTTGCTGCATGTTTACACCAATCCCGATTAAAAACGAAAACAGATGAGTATGCAGGAAATGTATGTTATTCAGTATGATGAAACGATTAGTACATGAAGTCGAAGATAACATTGGAACTTTTCGCGCATCCAAAACCAGTGCTATCTTTGGTTTCTCCTTGGTTGAGTTTCTGTGCTTTGTTATTCATTATCTAATAAATGAATGACATTTAGTAGAACAATACAAATAGTACAGTGCATGTAGTTAAAGATAACATTACGAACGTTGATTAAACAAATCACAACTATCAATTAATTTACAGTACTCACAACTAACAACTAATTCATCGTTACGATAACCATAACTAACAACCTATCGTCACAGCAATCACAACTAACAATTTATCGTCACAGCAATCATAACTAACAATTTATCGTCACAGCAATCATAACTAACAATTTATCGTCACAGTAATCATAATTACAAGTAATTTATCTTTACAGTAATCACAGCTAAAAATCTATTACTAGAGCACTCATACCTAACAAGTAATTTATCGTTACAGTAACTATAATTAACAAGTAATCTATCGTTACAGTAACTATAATTAACAAGTAATTTATCTTACAGTAATCAAAGCTAACACATAATCTATGTCACAGTGCTCATAACTAACAATTAATGATCATTGTAGTGTATTGTACATGTGTCGGAAGCATTTCTAGCATAACTAGTCTAACTCAGCTCCAACTGTACAACGTTTCATTGAACTTACTTTATCTGATACATATGGATTTAGTTTTTAAAACATACTTGCAGATATCTTATACACATTTACTCTAATTGATGCTAATAAGGATGGAAGAATATCTAAACAAGAGCTGAAAGAAGCTGCCTATCTCATAGGAATGAATCCAACAGACAGTGACATTAAAGTGTGGTGGAAATTAGCAGATATCAATAGTAAGTGGTATTGTGCGCAAGCACGGATCTAGAAGGGGGGGGGGGGGAATCCTGGAACCCCCTGGAATTTCCAACTGAAAGATAATATAGTCATCTTTTACACTAGTATCGCGTTTACTATTGTTTAACAACTCTCGAGATCGACTTTATTTGCTCACTGGGGACGATTTCAAAATTCAAGGTCATAATGTAATATGAAAATTACCGTACCACAATTTTGGGTGCAGATTTCGCATAGTCTGTTATCTGTAAAAACGTGGAAATTTTGGAGGCTTCACCCTGAAACCAGGTCCCATGTCCCGGCCTTGCGGATCCCCCACCTCCGATGAAAAAGGCTGGATCCGCGCCTGGTGTAGTTTATTTTATTGTATAGAGAGGTCGTCTGTGAGATAGATGTCATTTCTGAAAGCGCGACGGAGAGAAGAGTGAATCATAATTGTGTAGTGGACCATGCTATAGATCTATAAGGACCACACACAATAAGGTGTGTTATTAGTTACCACATGTCAGTGCTAAGTGTTATTGCAGAGCAAGACAATGTCATACGTATCACGGGGAATCCCACAGAGGAATTAAGCAAGGTGAAAGTTAATGGACATCAGTATTGTATAGAGATATCAATAAGAATATCGTGAACGATACATAATACGCCAATGAGAAGGTTAATATACATGTAGGGTGTTTGTTTTCGTTACACAGATTGCCAAGAGTTGTGGAAAGTTATTCAACGTAGTGGCAACTTTTATCAAGCTATTACATACTTTATGTTGTAATATATGAATGACGAAAAGTCAGCTATATATTACCTGGTCATCTATTCAGGGTAGTGTATTCGATATATGGGTAAACCTATAAATCTGTGGATCATTATTTTAAAAGTCATCGATTTGGAAGTTTAAAACAACTCGGAATTAATATGAACAGGCATAATTCTTTAGAATGTCATTCAACCCTGAAAAAGATTAAACATAATCTGAAGCTAATCACAACACTTCCAGCTCATATGTAGTAGAGGAATGAAATATCAATGGACACAGACAGACAACATTGTCTGTAAAATAAAAACCACACAATGTCATTAATATAAAAAGGTTATAAAAGAATAAACAGACGAACTGACAGATGAAAACGCTAAGAAAACGAACATTATTCAATGTCATAATTCCTATAGAAAATACAAATCAGAGAGATGGGCAAGCTCGGACCCCTGGACACACTAATGGTGGGATCAGGTGTCTAGGAGGAGCAAGAATTCCCTGACGACCGGTCACACCCGCCGTGAGCCTAATATCTTGATCAAGTAAACGGAGTAATCCGCGGTCAGAATCAGTGTGCCAAGAACGGCCTAACAATTGGTATGAAACACGTCAGACAGCATTTGACCTAATGAAAGTTTGTACTGACAAACTAGATCGTTATAACGATTATAGAATTTGTGAAATGCTGACCTTTGACAATACAGTACAAACCCCTGAAACATCAACGTGTTTGTCAATAGCTTGCCTCAATTTAAAACCTGATGATATGTAGAACAAGCTTCTTGCCTGTCGAATATGAACACCATATGCAGGTGATAATGGACTATTATCACATAGATAAGGGAAGTTGACGATGGAGAAACTGCAATCAACCCACTTGTCATAAAGTTTAGCTGCCAGTTTACTGTCAGCAGGTAGTTTCTATAAATCTTTTAGTACAGAGCAGGTGTAGAAGACTCTGTGGTGCACCTCGTTATACGACAATACATTCTGTGCACAACATAAATTTTCATTTCACTATATTCAAGTCTTTACTATGTTTATTATATTTAATTATATAGAATGTTATCATAATGATCACATGTGAATAGTTGATATTGATATACCAGATGATGGGTTCATTGACGTCTATGAATACGTTAACGTGATGAAATCCAACTACACAACAATAGATATGGAGAAAGAGCGTCTGAAGGCGGCGTTCGGAGTCATAGATAAGAATGGGGACGGCTATATCTACAGAGTAGACTTTATCAATCTGTTAACACACAACAACAGTTCTATCACAAAAGAAGAAGCAGACATTATGTTTACAGAAGCGGATACCTTAGGGAAAGGCTATATTGACTACAAAGGTAGGATTTCTTTCTGATAGTCTTCCGGTGTAACTCGACTGATAGCTATAGGAAAAATAAATTGCAAAGATCAATTGAACACTACCATCAGCGTATTTCATATTTGTAAGAACAAAACTTGCAGGAGGTTGATACCATTATAATTTGCTTCTTCATTTATTACAATTATCTATTTTTCAGATTTTGTCGATTCCAAGTTGTGCAACTCCATATTCAGATGATATTTTTATTAGAAACTTTCCCCCAAGTCACTATGTTTTCTAGAGAGGATTAAACTGGTACCGATATTTAGGGCAGACAGTGGATTTGAAAATTCTTCAATATATATAGCATTATTAAACTACATGTTTATGATTTTGGGGTGTGAAATTATTACCCACTTCAGATTTAAGATGGAATGGGTGCATACTTTGTGATTATAAGATGAAGTGTGATTGGGTGGATACGTGTGATTATGAAGTGGAGTGTGATTGAGTGAATACTTGTGATTAAAAGATGGAGTGTGATTGTGTGGATACTTTTGATTATAAGTTCGAATGTGTTTGAATGGATACCTGTAATTATAAGATGGAATGGGGTTTTTTTGTGGACACTTCGTGATTTATAAGATGAAGTGTGATTGGATGATAACTTTGTGATTATAAGATAGAGTGTGTTTGGATGGATACATTGTGTGTTTGGGTAGATACTTAGTGGTTATAAAATGGACCTTGTGATTAGAAGATGGAGTGCGTTTGTGTGTATACTTTTAGATTGTAAGATGGGGTAGATACTTTATTATTATCGAATAGACCTTACAATTAGAAAATGAACTGTATTTGGGTGGATATGTTATGGTTAGAAGATGGAGTGTGTCTGAATATATACTTTATGATTATGAGATGAATCATGTGAGTATAAGATGGAATTTGTTTTGGGTTGATACCTTGTGATTAAAAAATGGACCTTGTGATTATAAGATGGAGTGTGTTTGGGTGTATACGTTGTAATTATAAGATGGGGTGTGTTTAGGTGTATACGTTGTGATTATAAGATGGAATGTGTTTTGGATACTTTGTCATTCGTAAGATGTTTGGATGGATAATTTGTGATTTCTAAGAAATGTGATTGGATGATTACTTTGTTATTATAAGATGAAATGTGTTTGGATGGATACTTTGTGATTTATGTGATTGGGCGTATAACTTATGATATATAAGATGACGTGTGTGTTGGAAGATTGCATATTGTTTAACGTCCCTCTCACGACTCTTTCACTCATGTGGATACGTCACTATTGCCAGTGAAGGGCTGCAAAATTTAGGCCTATGCTCGGCGCTTATGGACTTTGAGCAAGAAAGAATCTTTCGCGTGCTACACATACTGTGACATACTCGGTGTTTGCGAGCTCATAAACCGCCCCATTTAGTCGCCTCTTACGACAAGCAAGGGTACCGAGGACCTATTCTAACCCGGATCCTCGCAGGCATGACAATCCATATGATATGATATATATATATATATATATATATATATATATATATATATATATATATACAGTAACAAATCCAGAATAGGCTGTGGATCTATGGGCCGTTTTAAGGCCCTCAATGGGTCCTGGACAAGCCCCCGGAAGCTCATGGGTTTTGAGGTTTTTATTCTAGCTATAAAATCATGCATGATAAAATGAAAAATTTACTATCATTTTTTTGGTTATCAAATTGATGTGCACGCCCGGGCGATTTGGCATCAATGGCAGTTACGCCACTGACACATACACACACACATACACTCTCTCTCTTTCTTTCTCTCTCTCTCTCTCTCTCTCTCTCTCTCTCTCTCTCTCTCTATATATATATATATATATATATATATATATATATATAGTGTGTGTGTGTGTGTGTGAATTTATCAACATATGTGTGTACTTGCATTTATTACGTTTGATATAGGTGTATTTTTTGTTGGTACAGGTGTTATTGTGCATGTATACCTTGTTTCATATCCTAATATCGCGCATCTATTTATTTATAGCTTCTTTATACTTAATTTTGGTTAGCTGAGAAAGCTACATTTCATATGGTAATCAATAAGCAATCACAGTTTAGAGGAATTTGATTATCAGTCATACTGTCTGGAAGTGTTTGAGGAGACGTCTAGTGGTAGCCTGGTCCGCCCGTTCGTCTTTCCATTTGAACATTTCGTTTAAAAAATAAGGGATAAAGGTTAGTCAAGGTCCTATCTAAAGGTCACATGCAGTAAGGAAATACTAGTCCATACCATCTTACTAAATGCGTGGTTGCTGATTATGCACTACACATTTCTTTCCGGTAGCATTTATCAGTGAACTTTTTTTCTTACTTTATTTATAAACGTTTATTCACTGGAAAGATACTAAAGCTAACAATATAGTGGGCACACCAGGGAATAAAGACACAGAACTTTGAGGCTGCTGTTAAAGTCAGCTGTTGAAATAAATTTAAGTATATTCGACATTCTGATTGCAATTATTCGCATTAATTGTTCTTACAACATCTAATAATGGTACTAATTGGATCAACTTTCAATATCTGATTATATAAGATATTTTAGTGCGGTATTATTGGTACGTCATACGTAAGTGGTGTTAAAACTACTTACCTATTTTTTATCGCGCTTTACTCAGTTAATCTTTCAAATCCGCGGTTAGTTTATTAAATTTCTTCTCTTACGACGAAAATTATCCGCGCCACTCAGTCTGATTGGACTGTCAGGAAATTTGTTTTAAAAGGATCAAAAGTCGTGCAGTCAGAAAGAAAATTGATTAAGCTGTCTTTTCAAATTTGTTATCCTATCTAAATGGTGTCCAGTTCACCTTTACAAGGACAGTAAATGTTATTCCATCTTAACCATACTTTCGTATTTAAAAGACTACATAAAATCGACCCGGATCTACTTTCTTGGATAATTGTATAAGCTCTTGAAACTGCCATGTGCACTTTGCAAGAGGTATCACCAGGCCTAGAGACCACAGAAATATCCCGCTCCAGGAAAAAGCATCGCAGGAAAGAGTCCCTTTCATCATTCCTTAGAAAGTCAAGGAAACCCAAGGACTTGTCTGAAGAAAATTTCCAAGGTGACATTAAAAATATCACCATTTCTTGTTATAAGATTCTTGTTAATAGATTATATGTGAAACGGAGGACCAACTATCCAAAATAGATCATTTCGCCACATATAGGCACCTGATCCTGACCCTAGGATTCCCAGGGGTCCTTGTTTGCTCTACCTTCAATTTTGTATTCTTTATAGGATTTATGAGATTGATCACTGTTTGTTATCTTCACTTTTTTCATATATTAACTTCTATATTTTAACATCAATTGTCATACAGGAGAGGGCGCTCCAAGTGTAATATCATGTGTCTGATCTTGTTATAACATCCAGACAATAAAATGTGTTCAAATCGAATCAGATGTTAACTTTCAAAAATGCAGATAGTTTGCTTGTGTCCATGTTTAGATTATAAAGTACCAGATAACGAAATTGATGAATTTACATACAAATTATAGGAGCAACGTAACGAAATACATGACCTGTCCTTTGAATTCAAAGGAAAACACCAAACAATGCCAAAGATCATTGTCACGTAAATGTATTTAAATATAATTTTTCATGAAAATGCCAAAAAAAAACCACATTTCAACTGACAAAAAATTTCATCATAAAGCAATTCAAAACAATATATATATATATGTGTGTGTGTGTGTGTGTGTGTGTATAAAACAATTGTAGCGACCATCTACTATAACCAAAATAAATAACTTTGTTCTTTTTCTAGTAAATATTTTGAAACAAGAAAAAAATCATGTCTGTTATGATTCAATAGAAAACTTTCGTTAGAATGTTGTTTTATCATTTAAGATCCCCAAATCAGTCGTATATGTTATGGAACCATTATTTAATACATAAATTGTTGAAATCAAATTTATCGGGGTTTTTTGTGAGATCCTTTGTAATTAGTTAAACCTATATTACTATTTTCCAAAAGATCATTTTATTCCAAACTTCTACATGAAAAAAAATATTTCTTGAGGCATTCAATTCGATATTTAGATATACTTATCTATTAATAATACTCATTTTCATTCATATGTCGATTCGATATATCCCAGTGAGCTCCAAATAAACACAGAGTCTTTCAAATCTGCATCATACTTGGATCTTTTATTGAACATAGATGTAAACGGCAAACTACCAACTCAATTTTATGATAATCGGAATGAATGCAGCTTCTCCATCGTCAGTTTCCTATATTTTGTAGCAATATTCCATTATCGCCTGCATACGGTGATCTCTCAATTGATTCCATATAAAAGAGCATGTTCTGCGTATGATCAATTAACCTGATTATCTATTCTTTATGACAGAAATAATGAACAGTTTTAGACTCATGGACGTGAACAAAGATGGACGAGTATCAAAGAAAGAACTGCGGGATGCTGCCTTTCTGGTTGGTCTGAACCCGACCAAGAAAGAACTGGAGACTTGGTGGAGGGAGGCTGATACCAACAGTGAGTACCACGTAGTCTGGTACAAAACTGAGGAAATATGATATTCAAAATCTGTGCACTTCGTGCATTAATGTTCACAAAGGCTTATAAATTTAATATTTGGTGTTTAACCCTGTTTTAGCAATATTTCAGCCATTTATGGCGGGAAGGCCAAAATATCGTTCACAAATGTTATTAATTTCAAAATCAAATATGAAATTGTACGATTTTTACCATGCACATGTCAATAAACAGAGATAATATTTTCTGTTGTTATATAAAACTACTTGACATGCTTGTATTATATCATGGAGATATTAAAAATTTGTCTAATTCTTAATCATCATTTCTGAACAGAGGACGGCTTTGTAAGTGCGGAGGAATACATTAACGTCATGAAATCAAACTACGTATCTATTGATATAGAAAGGGAGAGGATGATCGCCGCCTTCAGTGTCATTGACACCAACGAAGACAGGAAAATCTCCTTTGAAGAAATGAAATTTGTACTGAGCTACAAAGACGACACCTTATCAAGCACTGAAATAGAGTCTTTGTTCGAGGAAATAGACACTTCAAACCAAGGATTTATCAATTTCACGGGTAAGAATTCCTCTAAAACTAGATATTGTTGAATATTTCATGATTCCAGGACAATTATGAGTTCAATGAATGACATAGCCATATTAATTACTGCTCATGGAAAAGTACATACACTTCATGTGTGACTGTTTTGTTTGTTTTGTATGAATTAATAGCCCGATATCATTGTACCAGTTATTTCATTCCTGTATTATTATTTGGTTTTGTATGCTAATGCTAAAACTGTGAAGGCCAAAGGGAGGAAACTCTCCTGCTTTTTTTTTTATGTTTGGTTTCAATCCACAATAATTTGATAAGATGAATATCAAGCGACCTCTATAGTAGCAATAGTTATTCATCAACTACCCAGTGAGCTACATATTCACAGCTTGTTTAGCTACAACACAATGATGCATTTAAGTTCAGATAATTTCTTTCTTTCTTTCTTTCATATAAAGACTTCGTGAATTCATCCCTGCGTACGAAAATATTCTGATGCTTCCGGAATAAGGTGATTTTCTCAAAATGGAAGGTTTCTCCTGTCAGAATTAAGATTGCTTAATCAGACAACGACGATGTTTCCTTTGTCGACGGTTGGAATGAACTATACTTTCAACCAAATTAAAGTCGGATGCAAATGGAGAATTTCAATCCAGATTCACCGGCTTACCCAGATGTCTGATACCGTGATTTCCACACCATTATCATCTCCTTCCCCTAAGTATAACTTCGTTTTTTATTTACAGTTTGTTGACTATGTCTTACTACAAACTATGCTGTAATCGTTTTGGATTGTCCATTTAAAAGCCCCATTTCTTTTTTTTAATCGGTTGACCCAAGTCGAGTGAAGCTCAAAACATCTCAACAAATTTGGGTCAAAATGTTTGATTAAATATTTTAACCGATGGATTATATTTGATGTTAAGGAGGATCAAATATGAAGGTCTTTGATGCTGGATTATGGCAATCCGCAGTGGCATTGTTTCGTTATTAACGCGTCATTTTGTTCTCAATTACAGTTCTCAAAGTTCAACTAGATTTCTTAACGAAATTATTGATGAATTTAAAAATCCACTAGCACTATTTCAGTAATACTGCACAAATAAAATATGCTTATCAAAATAAACACCGTTTCCTTGTATAACTTTGAATGTCTGCATTTTAGTGTATTAATCTCGAATGTATTTAGCCCTGTGAAGTTACGATAGGCCCTTGGTACCCCTTGCTCCTCGTAAGAGACGACTAAATAGGCGGTATTTCGGATGAGACCGCAAATATTTTGCCTTTCAGAATCGAAAAAAGCGAACCAGAACTTTGAGAAGAAAAACTAGCGATTTAACATATAAATTTCATTTTTGAAAATACAAGAGGCCATGTATTGCGACTCTCTATGTCATTAATTCACAACGCGCAATAACGTATGAATGTTCTTGACCTAAAGTGTACAACATGATTTATGATTAAACAGAAATTAAAATAATTGAGATGTAAATAAAAAAAATATCTTTCATTTTTTTGAAAGTATGAGATAATATACCTTGAGCCTCTATACACCGGAATCTATATCATGGAGTGGTAGCGCGCTTCATTCAGTATGTCGATGTGAAGAGGCTCGGGTTATATATTATATAAATATTGCAAGTTGTTGAGGGTAACATTGAAATTTTTTGCCCTGAGAAACCACTGTCATCTGAAGTGTAGCCATTGTTGACAATGGTTTTCGATGAGCGAAAATTTTCAATATTATCCTCAACTACAACACTATTTGTTTTCTTATACCGAATGTCCTAAATATGTAACGAAGTACAAAATTCAACTGAATTTTTGTCCTAAGCAAGTAGCAAGAAAATTTCAACATGAAATAAATTCGAAATTACATTACTTTTCTGCGATAGTTACACGGCAAGGCAGTTTACTCGTTATAAACTACAAGTCTTAGTTTATCAAAACATGAATAAACATTAATGGATACAAATCACTTGCGCCGTGCGAGGATTTATTTAGCAGACCTTTCACCTTTGGAACACAATATCTGTCACGGGGTGGTTGCAGGCATAATGTAAATATCAAAGACATCGTATGAATTGTGGCCGAGTGGTTAGAGTATCGCGTTCAAAATTACAAGGCCTCTCACCTCTAGTCGGCGCGGGTTCGATTCTCGGTCGCTCCGATACATGTGAGAAAGTTTGCCATTTTACTTTCAATAGGTAGGTGGTTTCTTCCCCGGTACATTGTATATGGGTTCTCTCCTCCACCAATAAGAACTGGACGCCACCAGATAACTGAAAAATTGCTGAGTGTGGCGGAAAGCAATAAATAATCAACCAATCGTATCAATTCACCACACTTCAGAAGTTACAGTTTAAGTTGCGGGTGGTATTTTTAAAAGATAAAACAACTGAACGGTATGTCGAATGTTTCTGTTTTATTCATTAATGAAATTCTTGTCTGCTTACAAAATATATTCTCTGTAAATATTCTGGTGCGTTTTATTTATTTTGTGTCCGTTATGATGTCAAGACAAGTGAGGGTACCTAGTACAATTGACTCAAATACTTTTGAAGTGGTGATTGTATTCATACGCAAGAAAAAAGTCTGATCACGTGACTGACTTCATGTTATGGAAAATTGTATGTCAATTTGTTAGTAGTGTGATATACATTTGACAGACGTAAAAATTGTGTTATAACGGATGCAGATTAGTATTATTACACTTTTCATTCAGCTGCGCCCCATGGGAATCCGGGTTGGAAAAGGTCCTCAGTACCCCTTGCTTGTCCTAGTAGCCGACTAAATGGGGCGGTCCTTCGGATGAGACCGCAAGAGGCCATAAGCGCCGAGCATAGGCCTAAATTTTGCAGCCCTTCACCGGCAATGGTGAGGTCTCCATATGAGTGAAATATTCTCGAGCGGGACGTTAAACAATATAGTATCAATCAATCAATCAGCTGCTTAGAGCCCGTACCAAAAAAACAAGGATGCAAATAATTCTGGTGATTAAAAATAAAAAAAAAAAGGTTTATTGCATCTAGGAGTCAATAATATTATTTTAAAACACATATTCAAGCCTATCATGTTTTTACAAAAACATATTGACACCATGAACACTCCACGTTTTTGTTTATACCCATCTAAAACTAGATGCTATCATAAGACAGGAATACCCGCATGCAAGGATTTCTCTCGCCGTAAACTAGTAAACTAGTAACTAGTAAAATTGTTGAGATTCCATATATTCTTGTTGCAAATGGCACAATGCACGTCATAACAAGTGCCTGTGATTCGGGGGCCAAAAGTGGGTCAAGAAACCCGATGTTTCTCTACAAAAACTGGTTCCCAGAACTCCTCCTACATTTTACGCAGATTACGTACTTTAAAGCAGTTTCACCCTTCTGTGACGTCATAAGATATTGCAAAATAAATTGTGTATTTAGATTTATGCATAATATTACCATAAATTATATTGGAATCTTTTCCAATGGTTAATATAAAAAATCTTGTTAAACATCAAATATTTCAAAAGTCTACGTTATATATAAATAATCAATAATATGTTTCAAAATATTGAATCCAAGGGCAATAACTCTGTTTCCATCGAATAATTTATCAAGTTAATTGATTTTCTTTATTTTTTTTTTACAGAAATTTGGAATAGTTTTAAAAAAAAAAACCAAAAAAACAAAACAAAAAAAACAAACAAACCAAAAAACAGTTCATGAAATTGTTATGAATACTATTATGTCGTTTCAAACACTTTTGTGAAATTTTGATAATGCTGTTGAAGGAAAATTGCAATTTTCTGACGTTAATATATGATTTTGTATATGTATGTCTCGCATCTTAATCTATGATCCATATATTTTATTTGATAATTTATTATTTTTAATTCTGATAAATTGAAATAAATACACATTTTAAACTTTTATCATGTAATAATGTGAATATGGAGTTACCGTAAGGTTTCGGAATTTTCATTTTCACCCTCAGGGCAAGAAATGACGTTTTCTCGTTAAAACAACCCTGGTTTCCAGAATTCCTCGTAAATTTTACTAAGTAGCCAAATAATCTTTTGGAAGACGATTGGTGGCGTTCTATAGATGAGCAATAACGTTTCAGAATTTTAATTCTTACCTTGGGGCCCAAATAGGGAGAAAAAAGATGTTTTTCTATATGTAAAAACCTAGTTCCAAGAACTCCTCTTACATTTTATGCAGTAGGCAAATTATAAGTGCAATGAATTTTCAGAATTTTCATTTTACCCTCGCTCGAGCCGATATATGTGAGAAAGTTTGCCATTTTACTTTCGGAAGTTCGGTGATCTGTTCCCGGGTACATTGTATCTGGGTTCACTCCTCCACCTACAAAAACTGGACGCCACCAGATAACTGAAAAATTGTTGAATGTGGTGGAAAACAACAATCAATCAATCATTTTACCCTGAGGCCCGAATGGGGGTAAAAAGCGATGTTTTTTTCCTATAAAAAACACCCTGGTTCCCAGAACTCCTCTTACATTTTACGCCGTAGCCAGTTCATCTTTTGAAAGATAATTGATGGTGTCCTGTAGACGTGCAGTACGTTTTTGGAATTTATTATTTTCATCGTAGTAAAGCCAATGTGAGAAAAAAAAAACGAACAAAAATCTGGTGTTCAATGTATTGTGTCGTGTGCAAAAAATATATTTGCTTTAAGGGTTAGAGTCGCATTATTTCAAAGATATTTTAAGAATAAAAAAGTGATGGGGGTTGGGATGAACCTGGGATCCTTGCCTATCATAATATTCAATGCATATTGATATGTGCAGCAGGAATGTATATGGTTTAGAGGTCATGACCTCAATTGTGTTAGATAGATTTCAACAATTATGAAATATGGTTTGGGATGACCCCGGGGATATTATATATATATATATATATATATATATATATATATATATAGTTTAGAAATCAGGACCTCAATTACTTTAGATATATTCCAACACTTATGATTTATGTTTTGGTATTACCCCAGAGCACCTGTCCAATAGAATACTCAATGCATCTTGACATACAAAACAAGAATATATATGGTATAGAGTACATTTAAAGTTAAAGGCGAATATAATGAACAGTGATGAAGCTCATGAGATCTATACTATATGGAGTACAAATTAAAGAGTTGCTTAAACACGGACCCCTGAATATACCAGAGGTGAGATCAGGTGCCTAGGAGGAGTAAGCATCCACTGTCGACAGGTTACATCCGCCGTGAGCCCTATATCTTGATCTGGTCAAATTCAGTGTGCCAAAAACGGTCGAACAATTCGTACACACTTGTGTGCGAGCATTACTGTCTTTTGACAACGTTTGCTTTTTTCCCAGCCCTCACGGTAAACTTGGAATTTTCAAAGCGTTATGTGCATCTACAGGACACCACGTAAGATTACTTGATCACTGCTTAAAATAAAAGAGGGATTTGAAGTAAAAGAAATTGTGACAGGCAGACGGATGGACCAGGGTAACAACAATATACTGAACTTTCCATAGAAAGTGCGGGCATAATCATAGATATCAAATTATAGGAGATGAAATTAACAACAAAGTATGTGTATTGGGTTATCACATAACTTCGAGTATGTTACGCCTTTTTTTATAAACTGTTTGAAAATGCATTATCACATCTGTCATCATCTCCTGGCAGAAATATTATATAAAGAGAGCAACCAATAGTTATTATGGCGGCACATAAAAAAACTGATTGATTGTATATTGTTTAACGTCCCTCTTGAGAATATTTCACTCACATGGAGACGTCTAAAAAGAACTGAATCAGTTTGATTTAATTCTGGGAAGATTATGAAAATAATAAATTTATATCTACTTTTATGTAATTTTCTACTGAAATTGGATTCTTTTTAAAAATTCTATTCCATGTCTTTATTGTTATATATATGCATAAGGTTAAATGTCAAGTACTGTAGTACTCTGCTTTAAATGATGTTTTACTAACACTTTATTTTTCATTTTTAAAAATCTTTTTTAAATGAAATTTCATGAAGGTTGCTATGACCTTTTTGAGTACGCATACAAAAACATATCTCTTCTATTGTTAGAATAGTGGAAAGAAACATGCATGCACTTAATAAGATTTAAAGACAATGAACAGGCTCGATACTTATTTTGAACGTTGAGGTTAAGGTCTAATTCCTCATCAGTAGAATTTAAAGTGCTCCCTGTGCAGAAATAGCAATTTCTTATCCTTGCATTTAATCCATATGGACGGTTTCCTGAAATTCAATGTCAGGTGCATACATTTGACATGGAAGGTCAGAAAGGGTATGGAAAAGACAACAAGAGGTGCAATATAGTAACCCTACTAAATCTATACTGATTCAAATTATAAACTTTGACCCTTGTAAATTATTTCATATGATGTACAAGCATTAGTGAATATAAGTGTTATTAACAATTTTATAAACATTAACACATTAACAATGAAAACTCTCCAGCAGTAATCTTTTAAAGACTTTCGAGCTGTAAAGGTACATGTAATCTCCGGAACATATATTGGCGTGACCTTATTGAATATAGACCTAGACGAAAGGCATGGAAAAAACCGACAGATTTTTATAATGTGACATTAATTTTCTGTTCAAGGTGTGTGTAAATGTGTTTATGTTGGTATTTTCTGAACAGGATTAATTCTAAATATGCAAAGAATTTGGTTGGTAAGATAATAAATTCAACCCAAAATAATTGTGCAACGGTTTGTTTAATTTGATATTTTTCGATTTTTGAAATAAACAAAATACCTCAAGATATAATAGGCAAAACATAATTCTACATAACGTTGTTAAGAAGTAACATCATGTATGTCTATCAATATATGCCGTCCTCTATTGGAAGAAACTTTCATAAAATTATCATAAAATAATCATTTTTATAATGAATTTCAGAAAGAACTATTGAAATGCATATAAACGTATGTTTTTGATCGGACGGCAGTTACTACAAGCCAAAAGTAATTTTCTTAATGATAAATCGATTTACGATGGATTCCTGCGGTAATGTTGGAAATACGTCACTTCATATCATTCCACCATCAGCCAGTCACTGTCTATTGCGTAGGATAATTTCTCCATTTCCGACCTCACCCTCACTGTTATAATAAAAGATTTTTTTTAAATCCATCAGTTTAAATTTTGTATACAGATTCCATCTACATATTGAGAAGCCAGCATCTTTAAGGAAGAAACACTTCTTTTTATGCAGATCAAGTACAGCTAATCAGCTAAATAGCCCATTTTCCAAGCTATTCCAGACCTTGTTTGCTGGCTGTCCTATTTGTTACATTTACTGTGTGTGTGCGTGTAGACTACTCTCAGTACCAGTGCTGTGGTGATGGCAAGACGGACCGTTCGGATCTCAGCTCATGAGACATTTGTCATACCAAATGATCTCACTGATAAACAGTTTGCTGGTAAGCCTTCTATATTTCTTTTAATCGAACTTTTTTATATACTGACAAGCAAAAGAAAAATATTTAATTGAAATATATTGTAATATATTGAACTAAATGTCAGTCTTATCAAGGTTCGTACCTTATAAAGTCAAGAGTATTCAATATAACAATTTTCCTTAGTATAACGATTGGCACTATGATTGAAAACAAAGGTCTGCAAATATATACAAACAGTACGGCCTAACCTCATCTAGATTGATAATCACGACGACAATATGGAATAGGGAATCAAACAGTTACTAATGAGTGGGTAATTGGTAGTGGGTAGAACTGTCACCCTTACATGTAAACTGGCCAACTTCAGAGATAAGATGTCAGCCATATACTGTGATTGGCCAACCTCGAAGACCTTTCATTGGTCAAGCTGGGACTACCGCTTATATTTTAGCCTTATTCAGGACAAACGACAGTCCTTTAACTATTGTGCACAAGGCAAGCCTTATTCAAACAGACATACTATGCACAACAGCCTGGTCGTTAGACAGGTCATAATGACGAATTACATTATTCCTGGTGGCTAACCTCTACAGCTGGTTAACTCCCGAACGGCATGCCAATCCAACACACGAAAATTTTAAGTGGAATGATTTCATACCTTACATAAGGTCAACCATTTCTGTAGGCTGACTATTACTTTACTGTCTCATTTACTGCCGTATTTTTTAAACACGTCTTCTCTGTACAACAGAATCTCGACATCGGAATATAGCGTTTATATACCTTTTGTCACGTGACGTGACCACAACACGAATGTCTACATCTGAAACATTATAGCTGAACCCAAATGGTCACACTATAAATATCAGGAATATTACAATAAATCTTATAGATAATGCAATAACAATTATGCCTTCATTAGTGTTTGTTGCTGCTCGAATTCTGATATGAGCAGAGTTCGTTACACGGTTTATTTGTGCCACGTGATGTTCCCACATTCAGAAGCGACGGAGCCAAGATATTCTGTGAACTTAATTCTGTTTTGCATTTAAGCATGATTATATAAAATAATGTGAAAAATTAAAGTGCGTACGTTATTGAACCAAATTTGAAAATTATTTTTTATCATAATTTCAAATCAAACTAAATGCTCAATCCATTATTTTAACATGGGACAATGAGTACAATACAATGTTGTGATAAACTATTGGAACAAAACAAACGAGGAATTCCCCAAATTCATTAATGAAAACGAACAGATATAGCTAGCTGATTAAATATACAAGAAACTACATACTATGTTTATTCTACAATACTGATGACATATTGAAGATATAATCTCTATACTGATTCCCATTAGGGAATACTCACTGTGTACGTTACGTTACGTGCTAAAAACCAGTCATTTAATAAGACGTATATAAATAATTAATTGGCAATTCAGCAAAAACCCACAAGCACAAGTACAGTATGCTTGTTTTCATTTTCTTCTTAAGAAATAAAGGAATCCTTCGATAAGATAGACCTGAATGGTGATGGAAGGTTGTCCAAGCTAGAGCTGACGAAAGCTTCAGCGGTCCTGGGTATGAACCCAACAGAAGAGGATATCAACAACATGATGAGGGAGGTGGACACGAATAGTAAGTCATCATTTACGCGGACATACCATTTCCTGAATGAAAGACGAGGATACAACCGGTAAGGCATGAAAGACCGGCACGGTCGCAGTATACGTACATAAAGTGGTCACTGCGCAGCCAGGGGGTTCTGGGTTCGATTTTTGATCTCAGCGTTTAAAATAGGAAGTAACTGTTCCTTTGTCAAGCGTCCGGCATTAGAAGTCAAAATGACATGTTTTTGCATACGACCTTAAAAGAAGAGGGACATGTTTCCGAACAAAGTTTATGAAATCTAATGTTAATTGATTGATTATTTATTTATTTCCGCCACACTTAACAATTTTTCAGTTATCTGGTGGCGTCCAGTGTTTTTTGGTGGAGGAGAGAACCCAGATACAATGTACCCGGGAAGAGACCACCGACCTTCCGCAAGTAAACTGGCAAACTTGCTCACATAACGCCGCGGTCGAGATTCGAACACGCGCCGACAGAGGTGAGAGACCTTGTGATTTTGAGCCCGATGCTCTAACCACTCTGCCACGGAGGCCCCTTTGAAATCTAATGTCAGAAAGACAATAATTGTAAAGACTGACGTCATTAGATGTTGTTGCGTACATGTATATATGTGCGAAATTCTCGAATCATACATGATTTCTATAAATAGCGCGATACAAAATACTGCCGTGACAAATTTTTAAACAAGTAGACCATTTCCACTCCAGCGACAAAATACTTCTGCCAAATGACTACGCGTTGGCACAGTTAAGGACCTTCTCTCCTGCTACAACCTTCAGTGCTATGCATAAACAAAAGTTTGCGGCACTTCAGTTATGTACAGCGTGTGACGTTTCTACTATAAGCGTGAAACTTTTTCGAATGGGACGTAAAACTGACAACTGACACATAAGTTGATGTTACAGGAGTTTCAGCAGTCTCGTTTATAGTCAACATTTCGCAAATTCTATGGCTGCTATGATTATGTTATTTGTAAATACAACCTGCCATTAGATCGAATGCAGTCTGATATGTTTCACACTAGTGAGTAAAAATGCTCGAATGGGATGTTAAACAATATACAATCAATCAATCCTAGGAATTTTGACTACGGGCAAACCTGAGCACAATAACGGGGGGGGGGGGGGGGGTGTGCTTAATCCTCCTTCGCATCCGATTCTGATTCTGGTGTTTACAGGGGTCTGTGTTTGCTCGGCTCATAATTTTGTATTCTTTATAAGATTTATGAGATTTATCACTGTTCGATATATTCCCTTTTTTCATGTATGTTGATAGTATGGCTCCAATAAAATAACAATCTAATAGATAAAGGAAAATCTAGAATTCAAGCCCCACTCGTGCGTTTGCGCATCACACTGGAGAGGTAAACATAGGTAGTGATTGCTCCTTCGCCAAACACTCAACATTTAGAAGTGAGAATCACGGGTCTTTCAGATATGACCTTAATCAAAAACGGAGGTCATGTATCGCAGCAAGCGTTGGAACGTTGAAGAACCATCATGGCTTCGGCCCTGAGTGCTAGGCATAAGTCTAAATTTATGGTACTACACCCACATTTCTGGGTCTAAATATGAGTGAAAAAATTCCCGAAAATAATTGAACAAACAATAAAATAACTGCACGAATCAGCATTGTTAATGCATTCGGAGTGATCGGTCTTAATTTCGTAGGAAAGTAAACAACGAACCTTATTACCTGAGTAAAAAATAGACAGTATAATGACAGTAATAACGATTTATGTTAAATTTTGCGTGCTCGAGCTCTGTACCAAAATAGTCAGGGTTTTGACACAAAATGCACAAGCCAAACCCTGACTACTAAATTGGCATAGTGCATGCAAGATGCAACATTATTTAATAGTATATATGTATATCTTCACTGAGGTTGACGACAAGGCAACCCAGTGTAAGTATGCATTTTCTTACTATGTGCAGATAAGCTTTGAATTTATTAATTTTGAAAAAAGGAGGCCCTGTTAAGGAAGAAATAGAGTGTAAGCTTAGTACGTCGTCAATGTCTACCTCGCTGAAGTGTTTGATGGATCACCACGACCCATGCATTTAATTCACAGTAAATTAGACTACTTTGCAAAGTTTAGTGTGTGATTGATTTTTCAGAAACTATAATGTTCTTCGTTCTATAAAGTTTTGTAAAGGAAGGTGACATATCAATTTCGAGACAGAGCATAACTTACCAGTTTAGCGATATGATACAACTTAGCTTGTTTTTTGATAGAATATAACTTACCAGTATTGTGATAGAATATAATTTATATGTTCAGTAATAGACTTTAACGTACCAGTTTTATGGTAGAAAATAACATGTAACTTACTTTTTTCAAATGTTTAGTTTTGAATGATTGATAAAATGTAACTTACTTCCTAATTCTGCGATAGAATAACTAGTTCTGTGGAAGAATATAGCTTACCAGTTTTATGATAGAATACCACTCTCCAGTTTTGAAGTACAAAACGACGTACCAGCTATTTTGTGATAGTATATAACTTCTTAGTTTTGGGAAAAGCTTTTATTTGACTACAGACAAATCTTTCATTTTTAATATCATAGTCATAATAGATACATTTCATGAAGTACAATGGTTCGAAAATCAAAATGGCTAATTTACATACGGCATAGATATATTCTTGAAAAAAAAAACTTTTGAAGCGTAATGTTTATAAATGATCGTTTTGGTATAGGGATCAACAAAGATTGCGAAATCTTTGAGAATAGAGATATAAACATGCATGAAAATAAATGACATTATTACAATTCCGTGCTTTCGTTAGATTAACATCAGAAATAAAGCTTTTTGTTTTGTTTGCACAATTTAAAATGTCATTAAAGTGATGAGTTTTTGATTATGTGATTATGTTCTTAGATATAGATTAGCATAGTTTATTAGGTTGTTTAAATCAAACATTGGCATCATTACAGAATTAGTGAACTTTTAAATTGAAATGACTTTTATCCAGTGTGTCTAAGTGTGCAAACACTTTTGCTAACTTCGTGACCGCTGACTGTAATATCTATCTCGAACTTGAGTTCAACCGTACGGTTATAGGTTGTTGTTTTATAGTGTTATTAACTATTTGCATGGCAGGTCAATGCTCGAGGAAAATAATTTTACGTTTAAAATATCCTTAATGACTGAAGCAAGTAAAATCAATAGACGACACGCCAAAACAATATAATGGAGCATAAATCTTTGTGTTTTTCCTCCTCTTTTATTACTGGGACAAAATAATCACAACACGAAGAATTTGTTTTGCACCGTAGTAAACGTTATGATTAAGTTGAATGAGATTAACTATCGATAGGTGCATGCAGAATTTCTTTGCAGTTAACTTACAAATATGTATATCATTTATTACGTATCGGATACCTTGAGGAAATTTCAGTGTGTTAGTATTGCATATACCACAACAGAAACTGAAGTCTTTCTCTCTGTGAAACTCGCAATGCTCAATATACGGACACGCAAAAGAAATGCAACCTCCTTTAAACGTCAATATCTTTTAAAATTATTTTATTGATGGCAATTTTGAATTGTATGATATCATATACATTCCAAAAGAATTTACGGTTAATGAACTCGGTCACACAACGCGTTTTCGTCTCGACACCAATATATACACAAATGTATCTCAATTAGCATGTGCACTAATACACGTGACAGTGTCTAATGCCTCTCAGATCACTTGGTTATGCTTCTGGTATCTGGTAACAATAGAGCGATGTTAAAACTCGTTTATCACGTTGCGTAAAGGATGTTTAGGCTGTCTAACAATGCATGCAACAGAGCAGGGCAGCTACTGCTGGCTGGTAACGCCCAAAATACGGTGGCAAGAACTTTACATAAGAATAATATATATCGTCTCTACACACGCCGTACACTATCTAATACAACTTTGGACCGTCCTGGAGCTGGATGCCCAAAGGGTAAAACGCCTCGTAAGAATAATTTCATAATGCTGCTGCACGGATTCGTGTCGTGTTGTCTTAATCGTCATCGATGATATTAGACACCAGTGGTGCGATGACATCGTCGTTGTATATTTCCTATGCAAAGACGGCGCTGTGTACTTGTCATTAGCAAGTCAAAATTGACGCTCAGAGTGGCGTCAGAGCGTAAGGTTATACCGAATTTTACACGCGTTTTTGATTTGGTTAACCCTACGCATTTCCGGTTTTGAAACCTTGGGTGAATGAGATTCAAGTTTATTCAAATGAAGGGCAACACTCTTCTCAAAGGGGAAATAATAGCGAAATTACACTGACAAATTTAAAAATCATCTTCTCCAGGACCATTGGGCAAATTTCAATCAAACTTGGTACAAACCATTCTTTGGTAAAGGGAATTCAAGTTTGTTCATATGAAGGGCTATGCCCTCTTGAAGAGGGAGATAATCACATAATGCAAAAATAGAGTGGGGTCATTTTAAAATCTTCTCAACAACCAGAAAAGTTCAAAATTATATGACAGCTTCTTGACATAGTGCAGTTTCAAGTTAAAGTCATGGTTCCCGGTGGTATGGTGCGGCCGCAATAGGGGATCAAAGTTTCACATGCAAATATCTAGGAAAATCCAATGAAGAACCACTGAGCCAGAAAAATTCATATTAACAAGTCATCTTTCTGACATTAGTGCATGCTTCAAATTTGTAAAAATCATTACACTTGGGTCTAGGGTAGAGCCACAATAGGGAATCAAAGTTTTACATGCGAATATATAAGAAAAATCTTTAAAAATCTTCTCAAGAACCACTGGGCCAAAAACAGCTTTCTGACATATTGTAGATTCACGTTTGCTAAAATCATGGCCCCCGGTTGGTTAATTGGTTGGTTGTATATTGTTTAATGTCCTGCTTGAGAATTTTTCACTCATATGGAGACGTGACCATTGTCTGTAAAATTTAGGCCTATGCTCGGAGCTTACGGCCTTTGAGCAAGGAGGAATCTTTACTGTAACACTAGGCCTTGGTATTTGTGGTCTCATCCGAAGGGCCGCCCCATTTAGTCGCCTCTTATGACAAGAATGGGGCTACTGGGGACTTATTCTAGCCCGAATCCCCACGGAATCCCGGGAGGTAGGGTGGAGCCATAATAGAGGATCAAAGTTTTACATGCGAATATATCAGGAAATTTTTAAAAATCTTCTCAAAAACCACTGGACAAGAAACACTTTATGTCTTCCTGACATAGTGCAGATACAGGTTTGTTAAAATCATGGCCCTTGGAGGTAGGGTGCGGTCACAATAGGGGATCGAAGGTTTACATGCGAATATATAGGGAAAAGCTTTAAATATGGGCCAAGATGACTCAGGTGAGCGATGTCTCCCATGGGCCTCTAGTTCGAATGAAATTTCGGATCTCATGAATAAAAGGAAGAATATGATTTACAGAGTCAAAGCGTTATTGATAAAAAGGGGATAACCTTTCGTAAACTCCTTTGAACTAAAATGTATCTGTGGAGGTATCAGTAGTGAATATGGCATGATATAGGATGTATCCGCTGTATTAACTGTTTCTATTCAGTATCACACTCACTTATAGCGGTACTTCTCAATATGCAATCGAAACAATTTAAATGGATGGATCTATTGACACACTTCAAACCATTCCGCACTTCCATTTTTAATTTATATATATAATTGTTTATATATATATATATATATATATATATATATATATATATATATACGTCTAATTCTGTCTACTGTATCTTCCTCCATCTCTATCAATTGAGAGAGAGAGAGAGAGAGAGAGAGAGAGAGAGAGAGCATAAATGGACTTCAATTTCAATACTACAAATTCCTTTCGAATCAAAAATTGACATGAAAGAATAGAAATTTAGTGTACATTGAAACATAAAACAACGGTCTCTAAAGACAAATTTTAAGAGTTGGTGCAGAATACATGTATTTTTCAGATGATGGTTTCATCAGTTTCAAAGAATATGTAACAATAATGAGAGAAAACTACAAGGAGGTAGACTTAGAAAGAGAACGAATGCTAGCTGCCTTCAGATACATAGACAAGAATAACGACGGTTTTCTAACGTTAAAGGAATTAAAAACCGTCCTACTTCACAAAAACAAAGATATAACAGACGAAGAAATAGAGGACTTCTTTCAGGAAATTGATAGGGATGGTGATGGGAAAATAGACTATCAAGGTAAATAAAGTCTTAATAATGAACGAAACTATCAAGGTACATAAAGTCTCAGTGATTAACGAGACTATCAAGGTACATAAACTCTCAGTAATTAACGAGATTATCGAGGTACATAAAGTCTCAGTAATTAACGAAATTATCAAGTACATAAAGTCTCAGTAATTAACGAAATTATCAAGTACATAAAGTCTCAGTAATTAACGAGACTATCAAGGTACATAAAGTCTCAGTAATTAACGAGACTACCAAGGTACATAAACTCTCAGTAATTAACAAGATTATCAAGGTATATACACTCTCAGTCATTTGCACAACTACCCAGGCATATAAAACATTAGTAAATCAACAAGACGACAAAAATACATAAACCATAAGTAATTAACAAAACTACCAAGGTACATAAACTCTCAGTAATTAACAAGTTGCTTTTGGTGTTTTTTAAAAATGATGATGAATATTGAACAATATTTTTACATCCTATTGGATATTTGTAAATATTCTAATAAATTTCAGGAAAAAATACTACTATTTCCATTGTGTTTGAAACGTGAACAGAGAAGATAAAAGATACAGCTCATTATTACTATATTTGTTTGTTTGTTTTGTTTTTTTTTTGTTTTTTCTTTTTTTAGAATTCATCGATTCCGATTTATGCAATACAGTATTTTGATCATCGCATCATCAATGGAACCTGTGAAATCACGAAAGCAACGCTGAAGTCGTACCCACTGGAATTTCTACATCCCGATCTTCCAGCTTTTAGTAGAGATAAGGAGTATTCTCTGACCTAGTGAATTGTATCCGTAATTACGTTTGTGTTCTTTGTCACTGACAAAATTTGCATAGATTATTTTGCGATGCCTTTTCTAAAGGGACGATTTCTATCGACAATATATGTAACTATTTAAAACTATGCCAAGCTGTTTTATACCTGAAGAAGTGGCACCTGCATATATTACAGGTATACCTATACATGAAAATCCATCCTTTAGTTGAACATTGTTGTAATGCTTAGATATGCAGTTTACATCTTGCATATTACCATTCGTCATCATCTACATATTGAAAAATGTTGTTATGTCTATATGTGAAGCAATGCATTCATGTTTTTCTCTTTGGATTTTAAAATGTTCATATAAAAGAAACAATGTCGCAAATTCTATGGTCGTTATAATGATCTTATTTGCATATGCAACCTGTCATTAAGTTGAATGCTGTCTGGCGTGCTTCATACCAACTGTTATACCGTTCTTGGCACACTGATTCAGACTATGGGTTACTCCCTTTACCTGATCAAGGTATAGGGCTCACGGCGGGTGTGACCGGTCAACGGGATGCTCCTAGGCACCTGATCCCACATCGGGTGTTTCCTGGGGCCTATGTTTGCTCTGCTCTGAATGTTGTATCCTTTATGGTGTAGATGAGATTAATCATTGTTCGTTATCTTCACTTTTCTTATCATAATTATTTAAAAGATGATAGGTCTAATCAGCATCAACAATTCTACATATCATAATTATTAAAAACCACCAAAAACGGGTCGGTGAATGGCATTTTATACAAGACAAGTATATGTTTATATATGATCGACTATCGTTAACGGTAACATCCAACATAACACTTTAATGGAGGTTTATCTGTGTAACCGTAAGAGGGATGTGAGTCCAAATTCAGAGGCACAGATGCGGCCACACACGTGACACTGTACATAGAGTCCACTAGATTCATTTCTGGTCTTAGTAGCTGCACGCTTCTCAGCATGCGCCCTCCGCCTTGCTGTTCGTAAGCAGCTGCTCCCTCTCTGGTACGTTGTCTCCAGACACACCTGTTTGAAGCGGTGGTTTCCCAGTAGGCTGTGTCGATGCTGCAATTATTTTTCAGGGTTTGGTGTCTATATAGTGAAGCGTTGGTCTTCCTCGTAGCCTGTGCCATTCTGAAAGCTCGCTAGAGAACAATTGTTTTGACAGTCTATCATCACACATGCGCACCAGGTGCCCTGACCATCCAAACTGGGAACGTGTTACCAAAGTATCAATGCTTTGCATCTTGGCTTTTGTAGCACTTTAACGTTTGATACTTTGTTGAACCATTTGATATTCATGATGCGTTGCAGACAGTGCTGGTGAAATTGGTCGAGGAGCTTGACATGCTTTCGGTAGAGTGTCCATGTTTCGCATCTATACAGCAACGCACTCAGAACAGCAGCTTTGTACATTGTCCACTTTGTCTCTATGATCAGTCTTCTCTCACTCCAGACTCGCTTCTGCAATCTGCCATAGGAAGCACCTGCCTTTGCAATTCGGGTAGATATTTCTTTGTCGAGGGCGTTGGAGGACAACAGGCTTCTGAGATACGTGAAAGAATCAACACAATTCAGAATCTTGCTGTCATGCTGTCAATGTTGATCGTAGGTATACTGGGTTTGGATCCTCTTGCAGGTTGAAACATCACCTCTGTTTTATTGATACTGATTATCAGCCCAAAACGCTTGGTGGCTGAGAGGGAATCTGCCAGTTGTTGAAGATCATGCTCACTGCGGGCGACAGTAGCGCGGTCATCAGCATACAGCAGGTCACGAACGAGAGCCAATGCGACTTTTGTCTTTGCATGCAGGCGTTGCAGGTTGAAGGTTGACAAGTCCAGCTGTGACAACCATCGTGGAATTTCCCTTTGGAGCATCGCAGCCAAAATCCTTTGCAAGGTCATTTTAAATAGACTCAACACCCACCTTCTTGACGACAGTGCCCGAAAGCCAATGTGGTTTCCGCAAAAACAGAGGTACAGTTGACATGATATTCTTTGCCAGACAGATCCAGGAGAACTGCAAAGAGCAAAGCAAGGATCTTTACATCCTCTTTATCGACCTCACAAAAGCCTTCGATACTGTTCCTCGCCCAGATCTATGGCGTATCATACCACAAATCGGAATCCCTCCTAAGATGGTGCAGATAACACGGTGTTTCCATGATGGCATGAAAGCTGGTTTAGTTAATGGAAAGAAGGAAGACAATTTTTATGTCTGCAATGGAATAAAGCAAGACAGATATGTAGACAGATAGAATTAGAACAGATGATATGTTTGATATGAGGATAAATCAAAAATTTGTGAAATGGAAAGGTCTATGTTCCGACTTACAATCTAAAGTCTTTCTTGGGTATGTGTTTTCGTATCTTTAATGTTGTCACCATATAAAGACACCGTTTGCTTATATATCTTAGGTAAAATCAAATATATATATATAATTTAACCACTGTGGGACGTGAGTGCCGGTCTTTTGGATGAGACCGTATAAACCGAGGTCCCGTGTCGCAGTAGGTGTGCACCTATAGTCGGCGCGGGTTCGATTCTCGCTCGCGCCGATGTATGTGAGAAAGTTTGCCGGTTTACTTACGGAAGGTCGACCGGTGGTCTCTTCCCAGGTACATTGTATCTGGGTTCTCTCCTCCACCAATAAAAACTGGACGCCACCAGATAACTGAAAAATTGTTAAGTGTGGCGGATACCGTTTTCTACTGGTTTTCAAGTTTATATGCAAAACGTCAAGAAGGAACTTTTCAAAATTCCAAATGCAAGATATTTCATTTATCTCTGATTACCCCCCCCCCCCAAAAATTATTCAATACATCCGGGTTTCTATCAGTTTTCAAGGACTGTAGGCCAAGGTGTAATTTTCTTGTTAACTAGTGCCTATTGTAAACTAGTGCTTATTGTCGCGTGTATTTGTTAAATCCTGGTTCCAACTGGTTACAGAGATTAAATATAAAATGTCAAGGTTATTGAAATTCCTTGTGTTACTGATTTCATTAGCAATTTCTAGAATGTTGTATTACAATATACCATGTAGAGAGAGAAGACACTCCCTTCTTGGCGTAAACTTGTGTGCGTTTGCTTCCCTTCCTAACTGCATGCAGGACGATTGATTGATTGATTATATATTTTTTAACGTCCCGCTCGAGAATATTTCACTGATATGGAGACCTCACCATTGCCGATGACGGGCCGCAAAATTTAGGCCTATGCTCGGCAGGACGATACGAGGGTAAGTTAATCAATCGTGTTCTGAAAAGTGTAATGAGGCAAAGTTTTATATATCAAAACATTAAACATTCTAGATTTCAGTGCGGTTTACAGGTAATGATATTTAGTAAATCATGCAATGATATAAGACTAGTCCCAGTATACTTCTACAGATATTTTTTATATTATGGAGTACAAGTTTTGTTTTCTGTGTCTATGGTGTTTAAGGTATTTGACATACTGTGATATATATATATATATATATATATATATATATATATATATATATATTGTTAGTGATATTCAGTTTCAGCGATCTAAAAATGCCGAAATTTGATACTCGCTAGATAGATATTCTGCTTATACGGTATAAAAAGCCTTTAAAAGTTTATGTCAATGGAAAATTAAATATCAAAAACTCTGGTTTTACAGGAACGGGCACCCAATGTAATGTAATTTACTAAATGCATTCTGATTAAGATCCATTAGTAGGTGTATCAATCAGTTAATTGTAATGTATAAAGGAGAACTGCGAGCACTAACATAAGTTTAATGATGTAAAATATCGGTAAAACAAATGTATAATTATTTTACATTTTGATTTACTAATGACATTCATCAATTATATATCGAGTATCTTAAGAAGGAAATGTTTAAGCAGGTGTGTTATTATTACACGTAAAATAACAGAAACTAAAACTTTTTATGATATTTATTGATATATCAAACCGTGTTACATTTATTGGCGGGAAACTCTGGCTAATCATTGGATACACTAGTTAATATTCGTCCAACAGACGGTCTACGAAGTGTAGAATTCCTGCCATGCCTGGATTGAATGGACTAGGATGGTTAGGAGACCAGGGCACTGATATTCGGCGTCTGCCATATTGTGAAATTGGTCGTGAAAATGGTGCAATACCCAGCATGGCTGGATTTAAGGGCAGGGGATAATTAGCCAACCCTGGAAACAATGGTCGGCGTCCCCCTAATCCGAGCATTTCTGCAAACGGAGTAATGTCAAAACCGAGTGGATTTCCTTGCAATAGCAAATTGCAAGATACAGGTGAATTTCTGTTAAAAAAGAAAAAGAAAATTAGAGTACTTGTTATGAATGTCGTGGGTCCCAACAATACTCATGAACGAGCTGAATATCATTATGTATAGAATTACTACTGACTGCTTCAAAATAGCTTTGTTAAAAACATTATGACACACAAGAGTTTACCCTGGTATATCAGGTCTTATCATCAAACTGGGTTGGAAGGAATGAGTAATTCCAGGACCAATATTCTTCACGACAGAACACAGAATCTTTGAGTATGTCATTTGTTTGATTTGAGCAAGTTGGGCTACAAAAGTAAATGAAAAAAATATTCTGGATCAAAGTTTCCTTCGATAATTTGTAACGCCTAGTTTACACAATGTTATTTAAGCCTTTTTATCATCATAAGACATATTAAAAAAAATACCTGGGGTGAATGCCGCTACTGGATTTTCTGGAAAAGTTCGTTCGTACCAGAAACGATCACCGTGTTTATAGAGACTGAACTGGTAAGCAATGAGGCATTGGAATGTTGGTCCTAGAATGCTTCCTGGAAGGGGAGTCTCTGATATACCTCCAGCAAAGAGATCAATATCGTCTGGATGTCTGAAAAAGTAAATGTTAAAATGATTCCCATTCATTGCCAATATTAATTGTGCTACTGTTAGTGTCATATCAGTGTCTGAATTCACGGGTCATGTAGATCAGTGGGCATTTAGAAGTGAGAATCATGAGTCTTTCGGATATAACCTTTAAAACAGAGGTCCCGTGTCGCGACAGCCGTTGGCACCTTAAAGAACCCTCACTGCTACGGTCCTGAGCGCTCAGCATAGGTCTAATTTATGGTACTTCACCTACAGCTGGTGACGTTTCAATATGAGTGAGAAATTCTCGACGGGACGTAAAACAAACAAACAAGCAAAGCAAATTTTGCAGCCCTTTGCGGCAATGGTGACGTCTCCACATGAGTAAAAAAAAAATCGAAAGGGACGTTAAACAATATACATCAAATCAACCAACAAATTTAACTTCCTGTGGTAATTATTTTTTGATTTACTGTAGTGAAACTTTGATACTTATATTTGCAATGGAAAACTAATTTTGTATTATGAATGTTCAATAATTCACCCAAGTAAAACGAATATGTCAACAAAATCACCATTTGAATGTTTGTTGCTATTGTTGTTGAATCAAACCTTTGATAAGCAAAACATTTCATAGCTTGATTTACTAGAGCAAAATTATTGAAACTTATATTCTTAATAGTAAATACTTTGATTTACTATAGCAAAATTATATAAAAAAAAACCAAGGGTTTTATCGTTATCTATGGTAAGTAAATTTATTTTATATATATATATATATATATATATATATATATATATATATGTGTGTGTGTGTGTGTGTGTGTGTGTGTGTGTGTGTGTGTGTGTGTGTGTGATTTTGTTCGTATTTTTGCCTCAATGAAATAGAATATTTCTTTATCTCACGACAAGTGCTCATTATGGACATCTGTGCATCATATGAAGGGCAGAATGGTATGGGGGTTTAGATTCGGTACATTTTGTCTTCGAATTATGTAAAACTATCTTACATTTCATATACACAGGGGGCCTCCGTGGCTGAGTGGTTAGAGCACTGTGATCAAAATCACAAGGTCTCTCACCTCTTGTCGGCGAGGGTTCGATTCTCGCTCGCGCCGATATATGTGAGAAAGTTTGCCAGTTTACTTTCGGAAGGTCGGTGGTCTCTTCAGGTACATTGTATCTGAGTTCTCTCCTCCACCAATAAAAACTGGATACCACCAGATAACTGAAAAATTGTTGAGTGTGGCGGAAAACATTAAACAATAAACAACAATCATATAAACAGCCTCAACCATCCCCGACCCTGATTCGGCTAGTGAATGCTTTAAACTCCCTCGTTTCTGATATATTGGTGTACGTGTAATACGAAACTTACCTGTACGTACGCTGAAGAGCATTTACTGCGTCCGGAGAGTGATTAATAAGTCCTCCCGGAAAAGAAGCGAAGAAAAATGCTCTTTGCATTCCACATAATTCTCGGTAAGCATTGTAAGATGGGATACCATGATCGCGACCTCTCTGAACGTTCAATGCTCCTAAATCGAAAGACAATGTTTCTGATGAGTGCATTCCTGGTAGAGGCGGGAATTCGAACAGTCTATTCCTGATTCCATCAACCAAGAATCTGTCTGACCTAGATTTTGGCTCTCTCGACATCCACCGAGCCATAGATTCATATCCGCCATCATACATCAGATCTGGACGTTCAAATTGTTCACTGACTGGGAATGTTTCAATAGGTCCGAATCCTCTATCATGTCCAACAGAGTTTCTAACCAAACTATGTCCCATGCGATAAGCTGCCACGCCAAAAGCATTAATTGTTCTGGGGTCAAGGTTTTGATTGTAAATTTCATCGTGCCCTACCGGATGCGATCTTAGATTGAAAACATTCATATGAAAACTGTCAAGTACACCGGGCAAAAATTCGTTGTACGTAACATGTTGAAGCTCTGCTATCACTATTCTCTTAGCGTTCTGGAAAAGAATATCATCATTTGTGATGCCTGTGCTGAGCCTTAGTGCATCAGCAATCAGATTATGACGTCTTAACCACGTGATGTGCGGAACTGTTAATGTTGGTGTTTCGCTCGGTCTATGATCTCCTGAAATAAAGAGAAGGCAATTTCAAAATTCAATATTCGTCCTAAAGTTTAGAATCCAAATATATGCATGTACATATACGTTTATCCGGAGGAATACCTGCAATGAAGCACGGCCGTATCGTAATGACCTCTGGTGGACATCCATCGGGGTGTGGTAGCAAAATATTTTCGCCCGGGGTCTCAGCGAGTCGTCCCCACACTAAAACAAATAAAGTTGTCAAAATTGATAGAAGTAAAAGTGTCATTTACGATTGATGATCGTACGTGAGTTTTATAACCTGTGATAAAATCTTTATTGTGTATTATCTCAGGGTTCAGATCTATGAAAATTTGTGCTTTCATTACAAACTGGTTTCAGTTAAATAGGTGAACCAAGCAAATCTACAAGCAGGATAAATGAATATTTTCATACTTAGTGCATGCATTTAGATATGTTTGGAAATTAATTCTTTCTTTTGTTAGTTTGTATCCGAACTTTTTAAGAGGTCATCAATGGGACATCAGATAAGAATTATCATATTGAATTATTGGGCTCACATAATCTTACTCATATAATGCTTAACACGATACTGGTTTTTAATTCACAATGATGTACTATAGTATTCCATGGAAATTGAAAATAAAATTACTATCGGGAGCAATTGGACTGTTTGTATAAATTTGTTGAAATACTTGGGACTTGAAAACAACCTCTCTACAATCAAGATGATTATGACAGAAATGGTGAGGACCATGTGTCACCTTTATACAGCAGGCTTATGCCTACAAGTAAGACCCTTGGTAAACGTACCTATGCTCATTGTATATCTTGTCACGTGACATTAAAAATATTAAACTTGAGATGTAACAAAAGCATACATATACATGATAACACAACGTAAAAGTATCACCGCTGAACCTCTAACTTGCTAATAGCATGTAGTGTCTGATTTTGTACGGACTGTCTCTAAATTGCTTAGCTCATAAACGATTGTAATGCTTACAGACGATTATAATACTAACATTTAAAGGTGAAGATAACAAACAGTGATCAATCTCTTAAATCCTGTGAAAATACAAAATTAAGAGTAGAGAAAAAAAGGACACTTGGATACACTATTAGTGGGTTCAGGTGCCTAGGAGGAGTAAGCATTCCTTGTTGACCGGTCACACCCGCCATGAAAGCTATATCTTGATCAGGTAAAAGGAGTAATCCGTAGTCAAAATCAGTATGCCAAGAACGGCCTAGCAGTTTAAAAGCATTCGATATAATGATAAGCAGTATTTGCAATTAAGATGATTATAAAAACCATATGATTTGTGATTTGCCGACTTTTGAAACCCCTGTAGCATCAACTTATTTTGTCAGTAGTATGCCTGTATTAATTAATCAAACGCAGAACATGCTCTCTCGTGTCTATCCATTAGAGAGATATAATGATATTTCTAATGCTTACAGACTGTCTTAATGCTTACAGATATTGTGATTCTTTCAGAGGATTTTAATGCTTACAGGATATTCTCATTATTACAATTGATTTTAATACTTACATGTCATTCTTGTGTTTAAAGCTGTTTTAATGCTTACAGGTGATTCTTGTGCGTACAGCTAATTTTAATGCTTACAGGCGATTCTCATGTTTTAAGTTGATTTTAATGGTTATGGGTGATTCTGATGCTGATAGGCGATTTTAATGATTACAGGCGATTATCATGCTTATTGTTGATTTTAATACTGACAGGCGATTTTCATGCTTTTAGCTGATTTAATGCTTACAGGCTATTCTCATGTTTTCAGATGATTTTAATGCTTACAGGCGACTGTCATGCTTTCTGATGATTCTCATGCTTTCAGATAATTTTAATGCTTACTGGTGCTTCTCATGCTTACAGGCATTTCTCATGCTTTTAGATGACTTTAATGCTTACAGGCTATCATCATGCTTTCAGATAATTTTAATGCTTACTGGTGTTTCTCATGCTTACAGGCATTTCTCGTGCTTTTAGATGACTTTAATGCTTACAGGCGATTCTCATGCTTTCAGATGCTTTTAATGCTTACAGGCGATTATACAGACAGTAATAATGCTTACATCCTGATCTCAGTGAAATTTCTCGGGTAATGTCAGAACCATATATCATGGAACCGTCCACAAAAGATGTCCTCTCGTTTATCTGCTGACGAACGCCTACAAACAACTCACAATCTCAATATTAGTAATTTACAATTATACAAATTCTAAACCATTGACTTGAAATAAAAAATTTTTAATTTGAGGCGTTTGACAGGGAATAATGAATATACAATGCTATTTAATTTGATATTTTCATCGCAAACAAATAAGTGCATTTGCCATATAGAATATCAGTACTTTTTTAAATGAATCATTTCATTGAATTCCAGTAACTGTAAAAGGAGCTATTTGCAGCAGCTTCGAGTAACAAACACGAAAGCAATAGGATTACATTAAAATCAAATCTATAGGATTAAATAAAATCAATCTATAGGATTAAATAGAATCAAACCTGTAGGATTACAATAAAATCAAATCTATAGGATTAAATAAAATCAGTCTATAGGATTAAATAAAATCAAACCTGTAGGATTACAATAAAATCAAACCTATGGGATTATAATAAACTCAATTTATAGGATTAAATAAAATCAAACCTATATGATTACAAAAAATCAACCTATAGGATTACAATAAAATCAAGACTATAGGACCACAGTAAAATCAAACATATAGGATTACAGCAAAATCAAACCTATAGGATTAAATAAAATTAATCTATAGGATTACAATAAAATCAAACCTATAGGAGTACAATAAAATGAAACCTATAGGATTAAATCAATTTAAACCTGTAGGATTACAATAAATCAAACCTATAGAATAACAGTAAAATCAAACCTATAGGATTCAATAAAACCAAACCTATAGGATTATAACAAAATCAAACCTATGGGATTAAAATAAATTCAAACGTATACGATTGAAATACCATCAAACTTATAGGATTAAAATAAAATCAAACCTATAGGATTGCAATAAAATCAAACTTATAAGATTACAATGAAATCAAACTTACTGGGTTAATATAAGATAAAACTTGTAGGATTAAGGTAAAATGAAATCTTTAGGATTGCTATAAGATAAAACTTAGAGTTGCGGTAAATTGATTGATTGATTAATTATATATTGTTTAAAGTCCCGCTCGAGAATTTTTCACTCATATGGAGACGTCACCATTGCCGGTGAAGGGCTCCAAAATTTAGGCCTATACTCGGCGCTTATGGCCTTTAAGCAGGGAGGGATATTTATCGTGCAACACCTGCTGTGACACGGTTTTTGCGTTCTCATCCGAAGGACCGCCAAAGTTAGTCGCCTCTTACGACAGCAAGAGGTACTGAGAACCTATTTTAACCCGAATCCCCACGGAGGCGGTAAATTGAAACCTTTAGGGTTACTATAAGATAAAACTTTCAGGATACTAGTATATTTTCCTGAGAAAGTTGTACGATTTATGATACAGCACAATTTTGTATATTTACATTTGCCTATGTTTTGTCTGATATGACACTACAAACAAAATTGGCATTCAATTTTCCATAACATGAAGTCAGTCACGTGATCAGACGTTTTTCTTGTGCATGAATACAATCACCGCTTCAAAAGTATTTGAGTCAATTGTATTAGGTACATTCACCTATCTTGACATCATAACGAAAACAAAATAAATAAAACGCATCTGAATATTTACAGAGAATTTATTTTGTATACAGACAGGGATTTCATTAATGAATAAAATAGAAACATTCACCATACCTTTCAGTTGTTTTATCTTTTAAAAATGCCGTCTGCAACTTAAATTGCAACTTCTAAAGTATGGCGAATTCATAGGATGTCTTTGATATTTACATTATAGCAATCTAATATTAGATTCACTTTATGATGATGGTAACTTGTTTCCGGACAATAGCCATCACCGTTATGACCGAGGCTGGTATCGAGCTCGAAACATTGTCCAAGTCTGGGCACTGCTGCGAGTCTTTATTTAAATCCTACAACAGAAATTTCTCGATTGAACGAAAAGTCTATTTCAGTTTGTGTTCATCTTCTCCTACACACACTGGAAGTAAAAAAAAATTAAAATACAACGTACCTGTATTTCGTCTAAATCTGTCGGTATAATGCTACAATCACGAGTCCTAACGATGAACATGCCGTTGCTTCCTTCCAAAAACCTGCCGTGGAACTTAATATCAACTTGATCCAATTATCCTTCGTGATCTTTCTTAGATCCTCTGAATTTCTGTCGAAATCTATGTTCAGCAATTGCGTTTACAAATTTAAGTAAGGTAGGAGACTGCCACCGTTTCTCCCTCACCGATTGACCGGATGTAGTTACTCCGCGCTTCTTGTTTTCAATTGAGTTAACATGACGCTCTTAATTATCTTTATTTTACACTTGTTCCATCTTTTTTAATCCTTCTAACATAAATATTTATATTTTATTTTATCCTAGATAGTGTTCCCAATTATTTATGCGATCAAACTTTAACGAACTGTACCTTGTGTTGTACGATCGTCTGCCTACACAAGCATGGAAGCTTGATGAGAACAACACAAATCGAAACAGAAATATATATAAGAAATAAGATATCATTTTTTAGTGTTATTGGGATATGACATCACGTGACCAATAACACTCAAAAAATGTATCTTGTTTCTTAAATAACAGACTTTTACATGTGTGTGTGTTTTACTCCAATTCAACCATTCTACATACATATCTACTTACCTTTGCTTAGAAAGTTATGTTTGGACTTGTTTATCTGTGCAAACTATTGCATACATTTGTCAACTTAGATTTAATTTATGAAGTTAACAAATGGTGGGGTTGATGACTGGCTAGTTTGATTTTAGAAGCGATTTCTGGTGGAGAACAACTGACAACAATAAAATGGGATCGAGAGGCCTCCGCTGGGGTTCAGGTCTATGAGTGGTCTTGTTTGTTTTATTTTTTTAAAACGTTTTTAAAACGTTTTTGAAACATTTTAAAAGCTGCATTCAGAGAAATATCATGAAGAAACAATGCTAAAAAATTTTCATTGAATCTTAACAGTCCCGTCCCTGCACATACACTGCATATCTAAACCATTTGACGGGAAAAAGTTTTCCTCATCACTAGAAACGTGTTACAGACTTTAAACGAATCTATTGCTGGCAACAAAGTAGCTAAATCAATCTATTAAAACATATACATATATTTGTAACTGAATATATTATGAATATGTCATCCTAATTGTAAAAAAAAGAATAGCCAAAACATCTGAATCTAATACATCTATTATCTATTGCTTTCCACCACGCTTAACAATTTTTCAGTTATCTGGTGGCGTCCAGTTTTTGTTGTTGGAGGAGAGAACACAGATACAATGTACCTGGGAAGAGACCACCGACCTTCCGCAAGTAAACTGGCAAACTTGCTCACATAACGCCGCGGCCGAGATTCGAACATGTTCTAATACAACATATATTTGTAACTGCATTATCACTAAAAAAAATGCTATCTGACCGTTCTGACATCCCAAGGGTGGTGTACCAGAATGTCGGACAAAATTCATACACGTTTGACTTGGCGGGAAGTGTGGATCTGGTTGTTCCACGTTAATGTTAAAACAAGCTTCCGGCTTCACTTGAGTCCTACGAAGAGATCATTTTGTACATTGTGGATATAGTATAAAGTATTATTGAAGCATTGTAAATTCATTAGCAACATTGCTTATGAATTGACTATGGCAATATAAACATTCGTGGTGGATTAATTTTCGTGAATCTCATAGTCAAGGCTATCCTTCATAATTATCATTTATAAATAGATTATATCTATACACAGATCACCTCCACACACACACACACACACACACACACACACACACACACACACACACACACACACACATACTTATATATATATATATATATATATATATATATAAATATATAAGATAAGATAAGATAAGATTATTTATTTCCTCCAAATTAATGGAGAGTATATCAAAATCAAACAGTAAATTTATATGAGCTAAACAAGAAAAAACATATTTATATTATGTACAAAATTCACGTTGACAGTTTAGAACTACATATTACGACAGTCAATGACAAAAATCCCTCTGTTTTTGTACAATGTATTAGCAACAGTAATCATTATTTGCTTCCATTATATATATATATATATATATATATATATATATATATATAAAGAGAGATCAATTGATCAATAAATTTAAGTCTTCTGAAAATTAAAAAGAAAATCCCAACGAAATTAAGGTTTCAACATTGACATCACACTAATTCACATCGCGGAGGGATTTATTAGCGCTCTGTTACTGAATCTCTTATACGCTAAAATATTTGTGTAAGTTTACGTACCCAACTGGGAAACAGCAATCTCCAATGCCATCATCATTCGGACCGACTGATACAGAAATAAAAATGGTAAAATATACAAATATTTGTATGACTCTCTCTCTCTCTCTCTATCACACACACACACACACACAGACATATATATATATATATATATATATATATATATATATATATATATATATATATATAATTTGTTTGTTTTACGTCCCGTTGAGAATTTTTCACTCATATTCAGACGTCACCAGCTGTAGGTGAAGTACCACAAATTTATACCTATGCTTAGCGCTCGGGGTCGTAGCAGTGAGGGTTCCTTAACGTGCCAACGCCTACCGCGACACGGGACCTCGGTTTAGGTCATATCCGAAGTACCCGTGAGTGATTCTCTCTCTCCCTCTCTCTCTCTCTCTCTATCTATCTGTCTATCTATCTATCTATCTATCTATCTTTATATATATATATATATATATATATATATATATATATATATATATATTGTGTACAAGGATATTTTAGCTTTTTTGCATTTGTTAATATTTTAAATTCGCCCACATACAGTTGTGCCAAATGAATTGATTGTATATTGTCCCTTTTGAGGATTTTTCACGCATATCGAGATGTCACAATTGCCGGTGAAGGGCTGCAATATTTAGGCCTATGCTCGGCTCTTATGACCTTTGAGCAGGGAGGGATCTTTAACGTGCCACACCTGCTGTGACACGGGACCTCGGTTGTTGCGGTCTCATCCGAAGAACCACCCATTTAGTCGCCTTTTACGACAAGCAAGAGGTGCTGAGGTCCTCTTCTAACCGGGACCGCCAATGGGCAGGTAGAAGAGGAAAACGTGTCGCTAATTCTTAAATTCTTTCACTAATAACAAGGGCGAACGGAACTAAAACCAAAACGGGCGAATATTTTACGGTATATAGTATATTTGATAAGAACAAGCATGTACTCACAGGTTTCAGTAGGGGTAGCGATGACATCGTGATCTAAGAACTGTCCATGATGCGTGAGATAGGTAGAGTATATCGCACTGACTGGTGTCATGCCACCAAACGTGAACTGGAAGATGTTGTTGCTGACCGTTCTAGCATTTGGCAGTATGTCTCCCGTCACCGAAAGGGTACGCGGTGTGTCAATCACTGCGTAAATATATGCAAGACAACATTATCTAGATACAAGGTCAATCAAAAGATATTTAAAGGATATGAGATTTTAAAGCAGTACTACAAGTTATATGACAAAACAAATATATGCTTCATAATTTGTTAATGGATTGCAACTATAGGTTATCTATGTAAAATTATGCAGATTTGCTAAATTGTTTTGTTGTATGGCTATATTTCTCAAGAAATAATGTTTAGAATATTGTTATCAAACTCTTGTAAACGATCGAATTCGCACAGATAGATGTATTTTGATTCTCACAGTTATCATAAGCAGCAGGTAGAACTCGTCGTTGTGGAGTGAACGAAGAACCAAGAAGAGGATTTAACAAATTGTTGCATTGCCCGTCTGTTCTCCGGAAAGGATCAGTAACATCACACACGGGGATCTCGTAACAGAATGGAGCAAATGCTCTCTCGAAGCTTGTTGCAATTTCGGGATCTGCGGCTGCGCGTAGGTAACCGGCGCCTGTGGCTCCACCTATTTCCGGGCTAAAGATCCAAAAATTAATTAAAACTTTATTAAAACAACAGGAAATACTATGTTATTCTACAGGTTTCTATTGAACATTGTACACACACACACACACACACACACACACACACACATACACACACACACACACACACACATACACACACACACACACACACACACACACACACACACACACACACACACATAAAATAACTAACCAACAAAACAAAATCAAAACAAAAACCAAGCAATCAAACCAAAGAAAACAAACAATTATCAATAAATAAATAAATGAAAATTAAAAAAAATAGCAAACAAAATAAAATTAACGAAAAACATTACATGGTTTATAATTAATATGTAATATTAAGCCAGTGGAAAGTATTAGTTTTGTGTATATACCCAAAATGGCTTTTATACAAACTTTTCTGCGATCATTCTTGATGCAAGAGAAGCTCTCCTTGACCGATCACTGAGAAGTCTATTGGTAGCCGGAGCGTTGCTCTGAGAAAATCGAGATAGTGCTCGGGAGGCACCAGAGCCTGTTCCGGAAGCTGGCCTGGGAGCTATCCCCCCACCAGACGTCCTACCTAAACCAAGAAGTAAACGAAATATATGAATTTCGACTGTTTGTTTTAGTTTCATTACCTAAGATCAATGAAAATTACTAGAGACTAAGAAAAAGAATTCATTTGAATGGATTTTAATTCCAAATGACCTTACTGAAATTTCAGTGTATAATTATTTTGATTTAAAGCTTGTGACAAGCATCCTGTTTTCATTGTCAAGGATTTAACAATATTGCGAAAAGAAAATAATTTCTGGATCGATGATGAAACGCGGAAAGTTTTGTTAACACACTACGTTGTAAAAAATGAATTGGGTCAGCGATAATGAGAGACATCAATTATTTATAGCATAGGTTGTTTGTTGGTTGTTGTACAGTGTGTATTGTAGAACGTCAAGCACGAGAATTTTTCACTCATACGGAGACGTTGGCAAGAATGCGCGTGCAGTGTATTTTTTACTATCTAAAATCAAGCACCGTGGGGATCCGGGTTAGAATAGATCCTAAGTACCCCTTACTTGTCATAATAGGCGACTAAATGAGACGGTCCTTCGGATGAAATCGTCAAAATTGTGTCCCCGTGTCACAGCACGTGTGGCTCCCTGTTCATAGGCCGTAAGCGCCGAGCATAGGCCTAAATTTTGAAATCTTTCACCGGCATGATGACGTCTTTATAGGAATGAAAAATTTCAGAGAGGGACGTTAAACAATATATAATCAATCTATCTAAAATCAAGAATTTTTTTTATAACTTTTTTAGTTTTCAATGAATTGTATTGTGTGTTTGAGGACTCTACCTGTCTGTGTGGTCAAAATTGTGTGTGCTGAATTTTGATGGAATGATAATTAAACGTCAATAATTGAATAATGAAAAGGACTGAAAGTCATAATAGTGTGCTTGTTAACTGACATTGCCAAAATCACTTAAATCAACGCGAATTCAAGTCCCATCAATTTTGATTGGATGATATTTAAACGTCTAAATTTTCTTAGTTAGTTTTCAATTAATTAGTTTAAAAATTATCCTGTAGATATCTGTTGAGACACTTAAAGGATTGACATGGTCAAAATTATTTACCAACAAGTGCGTGCACGTTCAGATGATTTTGATTGGTTAATGCTTTAACTTACATCCTCTCTTATAGCTCAGGGAAGAAAATGAATTGGGGTGCGTTTGAGGGAATGTCTTTAGTGGTCCCCGTTACAATTAGAACTAGTTAGATATTTTATTGAACATAGCTGTCAACGGTTAACCAATAGCACAACTTCATGACAAAAGAGATGATTTCAGTTTCTCTAACTTCCCATATTTTGGGTTATGTTTCATTATTACCTGCACATAGTGTTTATGTCGCTCAGCTGATTCTATACGCGAAAGCTTGTTTTGTATATTAATATTTTTTTAATCAAGGAACGCTACTGGCTAACGTTACAGAGATTTTAACAGACAAGTTTAAAAGGAGGCATTTCGCAAATTATATGGTCGTTACAATAATGAAAAATTGCAAATACATGCCATCACTGGGTCGCATGTCATCTGACGTATTTGATTCAAATAAAAAATTCGGGAGCATGTAGTTTTGGCCTGTCCGTCTGTCTGGCAAAATCATATTTTTTACACCATAAGAGGTAGAGATTTCATATTTAGTATGTGTATGTATTGTGACAAGACCTTTCCACTGACACCAAAAATCTTTCACCTGCTGACTTTAACATTGTCATTTGACCACAATATCGTACAGTTCCACTTTGTTGTAATCCGGGGGCATTAGTGTTTCACAAACACATCTTGTTTAAATTATTATTTGACTACAAATTACTCCGTACACCTGGTGAAAATATAAGGCCCACGGCGGGTATGACCGATCAACAGGGAATGTTTACTCCTCCTAGGCACCTGATCCCACCTCTGGTATGTCCAGGGATCCGTATTTATCCTTATAATTTTGTATTCTTTGTCATATTTTTGGATTATCAATGTTCGTTATCTTCACTTGTTCATGATAGTTATATAATTGCTAAAACTGTATTCTCCTTATTTATCACAGATAAAATATGTTGCTATTAATAAGATTTAATTATATTACAAAACATAATTAACTTTCATACTTGTGTCAAAAAATTACGGAGGTTAAATGCGGAAATGTTTTATATAATTATCAAGGATACTTCAGTAAAACACAGACCGCATATTACTCCAGCAATAGTAAGACGTTTATCATCATGCTAGTGTTTGTAAAACAGAGCAAAATCCTCAAGTAATCTGAAAATTATATATATATATATATATATATATATATATATATATATATATATATATATATCAGAACGTTCAAAGATAAAATGACGTTAACATCGTAAGCTCCAAAATTTATTTTGGATGGACATACTTTTTTATGATAACTTTCACACATTACAACAATTTTCATGATTGAAGGAAAGATGGATAATTTTGTTAAAAAGAATTAAGATAATGTCATAACTTTTTTTTTTGAGTCTTGTGAAATTCATTTGTGGCATATACGAGGGTTGTCCGTAAAGTTCGTGGAGAAGCCTAAATTTAAATAAAAGTAGCGTTATAGATATTTATTATTAGCATATTTAGAATTCTTTACTAGATGGGAATTCAAAAATGTAAAATTCTGTACTATTTTAAATGCAAAATTACAAATATGACTTCGTTATTAGACTTCAGACGGTGACCCGGAGCAATGCGAAATTTTAATAAAATATGTTACTTATCATTTTAAATAGTTCATATATATTTCGTACAATTCCCTCGAATATTGACAGGATTTTTACATTGTGACGTCGACAGTAGTTTTAACGTCATATCTGCAAAATGTGAAAGTTCTAAGTAACAAAATGGCAGAGAAAGCGATGTTTGAGTCTGTAAAGTCCGGACCGCCATTGTTAAAACAGACGATTTATTAGGAAAAGGCGGAGCAGCGAGCGGTTATAAAATTTTGCGCAGGCCTCCGAAAAACCCGGAGTAATCCGTGGTCAAAATTAGTATGTAAAGAACGGCCTAACAACTGGTATGTTGTATGGCATATTTTGAACAATTGTTATGCATATAGAATCCAGGTAAGAAAACATGTGTTTGTTTATAAGATGTATACAAAGTTCTTTCAACTTAGTAAATGTTCATAGTTAAAACAACGATTACAATGGATGGCAAACATATGGATTATATGTATAATAAAGATTTAAGGTTATTCGTGTTAAGAGAATGAAATACATTCGAAAAAAATATTCAAAGACGTTCAATATTTCAACTCTTTTAATGGTATTGGTTACAGAAAAATATAAACGTGAATGATCTGCCTATGTTGAAATAATAATCTCTGAATACATTATATGAGTAGTAATGTACACCGATAAAGAAAGACAGAAAAAAGAATTTCTTAAATCATTTAATGAAGCCTGGGGACATTCCTGTTAAGTATAAACGTAACTGTTGTGATTCTTTCGTGACGCATTTAGGATCCTAATAAATATGTTCAGAAGATGGAATTCAGTAGCGTTTGAAGGTTTAACCGAAAATATTATAAAATTGAATAAAGTAAACGATACTTTAATAGTTATCAAATAGTGCAAAATGAAATTGAACAGCATGCAAGCTGCCGATTTAAGCCAACATTTTAACTTTACTTTGAGTGTACCTGTGTTGGATAATGGTACTAACCAGAAAAACTCGAGCAGCAAACTAGTGATAAAATTTGCAAAACAAAAAACAAACAAACAAAAAATAAATAAACAAATAAAAGATAAATTTAAAAAACTTACACACTGATTGTTTGTTTGTTTTTTTTTTTATTTATAGTCGCCTGAGCAATTTTTCAGCTATCCGGCGACTGTTTACACACTGATAGAGTTGATTTAAAAAATCAGAACTCAGCACCTCAATCAATGACTGTTCCATCGCTCATCTCGGAGACAGAAAGAAATATGTAAGATACTACTATCTACTTACTTGCAGGGATCAGTCCAGCGGCTTGGGGTGGTGCGGCCCCTGGTGGGAGTCCAAAAGCCGCCTGCTGGGGTGCCCCACCTGTCCCACCCCCAAAGGCAGCCTGGATGGCGTTGTTCACAATGGAGTCAATAGTTCCTTGTGTAGCGGCATGATGAACCCACCAAATACTTAGTAATATCAAGAACCCTTCTTTCATCTTTAAAGAATTATATTTAATGTTTTAAAAGTGAATTATTTTAATTATGAAATAATTTTCCACTGACTGAATCTTCCTGGTGTGGATGCCTCGTTGTCTATCAAATCATTTGTGACACGTGGCCTCTCTTTAATGATCTTATTTACATACAGCTGAATTTAGTTTAATTTTTCAGCCTTGATTTAATATTTTGGACAATACCATCATCGGTTGTGCAGAATATTCTAGCATTTTTTTGTTTCATTTCCATGAAATAGCAATTTATATTTCTTTAAGACATCTCAAGGACATGATCCGGATAGAAAAATTATTATGCATCAAAACAAGTGACAAATATATATATATATATATATATATATATAATTGCATAGATCTTAAATTATTTTAGTTTATTGGGTCTATTTTGAAGTAAATAGACGTCAAATAGATGCATCTCACTTTCCTCTTTAATGATCGTGTAGCGTGTGACAACATGACGAAGTAATTAAAACTCGTCTAGATGGTCGAGCGGTCTAACGCACGTGTTACACGTTACTTGCAGGTTTCGTTCCACAGATCACGAGTTCAACCTCAGGCGGGAGCGGAAGTGGGTATCCATACATCTTGAGTTTCTTCATAACTTGTATATAATTTTTTTTTGCTTAGAACAGCTATACATCAGATGATATATCAGAAATCAAAATTCGATAATGAGAATCTCCTTCCATTGAACCGCATAACAAACTCGCAATACATCAAACTGACATGCAGATTCAATAATAGTTTACCCTCTGACCCTGCATGAAGGCGGAAACAAGATAGGGAATCTAATGTGGAAAGATTGAACTACTCGTGATGGACCTCTTCATATCCTTGTATTCAATAAAAAAAATGAAAATATACTTGTTTTCTTTCTAAAGAGCTTTTAGTACGTATGAAATCACGAAACTTTTCCAAAATCAATAACATCAAATCATGCAACTTTTCAACACTTTATACCACCATTCATCACGATAAATTAAAGACTAGGCCTTTTGATATCAAATACAGTTGATTCTTGAATAAAAAATGGAACACTGAATCAATCAAACGCTGAATCAATCAATCAATTAGGATCAGTCATCTAAAGATTATTTAGTTAAACACCACTATGAATCTACACAAAAGTACCCTGAAGATGATATTAAAGCGTTGCTCTAGTTCCTCATTAACAATATCTACGTTTGGTGATCAGGTCTACCTACAGTCTGTTGGAATTCTAATGGGCAAGAATTTAAATGATCTATTTTTGTATTCTTATGAGACAGAATTCGAAAGTTTCTGCATTAAAAAATTCTCTTGCTTTTTGGCCTTCAACTCGACATTTAGATATATCCACGACAATTATTAATATTCATTCATTTGTTTATTCGATATATCGCTAGACTACGATGGAAAGAGCCGGATTGACGAGGTCGTCTATATGCCCTCAAGCTTATGGATATATAGTAAGAAAATTGAACAATCGGTATGCGTCTTTCAAATCCATGTTTCACTGTATGACAGGAAAACGTCCATTGAATGCTTCATTGGATGTTACTGAAATGAACGGCACTACTTGGCAAATGAGGGATCTTTGGGGAAAACATCCGTAATGGTTCCCTTAACGATTAGAAGGTTCGTTTAAGTTTACGTTTTTGTGTATGTTGCAGGATAACCACAGAGGTCATGATGTTATCCTGCATCATGTATGAAAAGAAGAACGTGATTTTTCTTTGACTCCGAAATATACAGTCGATTGTTTACCATACCACTACGAATTAAGTCACTTTGTGACGCCATGACAGTTTCTAAACTGAAACGAACATGTTTTTTGCTGATAAAAAGGATAGTTTCATCAACTGCTTTAAATACAGTCCAAGTGAACTATACATGAAAGAGGGCTAACTTTTGTGTGCACCACCATGTCCGTTTACATTTGTATCGATCTCGGAATTTAGACGAATGACAAATATTCTTGCCATTTCTAAATTTAGTTTACAATATATATTGTTTGTTATGATTATAAAATTGAATTATCGTTATCGACTTTATTGTTATATTAGCAAAACACAAAGTTAAAGTGAGATGTGTATCAATTTTCTCATTATCATTTATTAGGTATGAAAGTATATCGCAGAATAATGACTGCGTTATTACTTTGATTTTGGCATGATTGTGGTAGAATTTGTAATAATTCAATAATCGTAAAACAGGGTAAATAAGTTCAAATATATACCGGACAAAATAAAAACTAAATCTTTGTTCGGACAAGGCAGAATATATGAAACACAAATGGTGACATCATTTTTCATCAATATTTAATCAGAAATACCGATTTCATTTTTTTTTTTTTTTGGAAGGTCATACTGCACAAAACGACTTGCCACCGAATGACGTGAAGAAATCTGGCATGAAACATAACCAGAACTTTACAGAACAAGCACAAATTTGACCTAGAGTTTCATTAGTGCTCGGTGTGGCCTCCGTTTGCTCACAAAGCAGCCTGACATCGGTGTTGCATACTCATTATGGGATTCACAATGTTCTGTTGTGGGAGATTGTTTCCATTCCTCTAAGCGCGTTTCAAGATCATCCAAAGTCTGTGGTTAGTTTGGACGCTGTGAAAGTTGATGCTGAAGTTGAACCCAAATATGCGCGATGGAATTCAGGTCCGATGAGACAGCAGGCGACTTCATACGCTTGATAGTTTTCCTCTGCAGATACTCCTGAACTACATGAGCACGATGGGGACCGAAGTTATCGTCCATCAGAATGAAATTTGGCACGATTACACCTGCAATCAACCTGAATACTGGGTGAAGAATTTCATCCCTGTACTGGAGAGCAGTCCGTGCACCATTCCTGATGGCTACCATGTCAGTGCGACCCGTCAGAGAGATCCCACCCCAAATCATCACAGAGCCACCCCACAGCGATTGTGTTCAGCCATCAATTCCTCGCTGTATCTCTGTCTCTCCATACATTTTATTTCAATGTTTCATTTAATTGTTTTATGTACTGTAAAGCACCTTTGAGCATACAAATGTATGAAAAGGGTGCTATATGAATACGGTATTATTACTATTTATTTTTATTTTTTTCAACGAGTTGATGCACATTTTGTTTATTTTCTAAGGGGATAGTAGATACTGATTTGCACAGAAGTCTTAAGAAATTGCATTAATCAACAAAACTATGGTACACCTTCCTTCTAGTTCCAGTAGATAATTACTACTTCTACAATGGGAGTCAAATTCTGTCATTGAAAGTTTTTAATCATAATAAACATTTATCCCGTGAGTAAGCAGGTTAGGATAGATCCACAGTTCCCCTTACTTGTCGTAAGAGGCGGCTAATTGGGGCGGTCTTTCGAATGAGACCGAGGAAGGAAAAGAAAAACAAAAAACGAGACCTTGTGTCACAGCAAATGTGACAAAATAAAGATCTCTCCGTGCTCAAAAGCCGTAAGAGCTGGGCATAGGCCTAAATTTTGCAGCCCTTCACCACAATGGTGACGTATCTTCATAACTGACAAGTACTATTATCCAATATAGTACATATTTTGTCAGCTGCAAAAGAATGATTCAGATCATTTACTAAAGAAACCCATGTGTCAGAATATATGCCAGAGGTTATATTTACAAGATATGTTTTCCTCACATGTGAGAGATAAAAATTAGTTTTAAACTCAACATATCTTGGCGATTCAGGAACAAGGTGTTTTCTCTTTTACAATCTTTTGATACGAAATATCACCAGATTCCAAAATTGAAGTATGATCATGCCTTGTAAATGAACAATTTGTTTTTTCATGACTCAAAACTTTGAGAATGATTACCTTATAAAACGGAAAATGGTATTATAATTTGTGGTCCATCCATTTTGAAATATTCATACGTGTCATTCAAAAATATCGATTAAACTCAGAGGAGAATTCTGCAGTACTTTTCATGTTACAGATCAAGATAATAAACGTTTATTGATTTCATGATCTGATTATCTAATAAGAAGGTTGGTTGGATTGTTTTACGTTTATGTTTTACGTCACATTGAGAATTCTTCACTCATTTTAAAAGACGTCACCAGCTGTAGATGATTTACCATTAAGTGCCATAGCTGTGAGTATTCTTCAACATGTCAATGCCTGACACGACGCGGGACCTCCGTGTTTAAGGTCATATCCGAATGGGATGTTGCTAAAACGGGAAACAGAAAACAGAAAGGAAAACGGAACGGAATTTAAAAATTAGAATGATTAATGTAGCTTAAGTAACACTTAAAATCGGTCAAATACTCTTTATTTTAATTAAGATAAGATATTTAGGAATTCATTTACAAGTGGTAAAACAATATTATTTTAATATTCTGCACCACTGATTGGTTAAGTTCAGTTAAATGTTTGTATGCTTTTACAACACGTTTTTCAATCTTGTAATTTCGGCATTGACATTGGTGTTAGCGAGCAGCGAGGTTTATATGTCCCCGTCCTCTCGAAGCAATACGTCTTTAATGCACATGCACATGTATCATATTTAAACAAAATACAGTTTATGTGTGTATTTGCAACAGGGACTGTGGTACGTATGTATAAAACAGCGATAATTCATGATTTTATCAAATCAACAAGTTAAACACCTTCTGTTTGATTTGTTACTTTTTAATTAACAAATACTATGTAACCGCAACACTCCAATGCTAAATATCTTAACTTAAGAAAGTTCTTAAGAATTTTCTCACGTTAGAACAACCTCTGACATATCTTAAGTCTATTTTATGCAAACTTCACCTCGTCCATGTTGCTGGCTCGACGAAATCGTCGTAGCATTTAGGGAAATAGATATAACCCTCTTGATGACCTTGATGGTGAAGCTATTATAAGAGTATAGAGACTTTCAAGACCCTTAATCCATGATTTGTGTGAACAGTTTCAAAATGAATTCCAATGTCTTACAATATCTCATGCATTATCTGTATCACTGCAGGTAATGGATGTATTACGACTCTTTGCAACAAGGAATTTCCAGGCAGTTGTTGTTGGTGCATAACATTTCAAGACCGAATGTGTGCAGATTATATGAGGGTCATCTCTTTTTCACTTCTTCAAATGTCCTACTGTGGTCAAGGTTATTTGTCGTCTTAATTTTCTAACAAATTGACTTCCACGTCCCTTTCTTCGAAGCATTTGTAGAAACGTTCGAAAACTTTGAAAGTATAATTGTATTGTTTTTCTCCACTTCATCAAGTAATGTTTGCGAAAAAATTGGGACTTCTCTTTCGACTCATTCTCCTAGGTGTTTTCGTGTCGATCCCGAATTGTCAATGAATAAGAGTTCCACGCGGAAAAATGGCACGATTTTCATGGTTGAAAAATTCTGAATAATCAAATGGAACTCTATATAAAGATATTTTAAATGCAACCAATATCATCTTGTCGAATAAAAATGATTTCGTAGAAAATGATTATTGATAATAAGAGATTTAAAGATTGCTTAAATTACATTTGATTTTCACTCTTTTAAATATTTTCACCAAGATCATTTTCATAATGTTTAGTATCATATGGCAAAAATGAAAACTATCTGATTCCTGAAAATGGTTTAATGTTTGCGTATTTCTATGTCATAATGACTTAAGACGTCTTAGTTTAGGATATTCTTAAGACAGCTTTGATAGACACCTTAAGATAATCTTCGGATGATCTTAAAATTTTCTTAAGATACGCCTTGGGAAATTTCTTATGAACAATCTAAGGCGATTTTCTAAAGCATGCCTGCAAGCGAAAAACATAATTCAAATTCAAGATAAGCAAATTCGATTTAAAAAGGATATGTTTGGGGGTATTTTTTGCGAAAATTATTTTGTATTTTTCAATGTTGTTTTCCGGGGTGGAGGAGGGGTGAAAACCTCTTATTCATTGGTGAAGTTTACATAATTGTTTCTTATGTTGGCAACCAGAAAATGTATTAAAATTTGTATGGTTATTTGTATATAGATTAGCATTTTCACTCGTATGCAGACGTCACCGGTGAAGGGTTGAAAAATTTGGGTTTATACTCGGCGCTTACGGTCTCTGAGCAGGAAGGAATCTTATCGTGCCACACCTGCTGTGACAAGGGGCCTCGGTTTTTGCTGTCTTATTCGAAGGACTGCCCCATTTAGTCACCCCATACAATCCAGGGGAACTGAGGACCTATTCTATGCCAGATCTCCACAGTACGTAATTTGTGTAGTATGTGTATGGAATTTGCGTAGTTTCAGTATGGAATTCAAATGTGTGAATGTGGTAGGCTGGAATTTATACGAAATCTATAGATCTAAGCATAGTACATAAAAAGCGAAGTCATGTTTGAGAACACGAGGACAAATAAATCACTTGACGAAAAATTTCCATAAATTAGAACATGGCAGATTGGACTTGTTTTTATTGGGAGGTGCTGACACCAGCTGGTGTGAGTACATTCCTCTAGTCAACTTTATCTCAAGTTATGTCTCAATAACATTTCATTTTGCGATGTCTCGAATGTTAGTAGTTTGTTACCTCTCTCTTTGAAAAATCAAACAGATCGTGATTTACCTAGCACATTGGTTTTTCTAATAATAACTTCTTTACGCTGACTGCAAAAGAACTACAATTATAAAACAACTTATAAAACCACTTACTTAAACACTACGTTTCTGACAAGAAAAAAATCAAATTGTATGAAGTATATACAGGATATCTAAAAAAAAAAAAAAAAGTCTAATCACGCCAGCTACATGTAGCCAAAAATAGAAACCCAGGATTTACATGTATTGTTCATCAGATTTACGATATGACTTTTTTCCTGGAGATAGTGAACAATACAAATCCATCATTTTCATACATGTAATTACATTTCAGCTAATTTATTGTACAGGTTAGTAAATGTTCGATTGTGTGATATTTGCACCTGTCGTCTTTTGGTTACATATTTACAAATTTATGATGATCATCCATGAAAAATCATTCCTAAGCAAAAACGTACAAAATATTTTTGATTTTTTTAATATTTCATATACAATATATATATATGTTACCGAGCAGTAAGGCTGATGATGGTTTTCGTAGTTTATTTAGACATTTAAAGGCATTGACCTATAATACAAAGAAATGTATAAGTTCTAGAGAAATAGTATAACATTAGAATCACAATTACAAAAAGTCACCTACAGTTAACAATTGACGAAGCGTTATACTTTATCAAAAAAATGTACATGAATTCTGTAAACAATTTAAATTAAGATCTTACAGAAACAAATTATCATTTCAAGTTTGACTGTAAAAATACAATAAAGTATATACCTCACAATCAAAATTATAACTGATATCAACTTTTATATGGTAATGAAACATAATTTAAATATAGAATTTACATACCATAAGATGAAGAAACCCCGGATCAGTATAACTCTTCCACAACGTATTACTGCTCTGATTTAACTATAAAACCCGGTAACTTTATACTAAAAGTGAAACTCTCTTATTGGACAAAGAAAACTGAAGTGACCAATGAAATGAAAGGACCAATAAGAAAACAGAATAAGACTTTACTCAGCAAATTCAATCCGAATATTGGTCAACTTTAGTAAATGAAAATTGGAATTCAATTTAATTGGTGAAAAAATAAAATAAATACATATAGAAAATAGATATTCGTACTATCACATACTCCCCCCCCAAAAAGTTAATCTGTCCTCAGATTAATATAATAAATACATGTAAAAATATACACAATGAACATAAATATATACACATTTAAACTACAAAGAATAAGAGTCCACCAAATTATAAGCACCAATGATCTGTACAGTACATTCAAAATCACTTAAAAATAGGCTTCAGTTCCATCCTGTTAACATTCTTTATTCCTGCGGAATTACTATTTTCAAGTTTCACACTGTATACAGAATTACATGGTTTGTCAACAATGGTGTACACTTCTGATTTCCACTTATCCTGTATTTTGTCTCGTCCTTTGAGTCCTCTGTTTCGTAAATACACACGGTCACCGATCTGCAGTTCATTTTCGTGTTTTCCCGCATCGTGTCTCTGTTTCCTGTCATCTTCATTGCGGCGAATTTCTGCTTTCGCTCTGTTGTACGCAAATGACAACTTTTCGGAGTGTAGTTCAATCCAGCGATCGAAATTGATACTTGTATCGCTCGTTGAAGAAAGATTGGTTCTTCCTAGTAGGAAATCTATCGGTAGATTCGGTTCGCGTCCATACATTAGAAAGTACGGTGAGTATCCTGTCGATGCATGAGGAGTAACATTATATGAAAAAACGACTTCCTTGATGTATTCTGGCCACCGTCTCTTTCTCGCTGGGGGTAGAGATCTAAGTAAATCATGTAATGTCCTATTGAATCGTTCACACTGGCCATTACCCTGTGGATGGTAAGCAGTTGTTCGCGTCTTCTTAATACGATACAGAGCACAAAGTTGTTGAATAATCTCTGCCTCAAAACACTTCCCTTGGTCAGAATGAATGCGCTTGCATACTCCAAATTTAAAGAATAACTCATTTACTAATGTTTTAGCTACAGTCTGTGCTGTCTGATCTCGTGTAGGAACTGCTATTGTCCACTTTGAAAATACGTCTGTCATCACTACCACATTTTCAAATCCCTGCGCTTTTTCTAACACGGAAAAATCTACAGCGACGCACTCCAGTGGTTCTGACGCAGTAAGGTGTCCCATACTGGTATGTACTTTGGGAGGCGGAATCTTGGAAACTGCACAACGTTCACACCTTTTGCAATAGTTCTTAATGTCCATAAACATTTGCGGCCAATAACAGCGTTGTCGAATCATGTTAAATGTTCTTTCAATGCCTTGGTGTCCATTATGATCATGGAGACTTTCCAACACCAAATCTTTTACACATCCCGGAAGTAAAATCTGTGTAAGGTCACCTAATTTCGGATCTTTGATTTTTCGATGAATAACACCGTCAATAACATCCATATGCTTAAGCTGTCTCAATAACACTTGAACTTTTTTACTTTGTTTCCGAAAAAAACTCGGTTTCGGGACAGTTTTTCCTTCAATGAACTCTTTGCATTTGTTGATCACAGAGTCTTTTGATTGCATGTCCTTCAATTCGGAATTGGAATACGTAGGAAAAGTATCTGCATGTGAAACATCCGTAGACTCTATAAAAATTGCAGAAGACTGTGCTACTTTGATTTCCGAAGGAATCACAGATCCATGAATACATTCACTTAGAATGTCCATACTGTCCATACACAATCGTGATAAAGCGTCAGCGTTGGCATTCTGTTTTCCTGGTCTATACTTAATTTCAAAATCGAAATCTGCAAGTTGTGCCGCCCACTTCTGTTCATATGCACCAAGTTTTGCTGTAGATAAATATTTCAGAGGATTGTTGTCTGTTAGTACAATGAATTTGTTTCCCAGTAAATAATCCCTGAATTTCTCGGTGACACTCCACTTAAGGGCTAATAATTCCAACTTGAGACTACTCATGTTCTTAGCTGACTTTTCATTTGGTCGTAATGTTCTACTAGCGTATGCAATCACAACAGTACGTCCATTTTGAATCTGAGATAACACAGAACCTAGACCATGCGCACTGGCGTCAGTTTCAACAATGAAAGGCGATGAGAAGTCCGCATATCCTAATAAAGGTGCAGTAGACAAGACAGTCTTTAACTTTTCAAAAGAACTTTGACAGTCACGTGTCCATTTTTCACCAAACTTTGATTTTGGGTGTTTAACGTTGGCCTTGGAGAGTTCTAGTAAGGGTTCCGAAATTTGAGAGAAGTTCCTAATAAATCGGCGGTAATATCCCGCAAATCCAAGAAATGACTTTAATTCTTTCACAGTTTCCGGTACTTTCCAGTTTTTGATGCACTTGATTTTATCCTCGTCTGTGGATATTCCATCTTTGTTCACTACATGGCCCAAGTATTTCACAGATGACTGAAAGAATCTACACTTGCGCATTTTCAGTTTTAATCCATGCTTGCGGAGAATAGTAAATACTTTGTCAAGGCGGTCAATGTGTTCACGCAGTGTTGTAGAATACACGATAATATCATCCAAAAACACTAACAACGTATTGAACACCTCTTCGCGGAAACAATGCTGCATTAAGCGTTGGAACGTCGCTGGTGCGTTTGTTAACCCGAATGGCATTCTGTTGAACTCATACAGTCCAAATGGAGTGGTAAAAGCGGTTTTCTCTCTATCTTCGTCAGCAACTGGTATTTGGTTATATCCCGATGTGAGGTCCATAGTTGAAAACATAGACGATCCATGTAGAACATCAAATGTTTCTTCCACTCTGGGTAGCGGGTATTTGTCCTTGACTGTTTTCTCGTTGAGTTTACGATAGTCTACACAAAGACGTAGCGAATTATCCTTCTTGCGCACAAGTACTATAGGGGATGCAAATGGACTGGTACTCTCGCGGATAACGTTATTCTGAAGTAACTTGCGAATGTGCTGTTTTACTTCCTCGAATTGGGACGGAGCAATGCGCCTGTACTGTTGATAAATCGGAGTGTTGTCAATTAGGCGGATGTGATGTTTCACGGTACTTGTACAGCCAATGTCATCATCATTCTTGGAGAAAACATTACTGTGTTTGCGGAATAAAGCGGTGATAAGCGACTTTTCTTCATTACTGCAATCAAGTCGAAAAAGATCGTCTGGTAATTCAAACTTCGCATCAGATGACGTAATTTCCGAATTTTCACAGTTTTGTTCAATGAAAACCTCTTCAACGTTTCCCACACGATTAAATCCAAGATCGAAATGTTCAATTTCACATTTTGACACAGTCCCGATCATTGTACGAGGTTTCACATAAATATCCTCATCTCCAATATTAGCAACACGAACCCACATTCGTCCTTTTTCCATATTGCTACATGTGTTCACTGTGCGGAAATTCCTATGTAAGTGTGCGCCATTGGTTAAAGGGTTTATAACAAAGTCACCGTTGACATGCGGTCCTGTACAAGGGATAACTACAGCGGTATTTGCGGGAATACAAAGCGGTACCGTTCCAATTACTCTAGCAACACCACAAACAGACTTTTGTTCACTCAGTTTTTCTGACGCAACTGCTTCACATAAAATGCCATCAGTGCCAACATCATTAAGAATGTCTCTGCACTCACTGAGAATGTTCATTCCGATTATTCCAGGAACACCGATTTTACGTTGTCTGGTACTCTCGTCACTAGAGTCCTTCACTATTAAGAATCCACGCTGCGGTATAACTATTCCATTGTAATTGATGTCAAGTTCAATGTAGCCAACGTAAGGAATTGTAAGTCCATTAGCAGCTTTAAGTTGTAACTGACATGTAGAATTCAAAGTTTTTCCAAGCGGCTCTATGTAATTCCGATAAAATGATTCCGTAATTGTCGAGACCATGGAACCAGTATCGATCAAGCAAGTTATACTCGAGTTTAAAACATTGATGTTCGTTAGTGGACACTGTCCCACAATACGACTTGATAACGAAGAGTCCTGTAAACTGCCATCTATTAACGGACCCGTATCAATAGATGCTACTTGTTTTCCGAATCATTGTTGTTTGGCCTAACACGACAGAATCTCTTTACATGGCCCAGTTTTCCGCACTTGAAACACTTCGGACGGTGACTATTACGGCGTTCCGTAGAATGCTGTCCGGTACCTCTATCTTTCACAAAGTTGGTCAGTGAATCAATCTGCCGTTGCTGCGCATGAATGATTTTCAACAGCTGGTCTGCAGTGGACGAATCCTGTGTCTGGACATTTAAATTCGGCTGATCGCTGATCGTCTGTGGCGGCTTGCTTTCTGGAAGTCTCGACGGAGTGTTCGAATTGTTTTGCGTAGTTTCTTCTTCACTGTATAAAATAATTTCATCCCGTAATGTATAGAATTCGATGTGACCGTATCTACTTCTTAGTATCCGTTTCGCCTCTTTGCGCATGAATGAATCGCATAACCCGTTCGCAAAACGTTCACAGAGGGTGCGCTGTTTGTCCGGGAACACACTGCAGTCTTTCTTAATAACCTTTTGAAATAAATCCAAAAGCGCATATGAATAGGTTCGAATGCTTTCACCTTCCCTTTGGTGTCGCTCAAAGAAACGCTGTTGTAATGTAACGACGCTTTCTGGATTTCCGAATGCTGTCCGTAAACAGTCCAGTATTGCCACAGGGTCATGACGAATGTCCTGTCTGTATTTTACTTCGTCCTTAGCCTGCCCTTCCAAGTGTGTAAAAATGAGATCGACTTTTTGCGCATCTGTTCTTTCGCGAGCTGCAAATGCCAATTCCAAATCATCAATCCAATCATCAATTGAGGGATCGTTTTCAGATTTAGGTCGACCGGAAAAAACTTTTATTTTTCGACTTTCTGGAATGAACGTGTGTTTTTCAATGATATTTGGCTTAGATTGTTTCTCTTGTAAAAGTTCTTGCTCTAATTCGTAAACACGATTTTGAAGTTCTTTCTTGTTCATTTTCGGCCCGTGTAGACTCTAAACAAAGTTCACTGACGAGTCAACCATACAGTTGGTGCCTAGCTGAGCTGAGTAAGGTTCACATAGCTCAGGTAGATGGTACATGAGTGGAATTCATTGCACGGAGTTTCTCTGGAATGTAATTTCCGTAGCCAATGCCTGTTGATGGTATTTTTCGCAGCGCCAAGATGTTACCGAGCAGTAAGGCTGATGATGGTTTTCGTAGTTTATTTAGACATTTAAAGGCATTGACCTATAATACAAAGAAATGTATAAGTTCTAGAGAAATAGTATAACATTAGAATCACAATTACAAAAAGTCACCTACAGTTAACAATTGACGAAGCGTTATACTTTATCAAAAAAATGTACATGAATTCTGTAAACAATTTAAATTAAGATCTTACAGAAACAAATTATCATTTCAAGTTTGACTGTAAAAATACAATAAAGTATATACCTCACAATCAAAATTATAACTGATATCAACTTTTATATGGTAATGAAACATAATTTAAATATAGAATTTACATACCATAAGATGAAGAAACCCCGGATCAGTATAACTCTTCCACAACGTATTACTGCTCTGATTTAACTATAAAACCCGGTAACTTTATACTAAAAGTGAAACTCTCTTATTGGACAAAGAAAACTGAAGTGACCAATGAAATGAAAGGACCAATAAGAAAACAGAATAAGACTTTACTCAGCAAATTCAATCCGAATATTGGTCAACTTTAGTAAATGAAAATTGGAATTCAATTTAATTGGTGAAAAAATAAAATAAATACATATAGAAAATAGATATTCGTACTATCACATATATATATATATATATATATATATAAGAAATGAATAACGGTTTTCAGTGAACATGGCGTTATGAACTGCTATTGCTCTGGTGTCATATTCTATGATGCGCGTTAGGAAATATCACAGCAGAGCAATTGCAGTTCATAACGCCATTTTCACTGAAAACCGTTATTCATTTGTTATATTTGCATTTTGCCTTTCCCTTCGTGGACCCCTGTCTGTGTCCTTGGCATTGCGGGTATAGAGTAAATATAGAACACAACATGTTTTTTGGAAATTTGAAATATTTTTGTTTTTAATATGTTGAACTTCAGTTATGAAAACTTTTCATAAAGAAATAATTCTACAGTTCTTTTTAAAGAAAAGAAAACAGTTTTATAACTTCGTCATAGGGACTATATTATGTCGCGCGGTTAACGTACTGACGAGCAAGATGGCTACTTGAAGTTGAACGTGCAATATTTTATTTTTTAATATATATGAGAGTAGGGTGGGGGGTGTCTGGTGTTATATTTGACCCTACCTTGAAAAATTTTCATGCCCCATGCCGTATTTCTTTTTGTTGACGATGATTGATGAGATTCATAATACTGTTGTAATTTTTGTCTGGAAACATGGAGAAATCGCTTTTCAGGGCCAGCAGCAGGGGTTCATGGTGTCATGGTGTCGCAAAATCGGGGAAAGCTGGTTTTGACAGTTCTTGCTTCATTTTGTCACCCCCAGAGTTGTGGGGTCGGGTTTTTTCTCCATTCCTTCCTTACTGTCTTTGAAAATATTGGTTTTACCCGGAGAAGCGACTTCGAAGTCTCCATACACGCTACCTGCATCCATCGTCGGAAGATCAAAGCAGACGAACAAAGTATATTAATACCCGGATTTCACGTCATCATTTGCGCTATTTCCCTCTCTTTTTAAACGTACGAGTATTTTCATTTCAAAATAACCCTAAACAAATCAGTTTCACTTAAATAATGTTTCATTTATTTTTTTTACAGGTGTTCATTTATTTATTTTTTTATCTACGCAGGCTATAATTAAAATATTGGGTTTCCCCTTATGTATTCATACGCACTTACTTCCGGAAAAAGGAAGAGTTATCTTTCTTTTTGAATCTGGAATTTTACTATTTTATGCTTTTTTGTTGATTTGTCGTCTACAGAAACAGTTATTTTTAATACAATATATTAAATTGCTTAAACTTTAATTTGAAAATCATAACGGGGTTTTATTTGACAAATGAAAATAACATTTTTGCAAATTGAAAGAAGTAAACACTTCAAAAAATCATTTTATTAAAATTTCCATATATAAGCATTTCATTGTTACTAATATATTGACTGTGAATTTGCTCTCCAGTTGGAAAAAAGCAATTGCGTTCATAGTGGATCAATTGAAAAAAGCAATTGCGTTCATAGTGGATCAATTGCGCTTCATAGTGGTATGAACGCAATTGGTAAGGCAAGGTTCGTAACAGAGGGAAACAGTGGATATGCAAATATATATATATATATATGTGTGTGTAGATAGATGTGTGTGTGTGTAGATAGATAGATATATGTGTGTGTGTGTGTGTAGATAGATAGATACATATTTTTGTGTATAAAAAGTTCAAACTGAACCTAATTGTTTTTATATAACTCTGCAGTTTACCCTCACATATCATTTACATAGGAAGCATCAAAACCTTATGTCAAGAATCATTTTTGCGCAAGTGGCGTATCGGGCGTTAGTTTGTTTTATATGATTTATACCCATCGTACATCTACTATGAGATGTAAGAAATAACTATTTTAAAATTAATCAGTCATTTTTAACACCGCTGTATTGTTAGCCGAACTGTTCCTTAAATCAAGAAGTTTCACGGAAATAAAATACATTCTTTGATATTGAAAACAGTATGTTCAAATATGTTAATTCTAATGAATGTGCTGAGAGTGACACGTGACGATAATAAAACGTATATATTTACATATCCCATGTTTTTGCCTTTGATATCTTTACGAGTTGTAATGATGGCCATTTGCTCATGAATGCGTATGTATCTTAATAAATATATTACGTCCGTTTTAACGTCTGTGAATTCCAGCAGAAATGAATGTAAATATAAGAAATAAACTTTTTTTGGAGGGGGTATATACAAGGATATCAACTTCAACACTTCACGCTAACGCGCTTCATGAATCATGGCCGGCGTGAAGCTTTGTAGTTCATGTATTTTCTAAAATGAAATTTATTTCTTAATCAAAAGCAAATGGTAAGGACGGGTGTCAGTGAATGTTCTTCTACATAGGATCTGTCATCACTAAGCGATCAATATCCTGTACAGTCATAAACGACATAGCTCCCACTACTGGTCATGAAATCGCGTGCTCTTATTCAGGCCCATGCTGACCACCACAATTAGTACATGAATTGTAAAGGTATTCTCTCAAATGCAACAGGTCACATTGAGGACACATTTTAACAAATTAGTTATGTTGAAGCATTGGTTAATTGATGCTGTATCTAAGGTTTTTTTTATTATCATTATTATTTATTGTAGGATTCTTTTTTTTTGTTTTTTGGCGGATATAAAATTTGACATATTTTCGCGATTTCCAAAGATTCGACAAAATAAATATCGATAAATTTAAGCAAGCCATGCATGATCAAGAAAGATGAAAAGGTGGAATATAACAAGTAGTGATCAATCTCATAACTCTCATAAGGAATACAAAATAGAGAGTTAGACAAAAACGGAGGAGTAAGCATCCCATGTCGAGCATCCCGCCGTAAGCCCTACATCTTGATCAGGTAAATGGAGCAATCCGTACCAGTCAGAATCAGTGTGCCAAGAACGACGTCACAACCGGTATGAAACACGTCATACCTGACCATATGACAGGTTGTACTGGCAACTCGCGATCGGTATATGGTAAACGGTCACTGGAAAATAGTTTTTTTCCGCTCAATGAAACAGTGAGAGATAGGCTTTGTGAGTACTATATTGTATCAATATTCTTACCTTAATAGATTTGCTATTCCTTCAGTATGTATTCAGCTTGAACGTTTGAGTATACTTCTTTAAACGAAAAGATTTATTAGCAAAGAAGTATTCAACAGTAGCTTAAATTTAAGGACCAGAATCGTTTTCTGAGGCGAATGAAAAGGTTTGAAAGATCATCAACACCTCAAATAAAGCGTCAAAAACACCTGTATCACGTAAAATGGGGTAAATATGCAGTACATATTTTAAAGGATCGGGCAGCCATCAACAAGTTTACTTATGAAAACGGACATCAGAAAATTCAGTAACTTAAGGACTTTGCAGAAAGGGAAAGGGCTGTTCATGGAATGTGGAAAAAAATCGTTAACCTTCCGGAAATTAAAGTTTGATGTTTTTTTTTTTCATTAAACTGATTCTGATAATCCAAAGATTTATCCAGAAAATAAATATAATTAAATAAAAACCCATTATGTCTGCATGTTCATAGAGAAAATGGCGTGGATAATCAAAGGATTTATAACCGGAAGTGATTGAAAATTGCTGATGGAAAATGGGGCCCCCTTGGAATAACAGCAAGATCGGATGATCACTTTTACAGCGAATGAATTATATGAAGAGTCGTGATTGAACTGCATGCAAGAACGATAAGGTTGAAATTTTTGGGGAACTAAAAGCAGATTTTCTTGAACGTATTGAATTGATTGATTGATTGATTGTTGTTTTCCGCCACACTCAACAATTTTTCAGTTATCTGGTGGCGTCCAGTTTTTATTGGTGGAGGAGAGAACCTAGATACAATGTACCTGGGAAGAGACCACCGACCTTCCGCAAGTAAACTGGCAAACTTTCTCACATATATCGGCGCGAGTGAGATTCAAACCCGCGCCGACTAGAGGTCAGAGGCCCTGTGGTTTTCAGCGCGATGCTCTAACCACTCGGCCACGGAGGCCCCTCCTTCGAACGTATTGAAAGAGCCGTGACAAAGTGAAATTCCTTTTAAACTAATCATCACCTGGGACCATGCTTGATTGATTGCTATCCTTGAGTCAATCTGGACATTGACCTCGGAAGGATAAATCCTTTTTGAAATTGCAGGACTTCATGATAAACACCAGTCAAAGGACCTGGTTCTCAAAGAGGCGTACAAATGGGTGTAAGTTAGACCTTCTGACTAAGTTATGCCATCATTTAAACGGGCTTAAATTGCGTTTTAGAAAACGATATGAGACTGGGTTTAAATGTCAAAAACCTTTGAACCTCTTGGTGAGTTCTAATTAAGCATGCGTAGATCACGTTTTATTTGCTTTAGGGACTATTATTACATGAAGCGGATCAATAATCTCTCTCTTTCTCTCTCTCAAAATATATCTTAATAAAGTAAAACTGATAGAATAATAATAATAATACTTTATTTCGAGAAGGTGACCTGATTAGTGCTTGCCGTATTCTTCCCTGGAGCCTTCCAGTTGATACGTACAATTATATAAACAAATAATCACTTAAAAATCCCACAAGCATGAACACAAGTGTATGTACCAAACTCCAGTCTATACCACTTACAAATAATTGAATATCATTATTAAACAATCACAATATCTAATTCATGTATTCTAGATTGCAGTTGAAAGACATAAATGTATAGAATTTATATACGAGAAGAAACCAAATCATGCTAAAATTGTAGTACGGCAGTTATAATTATATTAATGATGTGTTTCTCTACGTTATATAGCGAATTTCTGCGGACATTCTATACAAAAATTCACTATAAACGTAATTTTTTCTATAGCGAATTCATAATTCAAATTCGTTATAAAACTGATCTGTTCTCAGTGTACATGTATATGAATTGCATAAGAAAGCACCATTCGATATACATGCATTTGTATTGTCACTAAAAAAATTAAAGCTTATATTTTCAAGAGGAAATATTTTTATACAAGACATATACACACTTATTCATATATAATAATTCATTTTGATGGATTGTTGTACTGAATTAAAAATTATTGTCAAATACACTTCAAACACGCATGTAAACAACAGTCGACAAAACATGCTCGAGGCATACAAACAATCTATGTCTTTTGAAAATATTTGTCAATAGCAGACTGTATAGTCATTTTGTTAATAGATTTCTTGACATCACAAAGTTTAGAAAAAGAAGTGTAGGGAATGTTTTCTCTTGTTTTCAAATAACTGCCTCTGACAGATTTAGATAATGCATTTCCGTGTCCAAGGACTCAACGTCACTCTCGACACTTTCGTGACTGGTATCATCGCCTAAAATATCCTGCGCTATTTCATCCTCTGATCGTGTTTGTACAGTCACAGCGATTTTATCAATGTTCACATAATCATCAAATGATAATGCAATGCCTACAAATTTCGCCACAAGCAACACTCATGGAATAGTGTCCTCTTCTGCAAATTCACCGGCCTCTGGGTTAGCAAGTTCAGTATCGAATCAGCCCTTATTAAATCAGTTAACAATGCCAGTCTAACGTCTGACTGACATCATTTCATGTCGTCTGGTGAATTCTAATTGCCAATAATACCTGTTCTACAGGTGCACTTTCTTTTCATCACACTGAAATTAATTATGTGCTCTTATAAGGGATCTGTTTTAAAACCATTCAATTAAAACTTTTGTAACACTAACTGATTTCTAAACACGATTAATTACACCTAAGTATATTTGACCGCGACATCTTTCTTAGGCCGTCCGCCCCTTTCAATTTCTTGTAGATTTTCATATTTTGTCTCTGACATATGGCTTTCCGCTTTCTACTAGGACATTGTAAGTTGACTCAAAGAAATATGTGACCTGAGCCGTTCTCAGTTTGTGAACACAGCTCTTAGCCCTACTCGTCAGCACAGAACAAGACTGAAGAAAAAACAATATGAACATTTTGTTAAGTGAAATATTTTAGAATTTTTGTATGTTTTATTAATTTTGTGTTGAATTTTTATCATTGGCTTATAACAATCATTTTCCAAGAAAATGAAGACGGGGAATATGTTTTGTACCTGAGAGTTGAACCCGGGTCGTCCAGTTAAAAATCAGTCCATCATACCACACAGTTATCGCAAAAAACGTTGCATCGGGGCTTTAAACAAGAACAGATAACGAGTGTACAATAAAATAAAATTTAAATTTGATTAACAACCATCGCAAATAATATCCCAATGTGCTTGCTAAACGTATGTGTAGAAAATTACCAACGGCATAGAAAATTACCAAATCAATCTGTAGATAAACAGTATTTCAAATTAGATCATTTTAATTTTATGCTAAAACTATAGACTTATTTGATAATGATTCCAATCGACTCAGACTGAAAACTTGCATTATTAATAGCAGAAAATTGCTATATTTTGTTAACAGATTTTCTTTAAATGTTGACAACAAAAAAGCTCTCTGGGCAGATATAATAATGCAAAACATTATCATATAATATTTAATGGAAGAAGATGAAACGGCCAAAATAACTAACAATATTTAATCTCGCAATTTCTATAGAAAATAAAAATAAGAGACATGGGCAGACATGGATCTCTACGTCCCATGTCGAGAGGTCACACCCGCCCTTAGCTCTACATTCCGACCAGGTTAACGGAGCAATCCGCAGTCAAAATCAGTGTGTCAAGAACGGCCTAAAACTTAGTACGAAACACGCCAGACAGCATTTGACATAATGGAAAATTGTAATGGCAAACTATATCGTTATAACGACCATAAAACTTGCGAAATGCTGACTTTGGACAAGACTGTACAAACCCCTGTCACAGAAACGTCTTTGTCAGTAGCCCGCCTTGATTTAAAAACTGATCATATACAGAACAAGCTCTTGCGTATCGAATCAGTTTGGAGATATAAACTCTATATGCTTGTGATGATGGAATATTGCCACATAGATAAGGGAGGTTGACGATGAAGAGCTTGAAATCATCCCGTTCGTCATAAAGTTGAGTTGTTAGTTTGCCGCCTGCATCTATTTTCAGTAAAGTATCTAAGTACGAATCAGATGTGGAATGTGGAAGACTATGTGATGTCTTTTATTTCAAGTTCACTGGGATATATCGAATCGACATATGAATGAAAATGATCATTGTTAATAGATAAAATGTCGTTAATTTATGTAAATGTCGAATTGAAGGTCACAACAAGAATTTTGTTCTGATGTAGATGCTTTTGAATGAATTCTGCTTCATAAGAATATAAGACAGGTCATTTAACAAAGGAGCACAAAGGAGACGGTTGGGAGACCTGATCACCAACGACTACGAAGATACTGTGAATGAGGAACTCTAGCATCTTTTTAATATCAACTTCAGAGTACTTGTGCCTGGAGTCATAGTGGTGTTTAACAAAATAAATTTTGGGATGGCCGATCACTAGATATGAATTTTTCTTTTTACCATCTTTGTTGACGAAGCAACTGCCTATGATGTCAAAAAGTCTAGTCTTTAATTCATCGTGAGGTATGGTCGTGTAAAGTGTTGTAAAATCATGTTTTAATGTTGTTAATTTGAGAAACGTTTTGTGATTTCGAATTCACTAAAAGTTCTTTCGAATTTTTTAAATAAATCCACAGAAAAGTCTAATGTATGTGTGGAGGGGTCCTTATTTTATGACACTTAAATTGTAAGATGTTAAGAAATAAGATATCATTTTTTAGTGTTATTGGGATATGACATGAAGTGGGTAGGTTATCAGATCTACTATAAGGCGCTATACATCGGATGTGATCAGGTTACAACTTCATGTATATCCTAATAACATCTTATATCTTATAGTTATAGTTCTGTTTCGATTTGTGATGTTCTTATCAAGTTTCCATACTTGTGTATCGTACAACAGAAGATCGTAACAACACAAGATGTAGTTCGTTATTTTTTCATGGAATAACTAATTGGGATCAATATCTAGGAGAATATAAAATATAAATATTTATGTTAGAAGCAATAAGAAAATGATACAAATGTAGAATGAAGATAATTTATAGCGTCAATTCAAAAAGAGCTGATTTGAATAATTTGATAAGCGGTATGAAAAGTACATCGTGTGAACTTGATGTTTTCCCTACAGAGATCCTTAAGGCCTACTTGGACTCTATGTTACCCCATATTACCAAACTAGTAAACTTATCGTTAGCTAAGGGACTCTTTCCAAGCACTTACAAGCATGCCGTAGTCAAACCATTGCTTAAGAAGCCAGGTCTTGAACTCGAGCTTTCCAACTATAGGCCTGTCAGTAATTTGTCATTCTTATCAAAGCTTATTGAGAAAGCTGTGCTACTACGACTTAATGCCCATACTGATGCCAACAACTTGCTACCGGCTAATCAGTCTGCATACCACCGAAATCATTCATGTGAGTCAGCCTTACTTAGGTTAGTAAATGATTTATTAGCCGGCATGGAACACCAGAAAGTGACTGCCATGATTGCTATTGACCTTAGTGCCGCGTTCGACACAGCAGATCATGTCATACTAAAAGACGTTCTGAAGGTCCAGTATGGTCTACAAAACTCAGCGGCTGCCTGGATTAATTCCTACCTGAGAGATCGCACGTGCAGCGTTAGAGTTCAGGAAGCTGTCTCCACTCCACGTCCTCTCACCTGCAGTGTCCCCCAAGGAAGCTGTCTCGGACCTTGGCTCTACCTTGCTTACGCTGGAACACTCTTTGATGAGATACCACCATCTATATCTGTGTTTGGCTTTGCAGATGACCACATTGCTAAAGCAACCTTTACACCAGGAACACATGAAGAACAGGCTACCATAGGAAACTTAGAAAGATGTGCATTTACTATCAACCACTGGATGAACGCCAACAAAATGAAAATGAATCCAAAACATGAGTGCTAAGCTCGTACTTCAGTTGAGCAAATTTGACAGCTCCAAAAAAGCTTTGTATGAACTACATTGGCTTCCAATCAAAGCAAGAATCGAATTCAAACTTCTGACAATGATGTACAAATGTTCAACAAATGAAGCACCAATTTACCTAACTGAACTTCTAGCAAGACACACTGCACATAGGCATGGTTTACGGTCATCGACAACGACATACAGCAACTATACTGTGCCTTTCAACAGAAGAAAGACTTTCGGCGACAGGAGCTTTAGCACTGCTGGGCCAAAATTGTGGAACTCTCTGCCAACCAATATCAGGCACTCCAATTCATTGGAAAAATTTAAGAACAGTCTCAAAACGCACATGTTCTGCAACTTTTATGACTATTTTTAAAGGAAATATTTATGCACGAACTTTCTTAAAAGGAGTATTTTACTTTCTTGGCAATAAAAAAAAAAAAAAAAAAAAAAAAAAAGTTTTTATTTTGTAATTTCTTAGCGTTGATTCTTAATTTCTGTGTATATCTTAGTGTAAATACTGTACATATTTAGATATCACATACTATTATGTTTTATTCGTTTTAGTAACAATATTCATACGTATAGTTGTTTTTTACTTCTTATACCCTTGTATTTTATTGTGTTGCAATGGATTTTATTATTCATGTACAACGCCATAGAATATGTATTTCATATATAGTTTTGGCGTTTAATCAAATTAACAAGTTTCAAGTTTCAAGTTTCAAGAAGAGCTGAGTAAAATTCATTCGGTGAATCGGTGATGGAGAAACGGTGGCAATGGCCTCGCTTATTTGAAGTTGATAACAAAAATTTCGACAGAAATTCAGGGTATCTAAGAGAGCTAACGGAGGGTAAATGGATCAAGTTGACATTAAGCTCTAGGTCGGGTGTTTGCAAGGAAAGAACAGCATGTTCATCCATTAGGTCTATACAGATTTAAACGTAGTGCAGGCCTGCCTGCCTAACTGAAGAACTACGAAAAACGTACGGAAGACGTACAAAACTCTGGGCTATATACATCAAAACTAATATGATTTTCTGATTAAATATGTTCCATATATCTCATAAACACTGAAACGTTTGGTAATAAGTTTTAAAGTGTATTTCTTAAGCTCTGTATGGGAAACTATTTTTCCACTTAAACGGCCTAGCGCTAGAACGGCAACTCGCATAAATTGTCATTCCTACAAATAAGCTGTTCATTGGGTCAGTATTTTTCCTTTGGCTAAAAGATCAGAACATTGTTTCAAAACTGTACCTAAAACTGTGAATAAGTAATGTTTTGAAGATTAATTGATAAATAATTATTTTATATATTTTATTGTGTATAATGTATAAAAAGAACTATTAGCCATAGTTATGAATTCAATAATCAAAAATCAAATTATTTCTTGTATATTTTAGTCTTTGAATTAATTCATAACCATGTGTCCAGATCCTACGACATGGGCGTACCTAAATGGAAGCACTTAGATAATGTACATCATATAATTGAATAATTGTATAGTAATCCAAGTTCAGGCGAGCCTTTTGGTGGAGAAATGGCTGTACCGCACTACACCTAGACTACTTACAAAACCTCTCTCAAGGAAAAAATACATTTACATTATAAATTTTATTTCAAATATATATATATATATATATATATATATATAAATCAATTGATTGTCAGGCAACTACATTTATACACACTTACTTCTAAGTGCCACCATATTAAAATAAAAAAAAATCTAACACATATTTAATTTATAGCAGGTTTCCTTCTGGGTTTCTTATTTGGAATGGTAATAGTTTTTGCTGCTCTCACCCGTTTAAGTTGACCAGTTTTTTAAAGCAATTTTGAGAGTGGCCGGAATATTGAAGAGAGCGTTCACTGAAATTTGAAGTTTAGACTGATTTTGATATTTGAAAAATTTTATCAAAAGTTTAGCGCGTTGCTCGTTGGTCATTGCAAGCCAAGCAGAATAACAAATGAATAAATATCTGTAAAATTCGAAACTCTCTCTACCATGTAATGCCCCCTAATGTCCGAAAGCTGGCTGTCATGAATTTCTCTTATGAGTTCAACTAATTGTGGTAATTTTGATATCCTCTAATCCCCTAGATTTTTGAATCTGGAATTCATGTTTTCACAATCGTTATTTTTCCAAAGCAGAGATACGTTTTTATGCTTCTGCCTGGGTTCAAAAACATTAGCGTTAAGAAATGGAAATACTTTCTCAGAGAGATAAGACTTGCAACTTGCAAATTCTTCCAGAATCTCTTGTTCCCTTTCCAAATAAGAAACCCTGTCTTCTGCACTGAGAAGACCTGTTTTAAAAAAAAAGTGAATGAATGATGAATGATTTTGCTCCTTGTTTTTTCAGGAACGTTACGTTTTAATATATTTCTTTTAGCATTTCCCTGCAAATGCCGCACACAGAGAATATGATCAGAATTTGGGAAACATGTTTTAATTGCACTGATAAGGGCGATTTCCTCATATGTGCCAAATAGGATTTTTTCGCATTTAAATGGAAACCTAAAGAAGACCTAACGTTTGACAAAAATCACAATAAGTGACAGAAGAATCATCCCAGTGCAGAAAGATTGGTCCCAGGAGAATAGGAAAAACCCTTGTCCCTTGCGCAATAATTCTGGGTTTTGATAGACCATACAAATAACTAAACAAGCCCCTAGATTAAATGTCCTATCTATACCTATAATTGTCCCATTCTGCATTCAAGATATAAGATCAAATATTTGTTCCTCAGAATAACAAATGGCATTTGGAGGTTTGGCATCATTATCTGTCATCATATTTGAAATCATTTGACTGGAGCTGTGAAATTAGAATTTGGATGTCATCAGCAGAGCTTCATTGTGAATGGGTTTTTTTTTTGGTTTTTTTTTTTGGTTTTTTTTTTTTTGTATTTTGCATTTCTAATTACTTTCATATCGATTGGGTTTTCTGGATCAATTTTGTTTACATTATCAATGATCAAAATCGGTTTTTTGCCATTTTTTAAACTCCGCCTTCTCACTGAGGAACTGTGATACGTTTGTAAGGTTGAGCAGTATTTTGGGTTCCCCCAAATGTTCAAAACTTTTGATATTTAAAATGCTTTCAGGTTTGCAAACTAAAAACTCAGCTTTATGACAAACGGGATGATTTCAATTTCTCTATCGTCAACTTCCCTTATTAATGTGACAATATTCCATTATCACCTGCATATGGTGTTTATATCTCCCAACTGATTCGATACGAAAGAGCTTGTTATGTATATGATTAGTTTTTAAATCAAGGCGGGCTACTGACAAAGAAGTTGATGTTACAGAGGTTTGTACAGTCTTGTTCAAAGTCAGCATTTCGGAAATTTTATGGTGCTTATAACGATCTAGTTTGCCAGTACAACTTACCCTTATGTCAAATGCTGTCTGACGCGTTTCATGCCAATTGTTAGGCTGTTCTTGACATACTGATTCTGACTATGGATTGTTCCGTTTACCTGATCGGAATATAAGGCTCACGGCGGGTGTGACCGGTTGACAGGGGATTTTCACTCCTCCTAGGCACCTGATCCCACCTCTGGTATGACTAGAGGTCCGTGTTTGCCCATCTCTCTGACTTATATTTTCTATAGGAATTACGATATTGAATACTGTTAGTTATCTTGACCTTTTCATTTGCAGGAATATTTTCAAAACATGTTACACGCCTTCTGAAATATAGGTTGACTGCAGAAACTGAATAGTATCTTTTCATCCTAATGATTTCAGAAGAGTCTGGTTGTGGAGCCAAAGGTATATACTGGTTTTTTTTAAAGCTGCAAAGCATTTGATTTTTCTGTAAAACAACTCCAAATCAACAGAATTTGTTAACAAAAAATCTATAGTTTCGGTGCTATATTTTTGAACTGCCATACCCCACAATCATCTACAGGCTTTGATTTTCCATTCAACCCTATACAATATACAACAAAAAAGTCATTCTCCTTTATTCCCTCTGGAACCATCTCTGAAAAAAAATTTCTTTTCCTTAACTAATTCTAACAGTCCTATTTTCTAAAACATTCCCATGACGTGAATGAGACGGAGGATTGCTAAAAGGGACGGACATCTAAGGGTATGTCGGAGAAAGAAATGCAAGAAACACAGGTCATCTCACTGATTGAAAAGGTGGCATTCGAGGATTGAGTAGGACTAGCTCTAGGTGAAGAATCAACAATCATTGACTTTAGATTTGCTGAAGAATTTTTACTGGACTTTGTATTTAAGTGAATGATAATAAACTTGAACTTGAATTTAGATCCGGTTTTGAATCAGTATTTTGAGAGGGAGAAGTTTGATGAAGGACAAATGCGGACTTTACTGGGCATGATTTTTAAATTGATTTTGCCAATGGTGGGAAATCAACCTCAGAAGTGTGGTCCACAACGGGGGCATTATGGTCATTGGACAAAAGAAGAACAATGTGATTTACAGACCATTTGCCTGGGATGTGTAAAAGAGAGCAGCTAGACCACAAAAGGATAGCAATGTGCCGAGATTCTAGACCCCTTGTAGGACAGTGTTCAAAATGAATACAGATGGGTCAAATATGTCATTGACAGGAGGATAGGCAGATTTTAATGATCTAGAAATGACAGATTTAAAGGCATACATTGTCCAGGCTGAAGAGAAAGAAAAGTTTGAACTGCAATCCCTAACTGCCTCATATTTATATATTAAGTGCATACTGCCCAGTAGGGGCCTTGCCACAATTGGTGTGTTGCGGCAATGCGATGATGCTGGTGGACACTCGGATCCCCTGGGAACGGGGACGGGTCTTCTTGAAGATCCGGGTTGGTGTGGTCCTCCATTCGGTATAATGGGGAGACAGGTTTTCTTGAAAACTGTGATCGAAGGTGGCAAAGAGGTGTATCCGGGATGGAGCCCACACCGATCAGGATCAGATACCCACCAGCATCTGTGCTTAATTTGTCTAACAATTTAGATGGTCGCCTAAAGATCCGTATATATTGATCGAAAGCAGGATAGTTGTTTGTGCATGTGTTTATGGCCAAGAGTGTTTAACTTGGAGTTGACCAGGCTCGCACGTCCATGCCTTTATGAGAAAGTTACAAAATACGCGTTAGATCTCTGTCTAAAAGAGATCGGTGAGCTCTAGCACCGAAGCGTTAATTGGAAAAAAGTGAATATGAGTCTACATTAAGTTATAGAGTTCTAGCTATATACATGGACTAGAAAGTTTCTCTGGTGGGAATGTTTACAGTCCTCATTATGTAAGGTTCTTTGGGAAAGGTGGTATGTGTGTATCTCACTTATACAAGACATTTTGTGCAATAACTGACCGACATTGTGACAGACATTGTGTTTGTTTGGGTGGTAATGACATTACTGCTACATCTTCTCCAAAAACAGTAGCGAAACAGTAGCGAAATACATTAAAAAGTTGATAAATGAACTTATATCAATTGGCGTAAAGCATGTACTGGTGTCAGAAGTACTAGAAAGAGAAAACTTTACGAATTATATATATATATATAATTGAAACAAAAAAGTCACAGAATTATCACAAATATTTGATTGATTGTTTGATGTTTTCCGAAACACTTAACATTTTTTCAGTTATCTGGTGGCGTTCAGTTTTTATTGGTGGAGGAGAGAACCCAGATACATTGTACCCGGGAAGAGACCACCGACCTTCCGAAAGTAAACTGGCATACTTTCTCACATATATCGGTGCGAGCGAGATTTGAACCCACGCCGACTAGAGGTGAGAGGACCTGTGGCAATTACTATTTCTATACTTGAGAGTAGCTACACGAATTCCTTTGCCAAGATATCCCGGGTAGTAAAGTCGTTAACAAGCGATTTTAAGAAGAAATGTTCGGCAAATACAAACCACATAATCATGTTAACATAACCAATGCAATGAAGATCTATACAAAAATGTTGCGACAATTTCTTAAAAAATGAATGACACAGGATGGAGCTCACAAGAAACTCCTAAACATTCCACTCATAATTCAGGAGTGGCAACATCATATTACGATAGCTATCTCAGGAGGCAGTGGGTACAATTTCGAATTCTGTGACCTTCACGCAAGGAAGGTAGACCAGTACTACAGTACATTATTTTTCTAGAATTAGTATCAACTGTCAGGTTTTCAGAAATTGGACAGAAAAATTGCCAAAGCAAAAATGATCCTGCACTTTGATAATCAAGCCTTGTTTCATACCTTAAACAACAATTGATCATCATCAACGTCTCCATATGAGTGACAAATTCTCGAACGGGACGTTAAACAATAAACAACCAACCAACAATCATCATCATCTGATGGAGTTATCCGTCATTAAGCCACTTATGTTTGTCACCTTGCAAACAACATCAACTCAAGGTCCAGCATATTCCCGGTAAATCCAGGGCAATAGCTGATACTGTACCTCTTCAACAGTACAATAGATTCACGGACCACGCTCCAACAGCCGGAAATCTCGTCAACATTTTTATCGTGTGCTCTTGTAGATGAAGTACATCGTCTATCTATGACATCAATGGCATGTAACACTAACTATGATTACTCACTGGGACTGTTTGATCAATTTAGACTAACGGAGCAGTGATGCATTTTGGGCCACCATCATGTGAGCATATTCTTACATAAAAGTTCGAGATACAAACAATCAACTGCTAAGGCATACTAGTATATTTCAGCAAATGGCTTTCAGTGTAAGGAACTAGGAGGAGAGTGACCCAACCAAACATTTCTTAGGGGGCAAAGGTTAAGAAGATATGAAAGGTTTGGATGGTAGGGATACTCTTCACTTTTGAAATGTCGAACAACATCTTTCTAAATTCATTTCATTTGTCACGAATCTTACGATACTGCATTATTCGGTGAGTTTTCAACCAAAAGCTGGGGAACTGACTCTTCCAGATGGTAATTCCCCAATAAAGTTAAGATTATTAAAATTTGAAATATTGTTGTTCAAGACTCATCTATGACTATTCTGATTTTACAAACTGATCCGCTTGGAACTGACCCTATCTTTCAACGCAACTAAGATATATGCTGTTCTGTTTAAATCTAGTTCAAATACATTGTACATGCAAGTCTGTTCTAATATCCCATTTTCATTGTTATGCCATGCGATAACACGTTATCATTTCTCGTCAGCTTTTTCAAAAATCTTGAAATAATGGAGGATAGCAAGTTTTATATTTCTCAATCCTATAGAATTTGGCCGCTACTATGATGACGCAACAAAAGCTATCAGAGAAGCTATTATGAAATCTGGCCCCACCGTCATAAAAACATAATTAAGTCTGAGAATGTTCTCAAGTCTGAGAGTATTCCCAATTCCCCCATTCTCAGACTCAGCGGCCGTCATAAAAAAAAGTTAAGAACAAAAATAAAAATTCTCAAAATCAATTTTATTTGCAAATATTTGAGTCTACAAAAAAGCAGACTTAAGAACGTTATTAAGCATTAAAAATGGCTGCAATGATTAGACGTAGACGTCATGGTAGGCAGAATCTGCCGGTTTTAAGGCGTTCCCGTGTATTTCGCGACCTGAGTAATTCCTTACAGAGTTTGGAGAAGGAGATCTTTCAGAGATATCGCTTCACTCCAGCGAGTGTATATTTTATTCTTAACGGATTCTCTCTCCATTTCTCTGTCTCTCTCTCCATCTGTTTTTTCTCCATCTGTCTGTCTTTCTCTTCATCTCTCTCTCTCTCTCTCTCTCTCTCTCTCTCTCTCTCTCTCTCTCTCTCTCTCTCTCTCTCTCTCTCTCTCTGTCTGTCTCTATATCTATCTCTCTCCCATTCTCACATCTCCAGAAAACTAAGATAAGCTGCCTGAATATAAAATAATAATTTCTGTTTTTTCATCAGAATATTTTTCAAGAAATTACATTTTCATTATAATGTATGTAAATATAATTGTCTTTGATTTTTGTGATTATCTACTATAATTCAAAATAATGAATTTGCTGACAATCTAGATTTTTGCAATTTATACTCTGCAAAAAAAGAAACGCATAATGGATTTTTTAAGATTTTAGTAGATGTATTTTGGATTATGATTTTACAATAAAAAATGTAGATATTCACTAGAATTGTTTCAATTGAAAAAAATTACAGTCCAAACCTTAGATATTGGTGAAAAGAAAGTCAGATCATCACAGTTAAGAACACTTCCTGTCACGTTTAAGTTAGTACCGTGTATGACCACCTCGAGCTGCCAACACAGTTCTGCATCTCCTTGGCATAGAGTCAATCAATGTTCTTACGTTATTGCGTGGAATTGTTCGCCATTCCTGTTGTAACATTTGACGGAGCTGATCGAGGGTCTGAGGCGGAGGTTGGCGCAGGCGCACACGTTTATCCAGTTGGTCCCATAAGTGTTCAATCGGATTCAAATCCGGTGATTTGGAAGGCCATGGTAGCACATTAATGTTGTTCTGCTGAAGGTAGTCAATTGTTAAGCGGGCTGTGTGAGGCCTAGCATTGTCATGTTGGAATAACTCCCTCTGTCGGTCAATTACGCGCATAAGGTGAGGTTGGAGAATTTCGTCTCTGTACCTTTGAGCCGTTAAATTGTCCGGGACATGTACCAGTTCTGTTTTACGGTCATTAGAGATCGCCGCCCACATCATGACGCTACCTTCACCGAAGCTATCCACTTCTTGGACACACGAGGAAGAGAAACGTTCATTCCTGCGCCGGTATACACGGATTCTTCCATCACGTTTCTGTAGCAGAAAACGGGACTCATCGCTGAACCAGATTCTACGCCAGTTGCGGAATGTCCAGCCCCTCAATCTGTTGCACCATCGGACTCTTTCTCGTCTGTGTAACGGTGTCAAAACTGCTCCAAAATACGGTCTTCTGGGTCTAATGCCATATTGTCGAAGTCGGTTGCGGACTGTCTGCGAGCTGATTCTTCTCAATCCAGGTATTCCGACTGCAGTAGCTGTTGCAGCAACGGTTCGATTCCGTAGATAAAAGACCCGGATGTAGCGATCTTGTCCAGGAGTCGTAATGCGAGGTCGCCCACTCCTCGGTCGGTCATTAGTAGAGCCAGTCTGCTGGAATCTGTTCCACAGCCGAGAAATTGTGCTCTGATTTACGTTTTCAGTTCGTGCAATCTCACTTTGGGATACTCCGGCCTGGAGACGGCCAGTGACAATATTTCGAGTAGCAGGGTCCAACCTTGGCATGGCAGCATTTTAACGTTATGATGAATTCATGCTTCAAACTTCGTCCTTTTATACGCTTTAATGTAGTGGTTGAATTAAGCACAAAGTTCTCGTGAAAAACGTAAGCCAAATTCCATGGCGATAGAGGTGATGTGCAATTTTAGAGAGTCGCCGAGCTAATTTGGCAGAGAGCCAAATCAAATGAACAGACCTTTAAAGTTTCATACTTACCTGTAAAAAATCAATTACTCAATTGACCATTTCAGTTTACCTGGTAAAATACATAATTTGCATTTTTAAAATTTCAAAAGGGCTATGCGTTTCTTTTTTTGCAGAGTATATATGATAGTGATCGAGTGAGAATAATTATATCCATTTCTACAGTATCTTTAAGTTTTGATGTGGTATGTTTGAATGCTAGAGTGTTTAAGTAGTATTCAGTTATTTTTGATTTTATGATTTCATTGTGTGGATAAGTAATGTTACAAAAATTATCACACAAGTATTTGATTTATAATTATTTGTATATAGCATAAAATATATGTGTAGAAAAAAATATACCATCCGTATCAATTCCTCCTTCTATGCCATGAATGTTGGACTCAGTTTGGGAGAGGCGAAGGAAAGTCTCCTCCCCTTGTGTCAGTGGGAGAAGATGAGGTTCACCTCTAGTGTTTGGTCTTTTCAGGCTGTCCAACTTTCTTTGCCTATCATTTTGAAAATAAGTGTAAAGGTATATATCAGATATACAATAAAACTTGTATTACTAGCTATTCATTACGTGAAAAGGTTACATAGATTAATATCACCCCACCCCCCCTACACTTTTGTGCATTTCCTAAAGATAAGACATGTTGCACAATGTGATATTTTTTAATGATAAATCAATTTCATAAATTATATATAAAAATATATTACAAATCAATTATCCTTTGTTAATCAAAAATTAATTTCATAAAATGTAATACAAAAATACAACTATTCAAAACTGATTATTAGTTGTTGTTCAGTTTTACAGAAGTGCCATATATGTATTAAATTTAGTTCAAATATGAATTTTTAAAACTTTTTTTCACTTACTTCTTGATTTAATATTGTAGTATTTCTTCATTATTTCCTCCCAGGTCCGTTTTTAGTGTCAAATTGTCTGTAATAAATATAAACAAACATATTCTAATTTTCATTTCTCCTTTTTAAATACCGGATTAGTTCTATAAATAGAAATTCAGGAGAATTGAATAACATTGCCGTCGATTGTATCATTAAATATACCTATTAGACAAACACCGGTATTTAGAAATGAGAAATAAAGTTCTGAGAAATAAAGTTAATCTTTATGCCTCATATTATTTTTTTTTTAACAAGGCAGACTTAACTTTAAAATCAGGGGTTTTCCCTGACTTATTTTTGGGTCTGGTTACCCGATCCATTCCTATTGAAATTAACACCAATATTTTTTCAAACTTTCAACCATTTTCCCAATTACGTGTCCTCAAAGTTTCATCTTTTGAGAGTCAGAAATATATTATCATTTTGTTTTACTGCAGTGATTATATATATATATATATATATATATATATATATATATATATATATATAATTTGCTTACAATCTCAGGGGGATTCATATGAATTAGCGGAACAAAAATTCGATGAATCTTATTCTTATGATAATTAATCAACTTTACATATAATATGTTACTTACAAATTGAGCTGACCTGCGATGTTCTGCCACTCTTTTTCTTTAATAAACCTTCCCTTTGTAGCACCAATCCCCTTAAAAGATCCAAACAACGTATCTGCCCTCACTTTTTCTTTCTAAATGAGTGCGACCTCTTCATCACCCCCCCCCCCCCCCCCCCAAGTCTGTCCCCGTTTCTTTTCATTGTTCATAATTATGTGTCAAGTTGTAAAATAAAAAGCAGACGATAACGATATGCTAATTATTTTTATTTTCATGTTACTAAGTATGTTTCTTACCTTTTGACACAAAATAGTTCCATTAGGCTGCTTCAAGCATTGAAAAAAAATGTAAATATTGAATGGCGAAGTAAACAATGTGTCAATCGCAATCATAAATCCCCAAGACATATACAAGTTCGAGTGTAGGGCAACAAGGACCTCCGACAAAGCGAAGGTAGGATCAGGTGCCACGGAGGAGTAAGCATCCTCTGCTGACCGGTCACACCCGCCGTGAGCCCTTAATCGAAAATAGGTATACGGGATTACCCGTAGTCAAAGTTAACATGAAAAATGACAGTCTAACAAAGGGTATGAAACAAATCATTCAACATATATCCCAAAAACACTTTGTAATCGCAAACGAGGTCATTATAGCGACCGTAAAATTTGCGAAATGATGACTTCAAACAAGATCCGTTATAACCCTGCAACATCGACTTTTTTGTCAGTAGCTGACCTCGCTTTAAAAAATTCTCATACGCATGGCATGCTCTCGCGTAT